>VXBA01001885.1:11423-164945 GCA_013399895.1 Serilophus lunatus | reverse complement strand
TCTTGATGGTGCCAAGCAATAGGACAAGGGGCAATGGGCAGAAACTAATAAACAGGAAATTGCTTCTGAAGATGGGGAAGAACTTCCCTGTGGGAGAGATTGTGCACTGGGACAGAGTGCCCAGAGAAGTTGTGGAGGCTCCTTCACTTGAGAGATCAAAGAACTATCTGGACGCAATCCTTTGCAATGTGCTCAAGGATGACTGTGCTTGAGCAGGAAAGTTGGACCTGATGACCCACTGTGGTCCCTTCAAACCTTACCCATTCTGTGATTCTCTGATTAAAACATGCACAAATAATGAGAGTGAAGAGTCAGGTATTATGATTGGCTAAGAAGGAAGAGTCTAGAGGAACAAACAGCTTCAGACTACAGAGTGGAGATTTGAGAGATGACTAAGAAATCATAGAGATTTCAGAGTTGTTGCCTTTTATTTTCATTAATTTTTGAGAACTGAGGAAGAATTCTTTAAATTAGAGCATGGGCAATTCCATTGGATACCCAGGCAAACTTTAATAGGACAATAGAAGTCCCCTGGACTTCAGACATGGCAACTATCTCAAGGTAGAGATAATACTCAGCTGTCCTTGTGCGTAAAGGTCTTGTCCTTGTTGATAAAGGTTTCTGGTATGGAAGTTTTGGTGTAATCAATAAGCAGAGATACTCCTCTGCTCCTTCTTATCATGTTACTTTTTCTGGTGGTCGACAACTTTTCCCTCTTACCCAGATCTCTTTGTTCATTTTTATTCCCCATTCAGAAGAACACTGTTGGGGTTTGTGTTTGGGGGCTGTCGGATTTCAGGGTTTTTTTTGGGTTTTGGGTGGTTTTGGGGGGAGGGGAGGGTATTTGAAGGGTGTTTGGGAGGGTGTTTTGGGATGGTCCACTCATTTGCTTTGTTTTAAAACCGTGTTTTTCTAGAAACGAAGGAAAGGACCAAGATTGCAGTGTCCATGGAGTGGCAGTTTTGCGCGGGGGGACGGTGGTGGAAGACCGTCGGGAGAGGAGCCATCGTTCCCAAAGCGATGGGGCTCTCCTCCCGGGTGTTCTCCCTGTCCTCCTGCTGGCCAGGTCGCGCGATGGGGCAGCGGCGGCAGAAGGAAGGACGCGGAGCTGGGCGTGCAAAGCTGCTTCGGCTGTTTTCACCGCTTTTCCCAGCGATTTGGGCGGCGGCGGTGGACCTGGCTTGCGGCAGAGGAGGACACACCGAGCGGAACCGGCATCCCAGCGTGCTTGCCCGCGGCATGCATCTTCCATACTTTCAACAAATCAGTGAGCAACAATCTGCTGAAAAGTGTGTGAACAGAAATCACACTGAAAAAGGATTAGAGATGGAAATATAAGATATTAGTCTTTTAGTGATTCAAGGTTTTGTTTTTTTTGTTTGTTTGTTTTATTTTTAGTTTTATTTTTACTATCTTGTATTCTCCAGAGTTCTCCCTCCATGTTTGTTTTTTTTTTTAAAATTTACTGAAGCAATACAGTTCTGCTCTACTTTGGGAGTTCCTAGAGGCCATGAGACCTTCGCTGTCAGGGAGTTGTTACAGTCTCAGGGCAAAAATGTATTCTCAGCTGTATTAATGCAACACCTCATTAATTTGAACAAAGGGGCATACACTTACCTATGCATAGGGCTGGTCTTTCAGCTTTTGCTCTGTTCTGTTTTCTTCTCTACAACTGATAAAGATTTTCTCACAGTCTTCAGCCTCTGTGGTCAATAATTACTCCTTCTACTTTCCTGAATTTAACTTTTTTTTTTTTCTTCAAGCTTTTACTCATCATCTGTAGTCTTCATTGGTTCCCTCTCTTTATCTCCTTTTCCATTACATTTTTCAGCTGTTCTTAGAGAGTTATGTATTTCACTACTAAATGATCGCATTTTTCTGTGTCAGTGAGACTACAGTCTGTTTTGTGTAAATTATTGTCTTGCAAGAATCTCTGAGTTGCAATCACACTCAGTGATGGAGAAGAAGAAACTTAAGTGTTTCTTCTTGTCATAGCCACATCAGCTTTTTACATAATTGTTTTCATAACATTTTCTTTTTGAAATCTAATAGCTGTGTGAGGTTCTCTGGGACCATTCCAGGGCGCTGAAAATTCAGGTTACTGTTTTAACCAAGTCAATACCTTGGTTTGGTCATGAGCCCTACCATAATTGGCATTCTGTGTAAAGTGTTAACCCCCTTCTGTAAAGCTGTAAGAGCTTATGCTTTCATTTTTTAAAATCAAATCATCTTTTCATCCTTCTTCTTCTTCTAGATGAGAGCCTAAAAGATGTAGTACCTGTGAAGTCAAATCCCAGAGGGCAGAAAAGAACTCAAAACATTTTAAATGTCATGATTCTGAAGTAAATCTTGTGGACTTTTTGGATGTTGGTAATTGCCTCTGATCAGCAGCCTTGATGCTTCACATCCTCAACTTGAGACACAAATAACTCTGTTACCATAGGAGTTTTGGAGCTAAGGATAGGTTGATTCCCTGGAAAACAGGAAACTATTGCTCACTGACAATTTTTGTTGATCTGATGATGTATAACATTAAGTGAAATTATAAACCCTTGCATAATCTATAGCATTCTAAGCTTTAGACAGATCTTGCTCCGAACCCACATTTCACTACTTCTGAACACTCCTGGCTGGTAAAGACTGTATTGACAAAGAGACTAGCCCTCTTATATCTAAATGGTTTTGTGAAAGATTGATAATGCTTTTAAATCTGTGTCACTATATACCACAATAATACAGTCTTACTCCCTGCATATCTCCTAGTTTAGGTACTTATATGATCAATAGAGTTACTGAGTAGGAAATTTTCATTAATAATGTGAATACTTAGAATAAGGGAAGGAAAAGGCAGGACTTCCTTGTTTCTTTAGATAAGTAAAAGTATCTCATAGTATTAGAATATCCTCAGAGTCATTTTGAGCATTGAAACGCAAATATTTGTTCTTAGGGTTGTTTTGACCTGGGCAAGAACAGTTACTCTTGCTACCTCACACCAGAAAGATTTTTTACTTAATCACTCTTCATTCTGTCTAAAAGAATAAAAAACTGTTTGAACTCACTATAAAAAGAATAAGAGGGGAAATGTATCACCAGTTTTTAAGTCAGGTTACTGGCAGTGATCGATTATTTTATCTTATTACAATGAAATCTCACAGATGTTTAAGGAAACATATTAAATTCTACGTTTTTATTATAGGACAATAACTCTGGATATTAAAGGGCTGATGTTTTGTTGCATTTAGGGCTTGGTAATGGATTTCTCTCTTTCATTTCATCCTAATATGAGTTTCTGGATGTGTTAATTGATTAACCCCTCCTGGTTCTTTTTTTTCATCCAATATATAATATTACCTCTAGAAGAAAGTGATGTATCTCAGACAAGTGCCTTTGAACTTAACTAACATACATTTAATGAGCCTGTCCATAAAAAGGAAGTCACAGGGAACACTTTGAAATGCATAGCTTTAGAAAGTTTGCAAGTGTCTGAAATGATTTTGCAGCTTTATAAGTCTTCAAGGTCATGTGAGAAAGCTTAAGGCTTAAATAAGTTAGAGGGAACAGCTGCAGCTTTTGAAAACAGTAAAGACAAACTTGAAATGTAGTTTTGTCAAAGTTTGTCTGTTTTCCTATCACAGACAGTAGACACCACTAATCTCTTTCTTTTGTTTAAACAGATGCTATTTGTTTGGCAAGTAGCTGAATTTTAAATGCAGAAAATTATTATACAAGGGGAAAAATCTTGAATGGAAGTTAGACACAGAGGGCCAAGTTCAAGAAAAGTTCAAGAGAAAAATCTCCTAAGCTGTGTGAGGCAAGTTTTCCCTTGCCTTGAAACAATGCATTTTGGTATTCTTCAAAACCATAAGTTTGTGTGGTTTTGTTTGTTTGTTTGTTTTGTTTCTTTTAAGTGGCCAAATATAATGCCGATTTTCAAGAAGTAAATAGTTGAACCCTATGGATATATTTTGTTTACACAAGTGTATTTGGGGTTAGTGAAAGAGGAGGAGGAATAATTCAGGGGATCACAAGTTCTACTTCTGTCACCCTTTGGTGTAGCATTATACAGTTCCTTTTTACCAGCACAGATAATTTCTTCTCTAGCTGACTCAAGTTGATCAGCATTCAGTGACATGGAGGCATGTTTTTTTCCTCTATTAATTGTCTATAGTGTAATCAAGCTCTGTTGTTTTTCTTCATTTTTTGAGGCTGGATTGGAAATCTTTTCTTCCTATATGGAGGGTGACTATCCTTGGGATTGATCTCAGACAACATCCTCCATTTTCTGGTAAGACAACCAAAAGACGTGAGCAGGACAGCAGCATGGAGTCCTGATGCAGCATAAAGCTGACAGGCATTTCTGTTATGGCTTATGCAAAAAAATTATGCTTTGCATTGCACATGGAGTGATTAATCAGCTCTCATTATAGCTGCTATTTTGGAAGTCAGTAGTGACCTGTTCTAAAAGCTGGTTCCACCTAAGCAAATATGTTCTTCTTTAAAGCACACAAAACACATGTGACTGTATATGATATGGAAATATGGGTCTAATCTGATCTGTTAAGCTCAAGAAAGGATGAGCTGTCAGGGCTGATGAAAAAAATTTCTTGCTACAGCAAGTTTTTGTCTCCAGCTAGCCCTTCAACTTCTTGAATCTATACACAACAGATGTTGCCTCCTGCAACACCATATCTCTTTAACGTTATGTTGAGGCTTTGGTTCAGTAGGAGCTCCTGGCACTGATTTCTGCAGTGCTTTACTTCCTAAGAGACTCTCCATTTCTGTCAAGACATGACATATTTAGCCAGTTATGGCTGCTGAGATCAGTTTTAAAGTTGATTTCTTTTTAGTACTTTGTTACCAGAAAGCAAAGAAAAAACCTACTCTTTCTGTTCTTACCTTCACTATGTATTCTACACTACACCAAGATACATTCTTTTCTTTCCCTTCATTCTTTTGTTCCTCCCAGAGGTAGACATCTGCTAAGACAATTCAGGAACAGAGATGTCTGCGACGGTTTTGGGGAAGGTAGGCAGCAGAAAGCTGGTGCTTTTTAATTCTTGAATTTGTTCTTGCTGTGCAGGTATTTCATCTCTGGCACAACTCCACCTGTACAGCAGAATTTTAATTTTTCCTTGACTGGCTCTAATTTGGATAGGCTAAGAACAGCTTGAAAAACAAGAAGGAAATGGATCTCTTGTTGCTCTGTTTCTGACATTCCATCACATACCAAGGGACATCGGCATGAGGGTGAGATGAGAAAGACATAGCACTTTTGAAAAAATTAGTCTACTGTTACTGGAGATAATTTTTGAGAATTGTTTTGGTACTTCTGTTTTCTGTTTACTGGGTTATTCCTCAGGATGGTAATGAAAGCTTGCTGTCATATCTTTCATTTTTAGGAATAGAGATCTTTCACTGTAACTTTTTTGAATGGCAATTGTTAGTGGTACTTAAGTACAAGTGCTTAGTTTTCCTTTTGTAGAACTAAATGCAAAGAGTAATTTGTAGGAAAACACAAGTGAAACTCAGGCTTTCCCTCTTCCCAGTTATCCATTCTTTTTGGTACTGTTACACTACGAAGATGAATGTAAGGCAGTTCTTTCATGTATTATGCCTCCGTGAGGTTTGTCACATACTATACTCAACATAGTCCTTAGATAAAACCTTAGAGTTCATTTCCTTTTGTCTATCTCCAAGGACAAGTTGTCATTTATAACTTCTGTATCTCCTGCTGTTTACTGATAAATTCTTTTTGTGGTGTGTTCTCACAATGCACATCAGATGTACTCCGCTAAAAAATAATTGCATAAATATTTCTGTTCGTCAGCTTGTGAATTCACCTGAAGGGAAACTCAGAAATAGGAGATGTTTGTCTCAGTATTCCTTCATTTCCTTTCTATATTTTTGAGGTTTAATATGATGCAGTAATTTTTCTTATATTGTGATACCTTAAACTCCACTTTAAGAAGAATTAACAAGGAGGGAGCGGGTTTATGTATTGACCTTCACTTAACAAGGGTTGGGGTTGCCTCTGAGAAGAGCAGCTATTGATAAAGCTATGTTTTTAAAAAAATATTCCATGAAGTAAGAACCTGCTTTAGGTCACTGAGGGTACATCTTGATGCTATTCTGATTTGCCCTGTAACCTGTCTCTGATAACATTGTGGCTTTAAACAGCCCTGGATATGACTCTGCTTAATGGATCCTTGCATCGTTGTGAGCTTTGGTCTCTAGAAGGGTATTTTTTACCCGAATTGAATTTTCCATGTTCAGTTATTGAGCATTACTAAGCTGCTAGGGATTTTTTTGTGGATTGTTTCTTTATAAGAGCTGTAAATAAATTTGCTGTTCCTGTTTCTGATATAGCCCTTAATACTAGTTTACTTAAATTGCCTTGGTAGTAGTTTCCTTAAATTTCTGATCAGTCCATCAAGGGCTCCACATTCACCCTTAAAGGACATTAAAAATTGCTTAAAAACCACTGATTCCTTTTTCATCTTGAATGATCATATCCCTTTCCATCCTCTACTCCCTATCTTACTACTTCGAGTTTCAGAAATGTATTCTTAAAAAAACTCCATGAAATATAAATAAATGGTATTATGCAAAACTCTAAAGTAATAATAATATATATAACATAATTTTAAAATAATGTTATATAAAAATTTATGGTAAGAATATTAAGAATCTCCATGATATGATTTTTGCTTTAGATTTTACATCAAAGATACTCATGAATTATTTGCTTATGGTTACACTAAGCCTCAGGAGTTTTTATCTTAAGGTTCAGTCTCTCTGTGAACTACATACCAGAGACCCTTCTTGAATATTGCAGGTTCCCAGAATAAATTAAATTTCCTAACTCCTGAAAAACTCTTGAATGTGGATTTAGGGAAAAATAGTGTCCTTCTCTGAACACATGTCGCTAGGTACCTGTCAGTGTACCCCAGTCCTTCAGCTTCAGGGTTTATCTCCCCCTGAGGTTGCAATCCTAAGATGTTTTGAGATATGCCTCTGCCTTGAACCTCCTTGTCTTCACAAAACAGGACTGCTGCAGTTGCCTTGGGTTCTTATAGTAAAAGACAGGAAGCTGGAGGGCTTTAAAACCTGGCTAAGGACAACGTGAATGTAGTAATGGCTTTGAACTTTGGGTGATAGAGATAGAAATCTTCAGGTTTTTTCTTGATTTGGTCTTAGAGGTCACAGAATCACAAAATTAATTAGGTTGGAAAAGACCTTTGAGATCATCAAGTCCAACATATTACCTAACACCATCTCATCAACTAGATCATGGCACTAAGTGCCACATCCAGTCTTTTTTTAAACACTTCCATGGATGGTGACTCCGTCACCTCCCTGGGCAGCCCTTTCCAATGACCAATCACTCTTCTTGTTTGCATAGGGATTAGCTTGAGTACATCTGGCTTTGAGGGTATTTGCATAAATAAGAGCATGGCTTGATGGCTCTTCTTCAAATGGTGCATTATCTTTCACTGTGAGTTCTTCTCTCAGCTTGTCTTAAAAGCTCCATGATTGCTCATATCTTGCTCATTTTTTCTCCTCCAGAATATATTCCCCTTCTAGTTATTCAGAGGATTTTTAAAAATAATTCTAGGAAATTATGGATTTCCTTATTTTTTGGTAAATTGAAATGTTCCTGTGTTAGATGAGGTGTACTCTTCTGTATGTGACTCAGCTACTAGCAGCTAACTGAGGAGGGTCTATTCCCTGTCTGGTGACCCAATGTGTATCGGGAAAAAATGTCTTCCTCAACCACGCCTATTATTGCTTCTCAAACTGTTGAACAGATAAGCATTCTTCATAAAGACCAAAACGTAGTTTAATACTGGTACTTCTCAGTGGCTAGTTGTTCAGATGAAACGCAAAGGTGATGAGCTGCTTTTTGCTGACCATGAGTTTAAAATGACTTATACTAAACCCTCATCTTTGAAGAATTATAAAATATTAAAGAGTGCTTCAGAACTTGGATATTAGATAAATAAGCCTCTACAATACAATATTCCTATGTGTATTGGGTTTGCGTGGCCAGGTTTTGGTAGTGGGACGAGGCTACAGGGGGGGCTTCTGTGAGAAGCTGACAGAAGCTTCCCCTGTGTCCTGTAGAGCCCATGCCAGCCGGGTCCAGGAAGGATCTGCTGCTGGCCAAGGCCAAGCCAATCAAGAATGATAGTAATGCCTCTGTGGTAATGTATTTAAGATGGAGATAAAAAGTTTGGCAGATGAAAATTGCAGCCAGAGAAGGGTGAAGTAAGAACATGTGAACAATAATGCCAAGATGGCAAGGCAAGAGGAGAAGGAAGCAGAAGACACTGGAATTGAGGTTCCCCTTCTGGTGAAGACCACAGTGGAGCAGCTGTGCCCCTGCAACCCATGGAGGACCTTAGGGGTACAGAGATTCACCTGCAGCCCATGGAGGAGCCCATGCAAATGGATGCCTGAAGGAGGCTGTGATCCCATGGGAGGCCCATGTTGGAGCAGTGTCCTGACAGGAAGCCCACACTGGAGCAGGTTTTCCTGGTGGAACTTGTGGCCCTGTGGAGAACCCACAATGGAGCAGCCTTTGCCCGAAGGACTGTACCCCGTGGAAAAGTGCCTCATGTGGCAGCAGTTTGTGAAGAACTGTTGACCTTGAGATGGACTTGCGCTGGAGAAGTTTGTGAAGGACTGTCTCCCCTGGGAGGGATGCCACGGGATGCAGGGGAAGGACTTCTCTCTCTGAGCAGCAGCAGAAACAACTGACCATAACCCCCATTCCCCATCTTTCTGTGCCACTGGGGGAGAGGAAGTAGAACTTCAAAGGAGGGGGCGTGGGGGTGTTTTCTTAAGATTTATTTTACTTCTCATTCTCAAGATCTGATTCTATTAGTAATAAATTTAATTAATATCCCCATTTGGAGTCTGTTTTGCCCATGATGGTGATCAGTGGGTGATCTCTTATGGCCCTTAGGTCAGTTATTGAACCCTTCATTAACTTTTCTCCTCTCTGTGTAGTTGCAGAGGGGAGAGAGAGTGATTTTAGCAGGTACCTTGCATCCAGCTGGGGTCAACCCACTACAATATATCATAAGCACTGTTATTTTCTTCAAACTGTGAAAATGTTTTCAGTAATAGAATTATTAATGGTGAAACTTAGTGAATGTACAAATGTTACAAATATTTTTTTCCCACAAGTTTAAGTCCATGAGACTCAATTATTCTTCCTTCATTTGCTGGGTTAGTGTTTTGCTCTATTAACAGTTTGTTTCAAATTTCATGTCTGAGTTGTTATGTATACCACAGGCATTGCTTTAAAACCAGTCTCCCCACATTATGTCATCATTATCATTGCTTTTCATTATCATTGCTTTCTAACGGAGCTGACTTTTCTGCTGCTTCAGCAACTGTGGGGTTTTTTGACTTTTGCTTTATTTGGATTTTCTTTTTCTGTCTTCTGTGGGGTTTCCCTGCACCTTTCCTTATTATTTGGTTTCTGTCTCAGGAATTGATGCTCTCAGTTAAAGTTTCCCAGGTCAAAGGACTTTCTTCACAAGTGACAAAGGTTTTATCCTGAGATGCGAAGGCAAACAAATTGCACCTTTTCTGTGCTTATGTGTTCAGCAATTTCTTCCATTTCTGCTGGAGCAGAGTCTGACAATGCTAGAATACTTGGATTTGGGCGGATTAGCTGTAGAAAACTTTTTTTACTTTTAGATCAGATAATATCCCCAGTGATAATAGTATGACTTTATCATCATATTCCGATATAATTTTCATAGAATTAAGGTTTTAGACAGTGCTGTTCTTCAAAGAGGGTATTAAGCCAAAGCCTATTTAAATCAACAGTAAATCACTGTCTGAACAGACTGTGAATTGGGACTGAATAGAGTCAATTAATTTTCAGAAGTCAGGAACTCCTTTCGTTCTTATACTGTTCTTCATTTCATAATGATGGTTTTTTTGAGACATACACATTATTGATTTCAGAGATCTCTCCCACTCTTCCCTTTTAGTGGCCTGGTTCTGGTTTGCCGACTCTGTGGCACAGCTGCATTCCTTGTAACTCTAGTTTCAGCTGACTCTCCTATCTAGGTCATATGTGCATCACGTAGCAGCAGTTGATATTCATATCAACTCCAGATGTCCTGATCTATGTCAACATTCTTTCTTTCATTCATTCAGCCTTTTCACAGGGAGGATCTTTCACTATCTAATATAGGTAACCAAGACTCCAATTTATTTCCTTTAGGGAACTGAAACTAGTCTTCCTGAGCTGTCAGATTGCCAATTTTCTGTGTGAATGACTTTTTAAAGTCACTGAGATGCAGAGGGTAGATGCTTTTTGATCAATTTTTGTATATATAAGGCAAGGTTAAAAGCTTGATAGATTCAGCAGGTACCATTTTAGATGACATGTCTAAAAGAAGTGGTTATAGTATAATGAAGATTCAATTTTCAAAAAAAACCAAACCCAAAAATAGGGAAAGCTTTGTGTCATTGCTTACAATTCGTGACAAAGTCCTTCCATAATTATTAAGTAAATATCCCACAATATCAATTACACAAACATACATTTTTCTTGTCCAAGAATAGTTTAAGAGAAAGTGAGATAATGCAATAGTAAAACTCTGTTTTACTTGACTCTGCCCTTACTTTCAGCATTCAAAGCCAGCAATATTCATCACAATTTAGTTTCACTCAATCTATAATTTGCGTATAATTTGGACAAAACAGATACAACTCCCAATATCCCCACCTGAATCTAAGGTAGGTATTTATAGCACTCAGCATAAGCCTGTGGTGTTACTCATACTTTTCAGTAATAGCATATTTCATATCAATGTTGTAATTTCAATGTTGTTGTTGGTTGACACGAAGTACTGCAGCCTCTGCTACACCATGTACATAGTCTCTGATCCCACAAAACAAAAAAAAAAGAAGCTAAGGGTTTTACTTGATAAAAACTAGTAAGCTGTGAAGAAACATATGGAATTATTTATTCTGTGGTGACATATACAATTTACAAAATACCTCACTTTTCTTTTTGTAGTAGTACTATATAATCTTTTAAATATATTTGTCTGACAGAATTTCAAAGAGAAATAATCAGAATTGCTAGCTTCAAGGGAAGTATCAAATTTTATTACACATTGTTAATACAGGCTTTTAGTTTTCAAGCAATTACTTTCCAAACTTTTCATTTATGAGTATGATTATCTTTCTTTGTAGGGAATACTTTTCCTTTTTGTATTCCTTGAAGCCAGCACAGATAATCTTCATCCTTCCACATTAGGGACTGTGTTAATTTCAGCTAAAATATTAGAAGTACTCTGGATAGCAACAAAACCTCACAATTTTTAAAGAATGCTGATGACATTTCAGAAGGCAACACTTTGAAGTAGGCAGTTAGATGGAAGGAACTGCACTACTATAACTCTTTTTAAGGCAAAGATTTTCCCTTTAAGCTATTGTTGTCTGAATATCTCATTTACCAGTGTTGTTCATCACCCTGTGCTTCCTTTGTTCTGGTACTGAGGCATTGGAAATTAAAGCCTTTGTCAGCTTTGTAGAGCTCTCTGTGATTGCCAGTTCATTAATGTAAAAACTAGACAGAACATTATGAGTGGCTGGTTTTGCCTCTTGTATATCAATGTGGCAGCCCAATTTTTTCGAATCATGCCACTAATTCCAGCTGAGCTATTGTTTACAAATTAGAGTGACATCCAGTTTTGATTCAAAAACTTGGTGATGGAAATCCCAGCATGTCCCTTGGCAAGTAGCTTCTAAAATGTGTTACTGTTACTAAAAAAAGTCTGTATTTTATTTCTGCATTTATAGCAATCAATATGATACCTCTTTTTGACCTCTAGGTGCTGTGAGTTTGGTTTGGTGTTTTTTAGTGGTTTGTTTGTTTGGCTTTGTTGTGCAGCTTTTTGTTTGTTGTTTGGGGTTTTTTATTTTTTTCTTAATCTGAGTCAGAACAGCACAAATTTGATCTTGATGTACTCCTGAGGTATGTTTTTGCTGTACTGAATATCACTGGACATGATTTGATAGACTGTTATATTTTATCTTCAACTTTATTAAGTTGATGGGTAGCCCTTTCAGAAGCACTGACATAATTAGCACAGAAAAAGATGTTTTCATTAATGCTTCAGGAACTGATGCAGCTGAATAATTCTCTTAGTTGATAGTTCTTGGCCAATGAGATCACTTTTGGAAACTCTTCCACGTGTGACACATTTGAGAGGAAGGAAGCATACTCTTTCTTTGCCAGAGACGATGCATACTTTTACACTGTCATTAAAACCCCCCCAAAAAACAACTGATAGTTATGGGTGGTGAAAGATGACTTGAGTTTCTCTTCTATTCTATTCTCTGTTAAAGGAGCAACTGTACACCTGTTATAGATCTGTAGTCCTGAAGATGTTGTGAAGAAGTCACTTGCTTCTTCCCTTCCTCAAAGACAGGATCAAACACATTTAAACTATTCCTGAGAGATATTTGTTAAACTAACTTATAAAAATATTCGTTAATAGGAATTCTTTCACCTCTGAAGACAATTCACTCCAGTATTTTACCCTCTTGACTGCAAAAAATTATTTAAATACTCTCAAAATTCTGTAACTATTGAATGGGGTGGATGAAATACTTTCTATGAGTTAAGAAGGAATTTAGTTTATAAAGTCTGTTGGGACACTTGAAGAATATTGCTTCCTTCTCTTTATTATACACCATTGTAAAAAATACATTGCTTTTTAGAAATGTGCCTTTTAGCTTCCAGGCACAGTTGTCAAAGTCAGTAAAAATTTAGAAGGGTTTTCATAATTACCTATGTTTGCATCTAGGTAAATCTCCTCCTCATCCCTCAACATCTGGTAACAAAAAAAATGGTAATGCTTATCCGCTATTTGGTGGTTATCCATTATTTTCCATCACTGTAAACAGAAGGATGCACAGTTTCATTGTCCTTTTTGAGGTGGCTGTGTCTTTAATGAGACAGTCTGTTATATCAGTTCAGTGAATGGTTATGAAATTTCCTTCTCTGAGCTAGGAAATCTTTCATGGCAGCACAACACACCGATAAATATCTGATGGATTTGGAGTGGGTTTTTTTGCGTGAACAAACAAAACCAAACCCCAGTGTAAAATCCCCACTTTTAATTGATATGATTGGACATAGCCGAGCAATGTGCTACAAGTTCGTTGAGGTCACAGTCTTATTAATGTTCGTTGGTGAACAGTGTTTACATTCAGAACACAAGTCTTGCCTTGGATGTGCAGTGGTTGTAGACAAGCACCCTTGCAGAGCCCTTTGCAGCCACATATGGAGCTGTGTAAGTACACAATGTGATTTGTCCCTCTACTGGTTTTACAGGTCAGGACAATATTTTTGGTCTTCTGGGTCCACCTCCCATGAAGTGTCAACTGGTTCAGTATCTACATTGGCACTGATGGATTTTCACCATATTCTCTAAAGTTCTCTCTTAATTGGTAGAATTGAGGGTCTGTCTGGAGGCTTTGCTTGGCAAACCATATCATAATAAAACCCAAAATCATGCCGTTGAAATTGGACAGTGTGCAAGTGGTAAGATATATGTAGAATGGAACACTAAAGCATTATTCTGTTCTTGATAATGTTTTGCTAGTACTGTGTGAATAAGTTGACATGTATATTTTCACCTCTGTGGGAGGTCTTGAAATGATATTGTATTCTCATGGTCTTTATTTGCTGTATGTAGTTTTTAATAGTATGCATTATTTCCAATTTTTCTGGTAGTCTGCCCTACAGGAGGCAGAAAATGCAGAGACCTAGATACTCAAAAATGTGAATGTTGTTACTCAAGTAATTTATGCAGAGACAAGTAAAAATGCCACTAGAAAAATTTTTCTCTTTTTGACATTATGATTGGATGATTTTCTGAATTTCCTGACTAGAGCCAGATGTTGTGCACAATCCTGAAATAATCTTTACTGTAATCTTCATGTTTATGACACTGGCATAAGAATAGATGCGGTAGGATCAGAAATAAGTTCATGCCTTTATACTTCTAGAAGTCCCTGTCCATTTTTTTCATATCCTTTTTTCCCTAGGAACTTGCACTTTCTATTATCTTCTAAGTTAGAAGTCTTTTTCCATTGTTCTTGATATTTATATTACTGAAATCTTGACCATCCCCATTTATTCCTTCAGAAATCCATCAGGTGTGCATTTTTCTCCTTATCTTTGGCATGAAGCAGCGTGTATGCCTGTTTTCCCTAGATGCTATTTTTTTGATAAACGGCCTATTTTCCAGGTGCCTTGTTGGTTTCTTTTGTGGCTTTGTTTTGTCTGTCTCTTTTTTTTTTTTTTTTTTTTTGAAAGTTGTTTGGATATATTTTCTATCTTGCAGTTATGTGGAACAGATATTCTACCTTTCCTTGTTTGTGGTCACTAGAGCACATGCACCCTCAGCACCACAGCTCAATTCCTTCTTCCCATTGGTAGATTTAAGAGCAACTTAAGTCTCAGTTTTCCCTGAGACATTTAATTATTTAATGAAGCAATGATTTGTTGTGAAAGGCTTGGAGAGGCCAACTAATTGTTTCCTGAAGACAAGTGAAAAGTGGATAAACTAAAAAATGTACTGCTTGGCCTCTCATTAACAAACCGGCTCAGGCACAGATGGGATTGTTTCCAGGTATGTATAAGGCTGATTTCAGGTTGCTGACCTATAGAATTAAATCGTTTATGTGTATGTAGGCAAACTCTCTTATGAGTCATATTTGAAGAATTATTCTTACTGGTGCATTATACTTTTGAAGAGTGTGTAGAACCAAAAGAAAGACCTCTTAGAAAATAACTTACAAAAAACCAGTGTCTGGTGTGCCTGTAATCTCTTTTGGAACTTGGAAAACAATGGTATTGCTGACTATTACATTTTATTGTATGGATTTATGGATTTCAATTTTAGTGTGTAGTTGTGCTTCTGTTTAATGGGATGTATATCCATAAACCAAGGAAGTTCTGCTGCTTAATCTGCTCACAATTCCTAAAGCATCACAAAGTTCTCTTATGAGTCCTATATTTTTTTCTAAGCATTCTCTGGCAGATACAGTGCAACATTTTTACTGATGCTTTGAAAATGGACTTTTCTTCTGGTGCTTGATATCTGATTTGTTGCCTTGCCTCTTCGTTCTTGCTTGCAGTGTGATGAAAGTTCAATAATTAAAGACCTGACACCTCTCCATTCTTATTCTGAAGATTCTTTTTCCTAGGAAGTAATTAAGGACACTTTAAGCCAAGTCATACACACAAAATGAGGGGCAGAAAACTGTTTGTCTCAGAAAATATAAAGGTTATTGGTCTTTGTTGTGGTGTTGATTTTTTTTTTTCTGGTTTGCTGTACCCAACATGCTTTGAATGATGTCTCCTGGCTTAATGAGTTGGCATTTTCTACAACAATTTGCTGGCAGCTTTTCTCCAAAACTCATTGTCATGACAGATTGCTGCATCAGTATGTTATGACTTGCCTTCCTGTTGACTAAATACTGACCAGTGGCACTAAACCATACCTTTGCACAATTGACAGTGAGAGCTCAGTACTGCCTCAGTGTGCGCTTGTCACCAAAAAAAGCCACCAAAGTCTGCCAGTTCTTTACTGCTGACAAGAAGCATGCACAGTAAAGGCCAGCTAAAGAAGGATAGAGGGACGAGAGTTATCTGTGGCACTACATTTCTAGAGAAATCATTGACATTCATTTTTCTTGACAGGCTTGGCTGGCATTTTCTTTAGCTCTGCTTCATATAATCATAACTGCTGGGAATTGTCTTATCATGAGTGTATGATATTCCTTCTGTAGATAGAGATGAGCACAGTGAAAGCTACAGCACATCATAAATAATTAAAACTTCTTGGTGTTCAACAAGAAACTGCACTGAGAGAATGCTAAGAGTAATAGTTTTACACCCACATCACCAGGAGTAAAAAAAAGTCTAAATTAGCTTAAATTAAAAAGCATAATGTTCTCTACCAGTTTGTTCTTATACTGTAAGCACAACACATTTCTTGAGTAATCCAGGAAATGTAAAGGACTCACATCACGATTTGGAAACAAAGTTTTGTGGATTACATTTCTTGCCTGTAGCTAGTTATGCCCTTGCTGCTGTCTGATGCAATTTGATAGGTTGAACTATCTGCTTTATATGATTTTTTTTGAGAAGATGAAGAAGTAAATACACATCTAAGCAAGTCATTATTACACTCTATTCTGCAATGTTACCAAGCTAATTAAAGATGGAATTTAAGTCAAGGTCACAGTAACATTAAATCAATAATCTGCAATGCTCGAAACTTAATATCACAGAGTAATTCCAAATTGTCAGGTTGGTAGTGGTTTTCTCCTGGGAAATTTTAAGCAGAGGACTGATCCCTTTCTAGGAATATTAGTCTAGTCAGTAGTGTACATCTGCATTGACCTAGCTGGCAAAGCACACAGATGTCAAATGTGTTTATTCAAGGAACTGAGCATTTGTTCTATTTTCTATGGCAAGAAGTACAGTCTCCTTCAGGCAGTTTAGTTTGCCTTCAGGCAGTACCAGAAGTGATTGTAATGGTTCAGTATTTCCATTTCTACCCTAACTTGCATTTCTCTTGATCATTATTGTGCTCCATTTTATTCTTCTATCCCTTCCTAAAATTGCACAAAGCCTTTCAATATAAGTAACGGTAAATAATGAATAATAACAATATTAACATAATAATGCAAGATTTTATGCCCGAAGTGCCAATTGACTTCTTCCATTATTGGCTGGTTTTTTACTTTTGAGAAGCTATTAAAATCTTAGCTTCCACAAATACACACACAAACTCACATAGTATATCTATAAACTCACTAAAAACTCTTGATGCCCATTCACTTGAAAAATAAGGTAAAATAGAATGATGAAATTCAATTGCCTTGTTTTGTAGTCTCTCAGTCACAAAATTTGTTGCTGTCTAGAGTGGGAACCTAGAAGCATGGCTGGTAAGCAAAATGCGCACATGGAACATGATTGTACATAAATGAGAGCAGACTTGAGGAGAAAGACTTGGGGATATCGGTGGATGAGAGGCTGGCCATGACCTGGCAATATCAATGGGCACTTGTAGCCCAGAAAGTCAGTCATATCCGTGGCTGCATCTAAAGCAGTGTAGCCAGCAGGTAAAGGCAGTCGATTCTGCCGCTCTAGTGAGACCCTACCTGGAGTGCTGTGTTAAGATCTAGGGTCCATAACCTAAGAAGGATGTGGAACTGCTGAAGCAAATCTAAAAGAAGGCCACAAATCTGATTAGAGGTCTGGAACATCTTTTGTATGAAAATAAGCTGAGAAAGTTGGGATTATTCATCCTGGAGAAGTGAAGGCTTTGGGGAGACCTTATAGTATCTTCCAATATCTAAAGAGAGTCTGCCAGAAAGCTGGAGAGGGATAATTTAGAAGGTCATGTAGTGATAGGACAGGGTGAGAATGGTTTTAAATGGAGAGAGGGTAGACTTAGACTAGGTATTAAGAAGAAACTCTTTAGTGTGAAGGTGGTGAGGTACTGGAACACGTTGCCCAGAGAAGCTGAGGGTACCCCACCCCTGGGAATGTTCAAGGCCAGATTGAATGGGGCTTTGGGTAACCTGATCTAATGGAAGGCCTCCCTGGTCATGGCAGGGGTAGTTGGAACTAGATCAACCTTAAGGTCCCTTCCAGACTAAGCTGTTTGGTGATTCTGTGATTATCATTCATCAGTCCAACTATCTTGATAACTCAAATTTACACTTCCTCTGTCACTGCATAGATGTACAAGGTAGGAGAGATGCACCAATTTTGAATGTGGTCAGTGGCATAAAGAAACGAAAAGGAATTTTTTATGTCATGGTCTTTGTTTTTATAGGGACTGTTTTCCATTGGTTCTGCCTCAGGTATTACTTCTTCATCCTCAATGACATTTAGATAAACATAAAACTCCAGAGTAGTTGCAAGTCAATCTCTTTTCATTACAGGAGATGTTTAGACCTTTCATGATAATGGAAAGTTCTCCCACTGACTTAACTTGATTTCACCAGCACATCCATGGTGAGATGATGTACAGGTAAGAATGCATGGGAAGGTGAATAGGGAATCTTTGCTGAAAAATCAGAACTCTATTTTCTGTGAGAGGAAAAGGACATAGGACCCTGAAGCAACAAAAATAAAATTCTGTAAAATTATTAAACAGTCTAAACTCTGTGCATTAAAAAATTATACAAATGACTTATGGCTCTCCAATATCTTCAACATTTTTCTTTTAAAAATTCTGCTTCCTATGAGTGACAGTGAACTGGAGAACTAATTTGCACTATAATTTACACTGTGGCTTTGATCATGAAAACTGTGATATATTTTATTACAATAATTTCTATATATAATGACATGATTAGCATCCTCCAATGTCTGCCTCGAATATGGACCTATTTCCTTCATGTCTCTTATACAATTCAAAACATATCAGTTAACTGGGGTTGTCATTTAGCCGCCAGCTTTACTGGAATCAATTTTTAAATCAATGTAGGTAGGACACGTTGTAATTGAGAATGAGGTTCCAGGCATCTAGTGGTCACTTCATGGTGCTCCAAATAAATATGACAATTTAGAGAGTATAAAATTAGTCTCATCTGCTAAATGCACCCTGCTGTGAAATTGCAGGCAGTTAGAAAAGGATGCCCTTAGCACAGAAAAATGGTTTGAGAGAATATGAAAGTTATAATGGAAAATGTAATAGATGCCAGAAATAATTACACAGATGGCTTCCACAGAGTATAACTGCTATTACTTGTATTTCTTGAGAAAACCCAAGCCTGTTATTAATTAAGCAGCAATAATTGGAATCTGCTGTAGTTCTTTAACCATCAAATAGTCTGCTTTTCTTTTGTATATATTATGTTTTTTCAAATGGTACTTGTTCTTGATATCTTTTTCTGTGGAAACAAAAGATCATTTAATTCAGCTTTTGGGGTTGTGCTATTCTCTGTCTTATTCTCTTGATGTACTGCTTTGAAACACTTTAGCCAATGAAAAGTTAACATGCAGTGATGTTTTTATAGAGGTATACAGAGCAAAAAATTAGGGCAGGAGAAAATGACACTGTTCCAAATATTGATTGTAAAAAGCACTGACATTGCAAACCATCAGTGTGTATGAAAAGTATAAGGAATATGAAGAATCACAAAGAAAACAGGGTGTTGCTGCCTATAAGTGATTCACTGGGCTTTTTCTTCTGCAATTTCCCTTTTATACAGAGTACCTGTGAAATGACAGTGTGCTGCTGCTGGATGCATTTGGTGCCTTTAGGATGGTGGGGTCAGTTTCTAACTATCAATCATAAGTCATGGTAGGTTTCTGAAACTGTTTTACTAAACAGTTTTGCTAAACTTCTCCCATTTTGCTCTCTTTTGCTCTCAATGGTAATTATTTGATATATCCTCACTCTTATAATTAAAAGGAGGGGGAGAAAAATCTCTTCTTATTAGAAAGTTCTGAGAGTGTAGACACACCTTGCAGGTCTTCAGTTGTCTTGTTACAGAGTGGTCCTTGTACTGCCAGTAATGCCTGACTTCTTGGCATCAGTCTGAACAGTCTGAAGGCTGCTGTTCCTGATATTGGCAAAAGCCAAGATGGCAGGTGGTTATTGCAAGGCTACAGAGATTTCTCCATCCATCCTTCTTTTTGTTAGTTGTCCCATGCTTCTGCTGATCGTGTTCATGGAGGGGGTTAAACAGACTCTGCTGCAGTCACCGGAGAGGAACATGGAAACCCTCCTAAATAAAATGGAGATATCCAAAATGTGATGACATTGCTTTTCGTACTTGTTTACAGGTGGTTTGGGCACACAGCGTAAATGCAAGCTCTAAACTACCACACACATTGGAGAGCTCTTCCAGGTACCAGATAACCTAATTTCAGAAGAAATTTCAACTCTGAAGGAGTCTGGAACATATGATGCATTTAAGAGCGAATCAAAAGAATAAGCAGTTTGCATTATGGAATGCTAAAACAAAGTTCTGAAGAAACATATTCAACTACTACAATGAATAAAGTCAGAGCTAAGCATCAAAATCTTGAGGGAATTGAAAACATGGGGTTAGGTAACAGTCCTATGAAGCCAGATACAATATTTAATTTAATTGACTAAGTTATGGTATGGAAATAAACACAGCAATTGGAAGACAGGATTTGTAATTCTAGAAAAATAAGGCAAGGAAGAAATATAAAGCAACAGGAAATAGTAACAGGTAAATGATGAACTAGTACCAATAAAATATTTCAGAGTAATATTGCAGTTATTGTCCAAGGGATTTGGTTAATGTTTTGAATACAAATCTGTCAAAACTAGCCTCGGTTTTTACTGAGTTAGGAAGTTTGCCTGAAATTCTTCCCACTGCCAACACTGTTAAAATTTATCTCAGCAACAGCTCTGCAAGAGAAATCTTGTGCTAGCTGTAATAGAGCAGTATGATAAAAATCATGATGAATGACAGACTTGAGTCAACCGAGCCCCTCTCTTAATGAATAACATCCACTTTTTATGTAATAATTGAGCCAAAACATTACAGGGAATCAAACATGTTATAAGCCTTGAAGAACTACTGTATTTTATGATTTTCTTACCAATTAATTTAGTTTTTTTCTGTTGATGTCACTGTTGACTTACATTTTTTTCCAGCTGAAACATGGAATCAGCATTCCCTATAAGCCCTGTTTCATGCTTTTTACATTTGAAGTGTGAATCATGAATTGGACATTCCCTTCTTTAGGTTTCCTCCCCTGCGGCTGCATATTACTTTTCTAGCTCTCTACATTATGCAATTAGGTACCTGACGTAGAGACAGGGCAGGTTGTGAGCTACAAGTTTGAATTAGGTTAGTAAGATAGAGAGATTTGGGCTACATCTCACTCGTCTTTGAATTCACTTAGATGCCTCTAAACTATGCAGGTGGGACTCCATGGCTTCCCTCTGAGACTCACAGGCTCACTTACCCAGATCAGGGCAGGAGTTCAAGATACAGTTCTCAGTAGTTGGATGACACCTCAGCTGAAATTAGAAGTAGAAGGTCTTATTTCTTGTCAGTCCCCGTGTCAGAGTGGCTTATCCCAGGTCAGAGACAGAAGGCCAATCCTGCAAATCCACACCCATTTAACTAAGCCTCTTTCATGAGTAATGGCAGAAGCGCTTTCCAGGGTTGGGTTGTATAATTTAGAACCCAGTTATGAGATCATTGCTTATTTCTTCAGCAGTGAGCATGATCATTAATCAGTATGCAAGGTTTTGAGCTCATTGGGGAGATTCTGTCATGGGCTGATTACTCTTTGTGAGCAGACATCCTCTACAGCTTTCAGACTAGCTCATAGCTATGAAATTGCACCTGTAAAAGGTGCAATGGTAAAGATCAATAAAAAATAGTTAAAGAAAATCAAAGAGATATATAATGGACATTAGATATTACCCATATTCTCTTTACTTGTCTATGTAAAGTTAAAAGCACCTTACACTAAGACATGCTTCCAAATTCAATGACCGGGTGGCTTGTTTGCTATTAGTATTGTTTATGTGATTTCTACTTGCTGATATACACAATATACAGGTTTCTTTAGAGTCATTACAATTATGTTTCAACAGTGGTAAGCAACTTAAAATAGATACACCTTGATGAATATTGTTCAGATAAATGTTTTATAAGGTAGAGATTAGAAGAGAAAGTAAGCACCACATCTCGTTCTCCTATTGTGACAAACTAGAAAGCATTTTAAGACATTTTTGCTCTCCAGGAAAAAAATGTCCCACACTATGTTATTGATTTTTTGATAATTCTTTCAAGCTGAACTGTTTGCAGTTTTGCTGCAGAGACAGGGATACTGTGGCACTGCTCTAAATCATTGAGAAATTTTTATTTTCATGATGAAACACTACTTAAGTTAGCTAAGCAAATTAATAATTGGAATTTTTCAGCCTGATTGATATTTTCACACTTAAACCAGCATTATTTTTTTATCTGGGAAAAAAATGCTGGTTTGCTGAAAATTCCCCAAATTGTCATGGTTATTGAAGCATTTTTCTTGTGCAAAAGCTGTATCACAGTCATTGTGAAATGTTTACATTTGTCACACTGCCAAAAGAAGTCAAATTGCAGCTTTACTGATTTCAAGAGAAGGGAATGGCTTAGGGGTGCAGGGTGGAGACACAAAGACGGTTCCATAACAATTTTGGGAGAGCAATAGGATTTCTGCGGGGACTGCCTCAGCCCAGCACAATAAGTACCATTTTCTGCTCACCTCTATGTAGACAATTTTACTTGCAGTTGCTTTAAAAGATGATGTGTTAGGATTTTGGAACTGAGGTAATCTTTACAGCCAGACTTTGAACCATACTGGGCTAGTAATGTTCTCCATAGCCATACTTGCTTTCTGAATGAAGATTACAGAAAACAAAAGAGTCTGTAATCTTGAGAGAAACATGGAGCAATTTGAATAAATAGCCTAAAATTCCCAGGAAAAAAATGAGCTTATTGATCCCTGTTTGCCTGCCCAAAGCATTGCAGCCCAAATTCAGTGGGGTTGAAGTGGTGAGCATGTTGTTGTGAACAATTTCAGGAAAAATACCACAAAATTTTGATGACATTGTATTGTGCCATATTTGAAAGAAGACTAGTATGGAGATAGCGTACAGAGAAAGCAAGCTGACACTGTTCAGTATAGTTTAAGAAAATCATAGATTTGTCTGAATAACACTGTAGTCATAGTTTTTCGCCTGCAAAATAGCAGTAAGAATTTTATCATCTCTGATTTAAAATGAATTTAACCAATACTTAAAGCAGACTCAAAAAGTATGGAAATAGAGGCCATAAAACAGCAAATGAAAGCTATAAAATATTATTGAAGGAAGAGAAGAACAAAGGAATTTAGGTTTGTATGGTTTATTGCAATTTGGCTTGAAAGATTGGAATTCATCTTAGTTCTCACTGGATCTTAAATTGGTGTACAGTCTAGTCTGTACGTGGGCTACACATCCATTATAAACCAGTGTATGTCCCTTTTGTGACTAAAACCTGATTCTGAGTTATTTTATTGTATTTTAAGTCACTTTCAAAATTCAGGTGTGCAGGGAGGTGATGGAGGTGACAGAAATGCTTCACACAGTTAGATTTAAGACAAGAAGAGACAGCTAAGTAGAGTAACTGAACTCTGCATAATATAGACCATGGATTTCATATACTTAGTGTTGTGTTGAGCCCTGGCTGTAACTGATCAGTGTCTTCCAGCAACAAGCTTTCATTTGGCAACACCAGGAAATGGAAAATATACCCATGTCCTTGGTAGCTTGTTCTCTGAGTTATTGAATTCTTGTTACTAATAAGATACCGAGTAAACAGCAATAGAAGACTAAATCAGATCTTAATTGATTTTTTCTAAAAGAGTCTTAAAAATCATACTTTTAGTTAGCACTGCTAATTATTTTTACCACAAGTAACTTCTAAAAGTACTGAGTAAGAGCAATTGGGAGAAAATTTTCTTTTCTATGTTTAAGTTGTGCTTATTTCTGTCTTTGTTAGCCTTTAGTTCATCTTGGATTTTTTTGTTTCTTCTCTATAGTGAATTCTGTGATTTTCATCTGCATGTTTTGAAACCAGACGAGGGAAAGATCTTTTAAACTGAGAAAATGTTATGACAGAAATACAAAAAATTGGCAGAGAGATTCAGACAAAATGTTCCATCTGCCACTAGTTTTAATTAAATCAAAAGCTCAGAACAGAAACAATCAAACATGTGCAAAGCCAGAATTCAGTCAAAGGACTCGTATATTCAGTTATTTTCATTGGAAAATTAAAGTGACCCTCAAATACTTTTTCTCCCTATTTTTCACTATCTTTTGTATTGTTGAATGAAATAAGATTTTTTAAAGTAAATAACTATTTCCTCAACAACATTATGCTAGCTTATTTATGTTTTGAATATCTGTGTGTTATTTGTGTAGCCCTTAAGCCTCTTAAGTTAGTATTAAGATACTGGTTAGCCTTTTTACCACTGATTTTTTTCTGTATCCCTAGAACATAATTTTTGGACTGTTGTTTAACTGATGAAGCGACATATACTGCCATTATATTTAGTGGTATCAAACTAACAAAGAAAGTTCTGTGTGAATTAAAGGATATGACAAGCAGATTACTAAAAGCCCTCTCTGGACTTACCGGCTTTTCAGTATCTTAAGACTATGCTAAGATGCCTACTGATGATAGTATGAGTTGGAGTGGGCAATAAATTAATGGGCATTATAAGTTTATGATGAAAGGAAAAAAATGTTTTTATCTGGCATCAAGTGGATATGAAATGAAAGCTGATGGATGTTAAAACAGTTTCCACACTTGGAAAGCATTTAGGAAATTTATTAACTGCTCATATCCCACAGTCATTTCAGGATCTACAGTTTTTAATGCCTTTTGTATGCAATTCATCACTATCATTTTCAGCTTTCTTTTATTCTGTTTTTCTTTTCTACCTCCATGTATACATACACAGAAACACGTATGTTATTTCTTTTTTTCTATAAATAATAATAATCTAGACAAAAAAACCCCCAAACAATATTATAGTTGCTATTCATGTATGGGAAATACAGTGCAAACTGTGTTTGTTTTTCAGAATGTAAATTTTTTTTCTGTTCATAGCTTGACAGAGAGATTCTGTGATACCTCTGCTAAACCTTGATAAAGGATTACTCATTCTTTTAAGAGAACAGTCTACATATGCATTCATATTGTGTAGGTACATATGCTGAGAACTCTGAAGTTTTTGCTTTCTTGCCAGTCATAGAGTATACTATAATGGAGATGCAAGCAACAGAGAACTAGTTTCCCCAGAGATCACATCTTGTATCTGCAATGATGGAGGGACTGCTCCGTGAGTCAGTTGCCTCCTTATATAGTTGCCTTAAAATATGAGGACTGGTGATACCTGTTGTAAACATACTTAGTATCATAGAATAGTTTGTGTTGGAAGGGACCTATAAAGGCCATTTAGACTAACAACTCTGCAACGAGCAGGGATATTTTCAACTAGATTAGGTCACTTGGAGCCTTGTCCAACCTGACTTTGAATGTTTCCACGGATAACTTTGGGTTGGCCCTCTGCTTAGGTTTTATCTGTATTTAATGCCTTACAGCATCAGGCTTAAGGAATCTCACCTCTCATAGCAATCACATCTTTGAAGAATTTGTTGTGGTTTTGCCATGCATCAGTAAATCTAATTCCCAATGGGACACGGACCTAATATTTTCTATGCTTGTACAAAATCTGCTTTTCAGTCCATGGCAATCTACTGTCTATTGCATATATCCAGGAAGTTGTCAATCTGGAAGTGAATTCTGTTGTCCTAAGAACAGCTGGAGAGAAAGGTAAACTGAGTAAGACTGATATAATAAAAAACCTAACAATCTTAAAACAAGTATAATTTTAAGAAAAATGTGGATTGAGTAATTTTCTGCAGTGTATTTACAATAGCATATGTCTAATGCAGCCAGAAAAAGCAGAGAATAATTCTGCACTGTGCCAGGAAGATAAAAGTGTGGGTTTTTTTTTAATGTAACTTTTCCCCTCATGCTTTTAGTGCATCAAATTATTCAGAAACATTGGAAAAACTGAAGAACGCTCTATCTGAATAAAGTGTAAACCAGTAACACTATCAGTGGTGTAAACCACTATCAGGGACCACCAGTACCTGATATATGAGGAAAGAAAGAGTTGCAACTTTTAGTAAAATGAAAAGATGACCTTACAGCAGTTTAGAAGTTCATAAGGAACCAGTGGAGCTTCTATATTCTGGCAAATTGACTGCTGTTAGTGAGTGAGAAAAGCCTCTGGAGGGTGCTTTGGAAAAAGGAATTGCAAAGTTTTTCAGTCATAAAATTAAAAGCCACTTCCTTAAAAGATGCTGAGGTTTAATTTAGAATTTGAACCTTAATGACCCTTCTTTTGGGGTCATTGGGACAGGGTAATGAACAGAACTGTAAATTACATGCCATATGATTATGGATGAAATCATAGTGAACAGAAAGTTCATGTCAATTATGGCCTGGGACTCATGTACAAATCTGAGATTCAGCTTAGCTCCTCATCAGCTGTCATGGATGCACCCCTGCCATTCCGGGGCATTGTGGTGAGTCATGTGACACAACTAGCTATTCAATTTTATTTTCTCTGAGGAAAAGGAATAGTTTGTTGGCTAACATAAGCAAGAATATTTAATATTTGTACACATAGTGATCTAATGACACCAAGATATAAGGAAGGGCTGAGAAAGAGTGCCATATTTCCTTAAGATTTCTGTGAAAGGTTTTAATGCTAAAAGTGAGAAAACTACTTACAAATCTCCACTTAGATTCAAAAAGACATGAAAATTTAAGCCCCATATCCTTTAGAAAAATTCTTTTGATGTAGATCCTGTTATTAATTGAGCTGATGTTCAACAAAGGTGTCCATCCATGTTATCTGAATCACTGGCCCATATGGAATTTAAATTAGTTAATTTCACAGATTCTTAATAAGGAAAAGTTGACTCTGCCTTTGTGAGTCTTTCAGGAATATGTAGCTTATTCATAATTATAGAGATCTGTGTTGATGTGTCTCAACAATGATGGGAGCAATGAGGGATATAATTTTCCAGATAATGAAAAAGATCTTTATCTTTGATTAGCTGAGGAGATCCAAAGGGTCCAGAACTGTTTTTTTCAGAGGGAAGAATGACTAGCTTCAGAAATGTTTTGTAAGCCTTTTCAAGTTTAACAGAATATGTTAAAAACAATATATGATATATGAATCATACTGATCATACTGACTAAATCTTTCATTCAACTGGAGTGTCTCACAGTTGAATAGAGTGCCTGATTTTTACCTGATCTTTTGCAATTGGTCCTATTTTTCTGAAGAATTCTTTGCAGATACGAGGCCATGTATAAAGTCATAGTTACAGTTATTCTCCTGGATTAGGTCCTGTTTGCAATGATTGGTATGTATTTATGGAAATCCAAAAAGGATATGACAGGTACCCTGTGAAGTATAATGTTCACAGGACACTGAAAAAGATGCCATTGGATGACTTGATATTGATTCGGTGTTAGACTTCAGTGATAGGCATTACACAGAATAAACAAGATTGGAAAAGACTGTAGAGATCATCAAGTCTAACCTATTACCTAACCTATCAACCTACCCAACACCATCCCATCATCTAAACCATGTCACTAAGTACGCCATCCAACCTGTCCACCCCCTCCCTGGGCAGCCTATTCCAATGGGAAATCACTCTCTCTGTGAAAAAGTTTTTCTTAATATCCAGCCTAACCCCCTGACACAGCCTAAGGCTGTGTCCTCTCATTCTGTCATTGAGGGCCTGAGAGAAGACACTGACCCCCACCTGACTACAGCCTCCCTTAAGGTAGTTGTAGAGAGCAATAAGGTCTCCCCTAAGCCTCCTCTTCTTCAGGCTAAACAATCCCAGCCCCATCAGTCATTCCCGATAGGGCTTGTGCTCCAGCCCCTTCACCATCCTCGTTGCCCTTCTCTGGACACATTTCAGCAACTTGATATCTTTCTTAAACTGAGGGGCCCAGAACTGGACACAGTACTCGAGCTGTGGCCTGACCAGTGCCAAGTACAAAGGGAGAATAACTTCCCTGGTCCTACTGGTGACACTATTATTGATACAGCCCAAGATGCCATTGGCCTTCTTGGCTACCTGGGCACACTGCTGGCTCATGTTCAGTTTCCTATCAACCAGCACTCCCAAGTCCCTCTCCACCTGGCCACTATCCAGCCACTCTGTTCAGCCTATAACTCTGCATGGGGTTATTGCAACTGAAGTGTAAAACCCGGCACTTAGACTTATTAAACCTCATACTATTGGATTCAGCCCAGCTATCCAGCCTGTCAAGGTCTCTCTGTAAAGCCCTCCTACCCTCTAACAGGTGACATTTATTCCAAGCTTAGTGTCATCTGGAAACTTACTAATGACGGACTCCATCCCCTTGTCCAGATCATCAGTAAAGTTGATGAACAAAACCAGCCCCAACACTGAACCCTGGGGGACCCCACTAGTGACTGGCTTCCAACTGGATGTGGCACTGTTCACCACTACTCTCTGAGCTCAGTAATCCAGCCAGTTCTTAACCCAGGACAGAGTAAACCTGTCTAAGACACAAGCCACCCATGTCACCGGGAGTTTACTATGGGAGACAGTACCAAAGGCTTTGCTAAAATCTAGGTATACTACATCTATAGATTTTCTCTCATCAATCAGATGAGTTACCTGATCATAAAAAGAAATTAGATTGGTCGGGCAAGACTTTCCCCTCCTGAATCTATGTTGATGAGATCATATATCCCTATTATCCTGTAGATGCAGTGTAATTTCCCTTAAGATGATTTGTTCAGTAATTTTTCCTGATACTGAGGTCAGGCTGACAGGTCTATGATTCCCTGGATCCTCTTTCTGACCTTTGTTTTAGATGGGTGCCACCTTAGCCAACTTATAATCATCTAGGACCTCTCCAGTAATCCAGTAATCCAAGTCTGTTGAAAAATGAACTATTACAAAGACATTGGGCCTTCAAACATAACCCAGAGAGTTCAGCAGGTTTCATCTCACATGTAGTAAGTGCATGGTTAACATCCTTGTCCTTTGTTTTGCAGTTTGTTCTGCCTGGCAAAAATGTGTATGTATCTTTTTATTAATATATTAGGTCAGACATATGAATTATCTCACTGACTCTCTCATATAGCAACTAAATCCTACTTTTTGCCGCATGCAAGAAATTTTAGGTCCTGTATAATTCCTGTATTTCTTTTATTCATGCATGGGCTTGTAGTGAAAGGTCCATATAGATTTGTGTGTACCTTTTCCCTTTTGTTTCTTTTGAGCCTATTTTGAGTGTCCCTGAATTTCCTGGTTTTAGCTCTTGTATACCTGAATTTCATCAGTTGTAGGATAGGAATAGTGATGCTTACCTCTGTGTGAAAAGCTTTGTATTTTTCTATTGAAAAATGCCTTGTGAGAGCAAGGCATGATTATTTACAAGTTTAACTTCTAGCAGCATTGAGTGGTACCACCAGAATACTAAAAGACCTGTAAATCTTTTGTCCATTCCAATATATTTTCAAGGGCTAAAACAAGACATGAAAAGCAGCAGACTGTGAAGGCAGGAAAACTACCAGCATAACATGGCAGGTTGGGATCCAAAACCAATTCTCTTTCTTACTTAAAATAAGAGGGTATCTTGTGTCTGAACAAGTCTGATGTAAAGTAGGCTTAGGGGAATCAAGTAGTGAAACAGCAGACACAGACAGCAATAACACACTCTTTGGAGCAACAACAAAACAGATGGTTCAATGGCCCCCTGTCCATTCGTTGAATATACAATTACTTACAGGACAAAGCCCATCTGGTCCTATAATAATCTGAGAATTCATCATGACTAAATCTGCAGTGGGCTTTTTGCCAGCTGTTTAAATTAACTTGATCAATCACCTGTACAAACCTATCTAAAAAAAATCCAATCCCCTCCACCCTTTAACCTGCTGTAACAGGTTTTCCTCTTGCACTGTGATCAAAAAAACAGAAGAAACTAGTGCCATCAGTTAGCTTTAGCAAGGATGGCCTCTGCCTATTGCAAACTGCTGCAAATTAAGTGAGCGGTCATAAAGTTTTAGAGGCCACCCTGTAAACTCGTTTGGAATGTTGGCACTGTGACTGATTGTCCGAGGCCAGACAGATAAAGGAGATAGCATGTAAAGCTGTATAAAAGTATATCTCATCATGAAAGGACAGTATTTTCAAGACACTAAGCCAAGGACTTGTACTGCACTCAAATGGATCAGGTGATTGTGCTATAAACAGGAACTTGTAGAGGGCGAAGGAGAAAGCGATATAGCCATATTGGGATAGACTACAGATTTGAGAAGTGTGGAACAACAGTGGTATTTTTAATATTCAGGCCAATAAGTCACTGCTTTCTACCTTTTGTAGTCACATCTGAACAACAAGTTGCACACAAAAGTCTCTTAACTCAGGGCAGGAAGCAACTTGCTGTGTGCTGAAATCCAGGCTGCTATCTCCTGGAAGTATCATCGGAAAATATCCTAAGCACTTATTTCTTAAGTTCCTTCATGTGCATTGGGTCACTTTGAAGGAGTCTGGGTCAGGTAATATATACAGTTAATTCCTTACTAAATTGTATTCTTTGTGCACATTACTGCCATTTTCAGCATTGATCTGATTCTCTTTTTTTAAGGGCCCAGCTGGTTTCAGTATGCAGTTGGCTTATAGAAACCCATTAGACCTATTTAGCCATTTAACTATGAAAGAGGCATGATTGCTACCTGCAGGTGACAAAGGGACAAGAGAGCAGTGGAATGAAGTGATATATGTGACTATAACACTCACCTGTCTATATATGAAACCAACATTATCCTAAAGATTAAAGAACCCCTTTCTTCCTCAGTCAAGCACCCAGTCCCATGAAATTAATCCTCTAAACATCTTTCTATTTCAACTTCTATAGAATTTTCATACCTGCATTGCAGCTAATATTCTGGTAACCAGCTGCCAAAGAAAAATGTAAAGGCATTGCAATATATTTTCAGAATCTGGAATAGCTTTCAGGCTGTCATTGCCTCAATTTCAGACTTTTTGACTGGCTATAATCTGTCCTTCTTGAAACAATTGACAATTTTGCAGGCAGGAGCTGTGGAAATGGCCTGAAAAACAGACAGCTATTTTAAAAAAAATTCTTATTAAAAGTAAGAGAAGCGAAACATATAGGTGTTCTTGAGTGCTGTTTTGCAGGGCAGTGAATATAATTTTTAAATTCCATCTACTGGTACAATTCTAAATAAAGACTGTAAACTGTGATTGGTGTAGCATTTGCTAAGAGAGGAACATATGCCATTTATCTTACAGGAATATAAAGTGAGTTGGTATGCTAGATAACACAAAGAAAGGAAATATAATTAATATAAATAAGCATCACATTAACTTTGTCACAGTGCACTTGTAACACATAACTGCTTTGGTAGCACTAAAAAATACTACTCTATGGGAATTTAACAGTGATACCAGAAAGTCCTCATCTCTATACTTTTTGAATTTTTAATCACCTTGACCTGGAGAGAGACCTGAAAACTGCTCACTGATTCTACATTTTTAATTTTATTTTAAAATACATAGCATACAAATTTTATTTTAAAAGCAGTTATAGATTTATTTTTATAGTTGAAATGTTGCCTGAGATATCTGATTCTAGTGTGGCTCTCGCAACTCTGTGTACATGTGTGTGTATCAGAGTGTCTGTCACTGTTTGTTGCTGGGACCATCATGTGTTCACAGCAACCCGCTCCAAGCCCTTGCTGATACAGAAATTGGTAGGTGTCCCTAAAGTACAGACATGCCTTCAGCTTTCTACTGGTTCAGCACTTCAGATGTACATTTTCTGAGTATGTCTAGAGGGATGATGAGTCCCTCTGAAGCGACTAGTATGGAAATATACATCCTCATGCAAGCCAAGGTAGTAGACCAGCATACGAATTAAGGATGTTGTACCCAGAGAGGAATTTTATCCCATTAAGATGCAGGTATACCTGAGAGATTCAATGATGTGTAAGGTTTTCATGGGCTGCTAGCATACAATTGAATTTTATCTGAATTGACTACTGTTCAAACATCCCCAAATCCAAACCTAATGACTGTACACGACATTATGGCATCTTCTGTGTTTACAGTTTGTAGTGAGTGCTTCATTAACATTTCTGTGTATGCTTGCCATTGATGCAACGCTGCAGGGACAGATTAGGATAATATGAATTCTTTATAAATCACATTTAGGAATTAAAACAGTGGGCACAAAATTACTACTTTCAGATTTGGGAAAATAAGGTTTCAAGGCAATTATAGGCAGTTTAATATATCTGTTTTTTTCATTGCTTTATGGCTTCAGTTCAAAACCAGGTGTTTCTGTATGTAGCTATGATGGGAAAGCAGTTGCCATCTACTATTGAGCAACTGAAATAATAGATTGCTTTATTTTTTTCTCCGATAGTTCTTTTCTCTGAAAAAACATCACTTATCTAGCTTCCCCTTACTCCATAACATGGGAAATTAGATATATTTATCTTTTTTTTTTTTTTTTAATTTGATGAATTTTAGGAAAGCCTTAAGGCATGAATGTTATTCTGTGTCCTGAGACACTATATTATTCTTGGCAGAATTTTAAAGAGCTGACATAAACATTATTTTCACTGTTTCAAGCTTCTAGTAACTAAAGTATTTTTTAGCACCTCCACATCACTTAAATCTCTGCAAATTTTTGTAACTATCATTCTTATTTGAACATGCAGAGAAGACAAAACAAAAAGTGGTAATACATTGTCATTAAAATTTCATTTAAGCTCAATGTCATTGTTATTTGGCTAGTTACACGATATGAGATGTAAGAACTGATTTCTGCCAGAAGTGAACCGTATTGGCTACTATTGTTTAAATGGGTGAGAGAATCTCTACATTGCACTGAAGTTGCTGTTCCACCTTGTTACTGAAGTAAAGACTTAATGTATTCAGATAAGGCCATTTTCATAGACCGTGGTCGGCCTCTCTGGAAGGTAAAAAGAAACTGCTTGAATGACCTCCTTCTGTTTTGGAATAATAGAAAGTACTACCTGCACAAACCTCCTGCTTTGTTCATAGCCTTTGGCCATCATGGCTACAAAGGCACTGCTGTCACAGTTATTGAATTGATTTTAGGCACCCATCTCCTGCAAATTTAGATTGTTCTGAACAGTTAGGATTGCTCATATGGCTAGGATATCACATTTCTCAAGTGCTCAAGTGACAAAGGATTTTGACAAGTCCCCATTTTCCTTTAATTTCTATCAGAACTTGCTGCCACTATGGATTTGAAGTGGCTCAAGTGTCATCTCTGGGAAAACAAACAAACCCAGACAAGCTTTTGGATACTCAAGACCCTTTGTCTTCAAGTCTGAGGCAAAGTATAGATCTGTGTGTGACAAGCATTCCAAGTCATGCAGACATACTGAAAAAGGACAGTAAATAATGTCATGCAACATGCAACATTTGGTAAGTTGTCTAACTGTACAAGGGATAAATCCTGCTCCAGAGGCAGAGCAGAAGGAGTGTAGATCATTTTATGTAGCTGTTGTGTGCATAACAATGCAAAACCAGTGTTCTGTTACGAGAAGTATGTATCTTCTAAAGCCTGAATAGTGGGCTCCGTAGAGATAATGTTCCCAAGACACAGAGTTTTTGAAGGCTTGTTCCCTTTCCTTGGCTTCAACAGTTTCATAGCAACAGGGAAAGGTGCTTCTATTGTATGAAGCATGCACGGGATTAATTTTAAATACAGGTCATGTTCAGTGTACAGACTTGAGTTAGAAATGTTCTATTATAGTGTCACAGAAATGCTAAAAATAATGGGACTCAGCTTGGAGAAGAGGAATGGGATTAGCCTTGGCTATAACTGCTGCAATATACTGAAGATAGTTCTGACGTGTATTGTAAGCACATTTTCAATTATGGTGAGAATAGTGATATCAGTTGCTGGATCTGCAAACTAAGAAAGAGACATTATTCAAGTTAAACGTCAAGAACTTAATCTAGATGTTCATGTGATACTAATGTATCTAGCATTAATATTTATGAAATGAGTAAAGAATGAGGTAATACAAGGCAAGACCTACTGATATAATAAATACACTAATGAAGATAAATATTCTATGAAAGTTGATCAGTCAGTTTGAAGACAACCTATGGCTTGTAAGTGTCTGGCTTTTTCATTATTAATTATTTAGCTGAGAAGGAATCAAAAAATCCAGGAGACTAAGAATGGTTATTTTAATGATCTTTGTTCATCTCTCCATTGTTATGGTGTAGGGAAAATATAGAACACTAATAAGATTTAAAGGAAACATAAATGTATACCAGAATTTACAGTGGCCTTTGGAGACAAATAAAACCAATATTTTTGGCATTCCTGTGAGTAATATAAATGGAACCAGTCACTCAGCACAAGTGTTGCAAGTGAAAATGTGCTCTAAGACACTGAGAAATAGATAAGCAGATTTTTTACATCTCTACCATGTTTTCAGAAGGCTGTAATCAAATCAACACAGATTTACATTGCACAGTTACCCTCTGCCTCTGGTAGTATCAGAATATTTTGGCCTATTTAACTCCCCACGTGCAGTTTGTGGCAGCAACTAAATGATTTGTGTGATGTGGCAGACAGCTGCTTCAGCACAGTCTGTCACTGTTTGGTGCTCTTCATTGTAATGCAGAAGAGGATTAACTCCACCCTTGTGATAGTCTTCTGCCTCTGCTTGATGGGATCACACAACAGATGATAGAAGTTCATTCTTCTAGATGTTTGTCACCATACCAACACATGGGCTGCTTGTGTTAGAGGTTGCTTTGAAACGAAGAGCTGTCCCTCAGGAGCTTGTCAGAGATTGCGCAGTTCACAGAGGTTATAAAAGTTAACATGGACTTGATAATTACTTCATAAGAAATGACAAGACTTGAAGAAAAATCTCTCACCACCGTAACACAACCTTCATCCAATGACTTCTGTCTCATTCTCACAGTAGTGACTGTTGAAGGCACATCTGACACCTGCTGCATGTGGCTGCATTTGATTTAATACTGTTCCTGTCTCTTGCTTACCTCGTAGATCACTAACAGTTTTTTCAAATGTCCATTCTAATTTGCTTTCAACCATAATGGCTTTTATTTTTTAAATGATTGTGCCTACACCTTTTCTAATTCAAACATGTCTTTTATAGATCAAACACAAATGAAGAGAGTTTTAAAAGACATAGAAGATTAGAGAGAAACTGGTCCCTGATGTCTGTGCAGCAACTCTGTGATATATAACAACACTCCCTCTGTGGCTCCCAGGGTGGGAAGAGACTGCCAGGGAGTCACTTTGCTGCCGGATGTTGCCACAGCGCTTGGAGGTTTCCCAGGAGATTGACGTAGTAGTGGTTGATGAGTGAGCACGAGGTGTTGAACTGAGCCTACTGTGAAGAGCCCCAAATTGGCATACCAGGTTCATGGCAACAAACTGCCCATTAGCACAGTAGCTACACTGAGGCCATGGAATTGGAACTGCGCTGTCTTGTAATGGACACTGTACTGGATCTCTGGGCTGCAGTGTTTACTATCACTTGGCCTTCATTTCTCCTTGCAATTTTGCACTTTGTAGAAAGGGCACAGTCTTAATTTGATGTAAAACCATGCAGATGCTAGGTGGTTGGTAACAGTCTTCATGACCTGACTTGTCATTACATAGTGAAATGTCAAGAGGTTCAGGAAGGGAACAAGTTTCCTGTTAAGTGACTTTGTTTTCAAGCAAAAGTATGCCATTCTGGATGCTAACTTTATGTATCTACTGTGTTAAGTGCATTGCTTGCATTTTTAGCCATTTGAGTGAGCATTTTATATAAATTTTAGCCCAGTAAGTTTTCACAGGCCCTGTTCTCTTTAATATATCTGGTGGACTTTGAACAGTGAAAAACTGAATATTATTTTTTTTTATGTTTAATTTAGTCTCAGAAGATGTGTCTAAGAAGGCATAGGCTATAATTATAATGTCTACACTATTGTTAACATCTGCAAGGGACTAAATGTCTTAGTTTCTCTCAAAAGCTGCTAAGAACATCATTACTACAACATTCACTTCTATCCTTTTAATATCCTTTTTAATAATGGGTTTGGTTAATTAGAGCATACTCAGTGGGGTGGATCAAGGCACTATTTTGTTGGTGTATGATATTTGCATAGGAATATTTACTCCTTCAGTGCTTTAGAGAAATGTTGCTATAGAATTCCTAAAAAGCAATATTCTTACCTTCGTTCCATTTCTTTTTTCCTCTCCCCTCATTTATTATATGTGTGCACATATATTTCAGATGAACAGTTAACCTCTTCTTGTGGATTTTTTTCCAAAATCACTTGCCTACTGATTTAAGGAGCAATAGCAAAATTAGAAAGCGCATCCTGACAGTAGGTGATGCAGCAGGACAGGGAATGCAGAAATCTGGATTTGAAAAACATCAATACATGTCAAAACATATATTAATAAATTCTCAAGCTACAATCAAAGGCATCCTGAAGGGCAGATCAAATTTAGGGGCATAGGTATATAGTTTTAAAAATATTTTGGGTTTATTTTGTGTATAGTAGCTAGTAAATGAATGTATGGAAAGTAATTTAAATCTTCACACAAAGGCTTCTGTTCAAAGAGAAATAGATATCCATCAAAAAGAAAGGGAACACATGAGTTCCTAGACAAATGTGATCATGTCTTAAGATGGGTGCAGAATGTCTAACTATCTGCTTTCTAGAATTTGTATGATCACATATTCATAAAAGAAAGTCTCTTGAGTCTTTCTCAATCTTTTCTTTGCCTAGAAACCAGAGAACCTGAGAAACAGGTTCAACTACCTGTGGAAAACAGACATACAGAGCTAACTACAGAAACATTCATACACAGCTGTGGCTTAGATGTATATTATTTTGTTTGTTGTCTAGCCCACAGCTTTACTGCTGATTCTGCTGACACTTTTGTTGTTTCCAGAATTTAGACTGAGAGTCTCTTTCCAGAAGCACATGGGTGAAATTTCTTGGTTCATTATATATATATATATTTCTAACTCTGAATTTATCACAGTCTCTACTGTGATAAGTGGTCACACTTTCCCTCCCTCCCCCCCCCCACTTTCATGTTTTCCCCTTCCATCACACTTTTTCCCATGTCTCTCAGTCATGCTTTCTCTGGTCCCAGTGATCACAGGGAAGAAAAATGCAAGAACAGTGCTCTCTCTGGGCATGGCCCAGAGCTCCTTTAAACTAAAAATTCTGACAAGTCCGAGCTTAACATTCCCAATGTGTGCTCTCACTGGTTTCTTTACCTTTATTATGTATCCACGCACAGCCTCTTGACACTCAGAGCTGACCATCTGGTGTACAGAAGAGGATAATGAATCAGAAGCCTCTCTAAATAAGTCTATACAGTTTTAATCAATAATCTAAAGCAAAGTCTAACTGTCACCAACCCTGTGTTCCTACTCTTCTTGACAGTGTATTCCATTAAACATAAGGAAACTCCTGAAATATTTCAATAATGTTGTTTATTACAATGTATGATTGCATATTAAAGTGGTTTATATTCCAGTTACTCAGCTATAATTTTAAAAACCATTGGTAGATTTACAGAAAAACCTATAAGCATCAACATAGTGCTAAATTCTAATAAAAGAGCCTGGAAGCTGATAAGAGAGGTGATGACTCAGAGAAGAAAGATGGTTCAAGCAAGAGTAAGCAGAGAGCACTGAGTCATGAAGAAAGAACCTGAACATTTTCAGAAAGTTAAATATTAAAGCTGTACATGAGAGCTTTAAATAACACAACTAGAACACAGGTAATACTAAGAATACAACAAATACCGACTCCTATATTTATTTAAGAATGAAATCTTATGATTGAAAGTCTCCAATGTATTATGCTCGACTGTGTTTTTCCTTCTGTGCGTTTTATCACAGCTGTGAGGAGAAAAAAATACGGTAAAATTAAACAAGAAGGATGAGTAGGCATTCAGGGGTGAAACAAGGTGAGTTAATTCTTCCTCAGACTGTTGAGCTGTCAAATAATGGGTTGATTTGGTAGTGGTAGGGGAAAGAGTCAGAGTGGGAAATGTTAGTGTCTGTGTAGGTGGCTGAGGCCCTGTGCTGGTTAGATCCCTTAAACTCCACAGGAGGAAGTTCTGGCATTTCCTTCCCTCACACCTTACTCCCTGCTTCATGCTAAAGTTGTTTGAGAACTAATATCACCAGTCATTCTAAATTATAGGATATTTTGTGATGTAGAGGCTTGCTGTGTATAGAAGACATTTAACTGCTGCTATTGTCAAAAGCTATCTGCAGCACTGACTCACATAAATAGTCCTTTCTTTGCTGCATGTAGAGACCTGTGAAAAGAAAGGGATTTACAGCTTGACAATAAGTTGCAAATAAGCACCTGGCTAGCTGAGGTTTAGATGTGCTGGACTGCTTTTCACTGAGGAAAAGGGTAAAACTTGCAACACATGGAACTATAAAAAGGAACTCAGCATTCTTCAGCTCTGAACCCTTCCAGAAAAACATGTCTAGGCTGGTTTCTGATGGCTTCAGGAAAATCTATTGTCACAATCTGCTTCCACTTGAATGGAAACTGTCCAAGTTTATTTGCTATCTTTTTTCACTGAGCAGACACTACCTTGGCAGCAAAACTCTGGGAGTCACATCCAGTTTAGCATTTATGGTACAGGAAGCCCACTACACCAACAAGAGTAAGGCTGTTCACAAGGACCATATTAAAGTATCCTCCTTCTGATTTACTCTCCTTATGAATCACAGATGTACTTGCAGTGCTTTCTTCAATCAAGTGAAAAAGAAGTAATAAAGGCAAATGATATAATAATATTTTCATTTGTAATGAACAGCTTATATAAATATGGTGAGGAATTTGGTAGTTCTTGTAGGCCCTAAAACTGTTACAATGTCAGATGAAGATTTTTTTTAAACCATTAATGAATTCTTCACAAACTGAAGAATCCTTGATTTACAAGTTCTGAATGTTCATATCAGTGAAAAAAATGTAATAACCTGGATCCCCCGGGGAAGTGTTTTATATGTTCAGTGGGAGATTTTGTATGGAAAGTCTGGATTTCTTACTTGAAACAATGTATTGTCAAAGAACTGAGATTCAGGTCTTAAGTTTATACATGCTGTGAATATTACAGTAATGTACTTATGCTACCCGTAGTGCAATGTGCAGAAGTACTTAGAATTTATTGTGAGCATCGTAAGTCTAAAAAGTTTGGTAAAGATGCACTTAGAATTTAAATTTACGTGTGTTAGATGTTATGTAAAAAATCTGAAGGAGTGAAAACTGAGATTTTAATGAAATATTAACTATTTTTAAGTTTGATGACATATGCAATATTTTATTCATGTTTTTATGTTTGAAAGAAACATTTGTGAGTAGGAGTTGACTGGTTCCCAAAAGGAAAGAAGAAAAGATCATAGTTAATATATGACGTGAGTAAACAGAATAAATGAGTATTTATGCAGGTGATAATGAGCCAGAAATGTTAACCAAAGAATTATCTATCTAAACTAGCACTTTAGATGGGTTTTATTGGTTGCATTTCACAGAACACCATGTAGTTGTTCAAGAGAGCAAAAATGCATGATGGCATAATCTACATATTTTCCATAAAAGTATTTTTAGCATATCTGTCAGCCCATGTACATAAACCTCCCCATCCTTGAGATCCATGCTTTTCCAGCTTAGCAGGTTTTCATTTAATCTGTTTCAGATTGAAAAGTAGGAGCTTGAGCAATTAATTTCTTTTCTTGTGAAAAGAAGCATAATCTAAGAGTGACATAAACTCCCAAAATTCCCTGGCCCCAGGTTTTTAACTAGGGAGAGAAGTATTATGGTTTGAATACACAGCACTACAAACTTAACACATTTCCTACTGGACCTCAAATAGCATGATGCACTTTGCTAAAGTAGCTAATGAGGTGAATCACCAAAAAATTTATGTTTCATCAAGACAGTTTTGATTTTTAAAATGATTTCAAAATACTTCATTTCTTTGTTGAGGCTATTTATTTTTTAATAATCCATTTATCTGAATTAATAGCATTTCTAAATCAAATAATTGCAAATACATTGAAATGCGAGACAACTGATTTGATGAATGGTAGGCAAATGACTTGAGAATTTCTGATTTTGTTATCTTCCTGTCGTCACTACTTCTACTTCCCCCATCTTCCCCTTTTCACAAAAATTTTAGGTTTTAATAAGTCTGCAATTTTTCAGTTAAAAATTATTTGTGAAACAAAAATCCTTGTAAAGGCATGCTAACCACAGCTATGTTATTAGTACACATTTATTAACATTTTTACTTGTCTTTGCACACAATTCACTGCCTGATTTGAAATGGTAGTGAACTGTGTGGAAAAAGTGTTGACATTAGCTTCACAAAATGTTTGATCTTTAATTGTAAAGAACGTGATTTTTTTCTTCTCTCTCTCTTACTAATATTAAGTACATTTTTGCAAGACTTAAAATTCTTTTGTAACAATCTTATAATAACTGTCAGTTCTACAACTGAAACACTTCAATTCATAGAAAACTCAGTTTAATGGGAGTTTTTCTACAGGAAAGATTCAAATGATTAATCGCAGAATCAGCAGGTTGGAAAAGACCTCTGAGATCATCTGCTCCAACCTTTGACCTAACACCACCATGTCAACTAGACCACGGCACTCCATGCCACATCCAGTCTCTTCTTAAATACTTCCAGGGATGGTGACTCAACCACCTCCCTGAGAAGCCCATTCCAATGCCCAATCACTCCCTCTGTAATGAACTTCTTCCTGATGTCTAACCTAAACCTCCCCCCATATAGAAAAAATAATTCTGTTGGTGGTGCTGAACTGAAGACTACTGTCAAAATCACTCGTGTTAATAGGCAAAACACACTCAGCAAAGCAAAAGGTTGTAAATTATAACTTATTTTAGATAGACAAGTGAACTTAATAAATGAAAGTAGTCTAGTGTAAACAAGACTGCTCTCTTTATTTTGCTTTAGATTTTACAGTTGCTGCATCATCTCTCAATTATATTTCTAACAATCAATATGCCTGAATTACCACTGTATTCTCTGAAAAGTCCACTTGCAGATCCTCAAAGAGGACAAAGAAACCTATGCCTTTTCACTTCATACTTTTATTTATGTTCAATTATCCTAAGTTATTTAATTTCTACATACTTTATTGAGATTACTGTATATGGCAGTTGTGCAAGCACATGGATAGTCAAACTGACATTTGGGAACAGAGATTTTACTTGGACTCCAAAACAGAAGTTTGAGCCTGACTACCTTTGCTTTAATTCCATATGGTTCTCATTTTTACTCCTTATAACTCAGGGATAAACAATTTCTCTGGGAAATACCCACTGGCTCTTTAGCACTCAAATTCTTTTTCAAATACTAAATATACAGGTAGTTCTTACTTTGTGAGAACTACATGGAACAGTGCCTGAGACTTGTGTTTTTGCTCAGAAATATGTAATTCTAAAAGCATTTCTTGGACTATATTCATATTGCCTAGCTAACTTTGAGTATCCACTTAATTAAAGCAATTAAGCTGGGAACCCACTCATTGTGGGCATCTTTCTAATCGCTGGTAGGAGACAGACTGGGCTGGGTATCTCTAGAAGAATTTTTTATCTGCTGTGATACTGTGGAGTGGGGAATAATGCAGCCAACATGTGGCCATTGATTCACCACCTTGTGTGGCACCTGCCTATCCACCCCAGATAGAAATACCACACCTCAAAGAGTGCACTCTTCCTCGTGTTGAAGCTGGAGCTTCCTTGGGGTGCTTGGCCCATACAATTTTCACTTCAGTCGATCACTGGGCAAGCTTAATTTGAAACTGTTTGCAATTCACTTTGGAAATAAAAATGGAGTAGTGGTAACTATATAATTTATCTCAATGTTATCAACAATAAAACTGATTTAGTCTTATTTCTTTCCCAAGGAACAAGGAATGTGCAAGACCAGGCATTTCACAATAAAAGTTCTGTAGAAATTAATGTAAGGTCAAAGGAATGTGAAAGGAATTTTAGATAACATGGTAAATTCTGATCCATGTAACACTCTAAGGGGTGGAATGAACTTTGTTTTCTTCTGTTATTTTCTTTTCCCTATTGATTGTTTGTTCAAGGTATTGAAATACTGATTTAACTGGTGCAATCCTGCTATATTTGCAACATCTACATGACGCCAAAATATAGAGGTTGTGGATTATATATATAGGTATGGATAATTTCATTTAATGTAGATTTTTGCTACAATCTCTTGAGATAAAGAAACAGACCTCAGTCTCCAGGCAGGGATAGTGAAGGAGGAACACTGAGAATAGAAGGAAGAAGTACAGGTTGCTGAAACACCACAGTTTAGGTTTGAGACACAGAAGTCACTAGAGCACATTTGCACCAGCAAATTAGTTCTGTTGATTTCACTGTAGCATGCATATGAATAATATTTACATGTTAAGTCCTCCATATGGTTGACTGTGCTGTTATTAGGCAAGCTGAATTCTTGCTTCAGCTGCCACTCAGCTGTCACAAAATTTGCCAGGTCTGTACTAAGGCCTGAACCTTGGCTTGTCATGCATGTGGGTGCATAGAGCCATGCTGGTTAGCATCTAGCAGGCAGCAGGTAGCATGGCTTCTCCAGCTGCTCAGCATTCCATTACACATGCTCCCACACAGCACAACGTGCAGTTCTCATTTCTCCTTCCAGACTTTCCCCCTGACTGCAACTCAGTATCAGGTTGCAGATGGAAGGCACCAAATCATTTCTATTGAAGACATCCTGGTTACTTTTTCAGGTTACTTTTACAGTGGGAGAGAGGAGGGGAAATAGAAAATGGAAAGAAAATCAAGGAATAGGTAGATGCTTGATTTCCGTGAGCATTTCACGTAGAAGAATATTTTTTACAAAGATCGTTCTCTTGTTGCAGTTCATGTCTCAGGGTAATGGAAGTCTAGGACACTGAGGATGTTCAGGTATTTAATTCTGAATAATCTAGGCAGAAACAGAGATGTTGTTTGCTATTTCTTTGAGGGCGAAGTATTATTACTTGGCTGTCAGTAGTCATAGTAACAGTTTTTCCGTAACTATTGAATGCTTGGTGCTGAAGATTTCTTTAGTTCTGGCAACCTGTTTTTCTGTTTGTTTATTTTTCTTATCAGAATTTGTTCCTCTGAGACTTTAAAACTAATTTGACAAGTTAGCCTATAATTTCACATGTCAAAAACTGGAGATGCTTCCAAATTTTGGTACAGATTCTGTGTTAGTACTTAATAGTTGTATTTATTCTGCCAAATTGTTTTAATATCCTAAATTTAGGACAGGCTTCTCAGCTGGCATCGATGGGCAAAGTTTCTGTAGGGTTTTTAAGGCATATCTAAACAGATGGGCACAGACAGCTGTAAGCTTCTCTGTCCACTCTTGCGAGCCAACAAAAATCAAGCCAGCTCTGCTCTGGAAGTTGTAGAGCTGCATTTGTGATACTGTGCCCAAGCGTTTATCTACTGCCTCTTTGGCAGGGTTCTCAAATCTGAGCTGGCTCTTGCCTGTCTATCCTGGAAGGTGAACAGGAATGTTCATGCCTCCATTCTGCATCGGTGTTTGTGCATGAAGGGGTCCAGTACTGGCCCACGCAAAGTGTGCAACTGACTTGACTCTGTCCATCTGAGCGGAGGCTCAAGGGCAGCCCTTTTATGTGCTTCAGAGCAAAACTGAAACAGTGAGGAGTGTTGGGTTTTGCTCTAAGCTCCCTGCTATGGCTGTCACCTTTAGGAAAAGGACTCCTCCCACGGAGGGATGGGAAGCAGCCCCCATTTCACCTTTGAGCACCTTCTTGGGTGGATTTATTTGCTTTAAAATGCAGCATCATTTCATGAAACTTACTAGTGCCTGACTTGAAAGCACAGGTGCAGCAAGACATGCTAACTGCCACATTTGGAGCAAATTCTTTGGAAAGCCAAACACATTGTAAGGAGCTAGTGCTGTTATGCACAAGTCTTCTCTATTCACAGTCTTTTCCCATTTTCCACATCTTCGTATACCTGCCATCTGCTGATTTGTCTTCTCTAATTTGGATGATAAGGTCCCTAGGATATCAGTCTAATTTTTAATATCTTTCTTCTGTAACATGGTTGGTAGTTATAATAAGGATAGGTAATTAGAAGAAATAGAACATTGAAAGAGCTTTCTTCTCAATCATTTGATATTTATAGTTTGATTAGGTAAGTGAGCATAAAACTTAGATGGAGATACTCTGCTACAAGTATAACTTCTGGTAGATGGTACTTTTGGGAATTTTCACAGAGGGCATGTCAACACACTCACATGACTACAATGCTCTCTGTTGAAGCATTCAGTACTGCACTGCAGAAGATGCTGCTGAGAAGGAAAGCATTCCTCACTGATACACAGATTTGGTGGCGGTGCTACTACTTTTGCTTTTACTGTTCCAGACGCTCAAAATTAAGCTTTTAGCTCTAGGGCAATATTCAAAGGAGCAAAAAGCAGCCAGCTCTGTAACTCCCACTGGGCACTCTCATGTGTGAGAACATGGATAGCATTAAGTAGGGTAATAAAAAAGTCCAAAAAAATTTCCGGGCTCCTGACCCTTGTATTGTTGCAATGTGATGTAAAAGTCAGAATGACAGAAACAGACTGCTTAAAGGATGAGGATCAGTCATATAGGTGCTTTTCTCCAGCTGGCTTCATGAGGAATTGCATGTGCCATGTATAAAAACAGAATGTGGACTGTCTAACTAGGAGAGTACAGAGTTAGGGAATCCTGTAGGATGTTTAATCTTGGCTAATAAGAAGAAGTGCACTGAATTATCTTCTTGCAAATCAGCATTATGTTCCTGAGGACAGAAGTGATGCAAAACTATAGTTGTTTTGTGAATCAGTGTTGGAAGTTGAATCCAGGCATATACACTCTAGAAATGTTTACTTTCCTCTGTTAAAATCGGTTTCCGTTTGCCTCTGTATGAGCTGGAAAACTTGCTCTTTCTTTGCATTGCTTATATCTTGATAAAAAGGAAGGAAGAACTGTCATCTGATTTGATTTACACAAAGAAAGAGAGTCTCCATATGAGCATCAGGTCTAGTGAAGCATGTCTCACGTTGCATAACCATTCATCTCCTTTCTTTAGTGAACTGTCTTTCTGCTTCTTTAGGATGTAAGACTTAAATCACCAGGTGTTACAGGCACTGGACATTTTGCCTCTGGTTTTCTCCTTCATTATGTTGGCGATGTCAATACCAGCTTTTCATGGGCATTGCAACAATGTGTCAGCAGACGAGGCAAAACAGTCAGGTTCACTTTTACTCTCAAAGGTCTACTAGACAACAGCAGTGCCAGAGAAGCTAAAGTGGTATCATTGCCTAAAAAGAAAGGAATTCTGTTTTGTCAGTTGACACAGCTTTATAAACCTTCCAGTGTTTTATGATAATATTATTTGGTCATCTTATTGACATGCAGATTCTTAGCCACCTGTCTGAAGTTATCTGTATTCCACAGTCCTTTATTCCAATGTTCTATCAAAGCCTTTTGCATGTGTCCTCTACTAGTCTCCTTCAACAATTGTCTGTGGGCTTTTTGTTTCTCTCCAGCCAGTTTGTTGCAATTTTTCAAGCTGACAGGCTTTGTGCATGTTCAGAAAGATTTGTTCTCAAATGTGAAGTAGCCAAGTCTTACTGAACTTGAGCATAAAAAAATGGTTCACTTACCCATACAAAATTTGCTTTCAAAGTGATGTCCTTTTGTGGCTTTTTCTCATATGCTCATTAAGCACTCCGAAGTGCCTTGGAGTAGAAAACAGGATTTAAGATGCTTTAAGAAAAGACAGTGTTCTTGTTCTGTTGTTATTCATTTGTACTTGTTAGTGTGTAGAGATCTCATTTAGCCCCATTGGAACTGCTACCATCCAAACATGTCATAACAGACAACCCTTGTCCCAGAGATTTGCCAGGCTATAGAAATCATGGGCAATGGTCCAGAGAAAGGGACAGCAGAGAAATGGAATTACTTGGCCAAAGGCACCCAGAATTTAGTGTGACCTGGAGAAGAGAGAAAGCTGTACCTCTGCTAGTGCCATAGCTCTATGTAATGCTGTAAGCCTGTTCCACTGTTTCAGTGCAGAATTTCACCCCTGTGTTCACTGAGTGGCCAGTCATGGGGGATGTTAGTTACAAAATTTAATTTGTTTTCTATGTGTACTCTTATTGCTTAACTTTGTTATTATAGTGTTGAATTTCCTCCCAAGACTGTTATTTTAAAGGCTAGTTTTTAACTCCTAGGCTGCCTTGTTCAACTTGAGGAACTGAGTTCTTTGTAAAATATTTTCTCATTAGTAAATCTTTTGGCAGGATCATATTCCACTGTTGCAGAACTGGTTATAAAGCCACATGCTTTATCAGAAAGAACTGGACCAGTGTGCAGAAAATGCTTTTTAACACTGGGGAGCATGATTCTTCTCTGTATTCCAGGGTGCGGAACGTTGTTAACTTTAGTACAACATACCAATACATGGAATTTTATTGCTGAATGAGCCATGAGAAAGAAAACCAAATAATTTCCCACTTATTTCTTGTTATTGCAGGAGCACTTTTCCCTCTGAATCTTGTTATAAACAGTCTAGGAACTACAATGGTAAATTGTGGATGGCTATACAAAATATATGCATTTGAGATGTGTGTGTGTACGGCTGTGTGTTTGAATATGTGTTTCTGTCCCTTCTCAAAGATTATGGAAAGTCTAAGCAGAACAAGGTATTTCCATGTTTACTTTAATGAAATTCTTTGTATCCCTAAAAATATAGGACTAAAACCACTAAACTTGCTGGTGGAGAACTGGTGGAACTGGTGGATTTACTTCCACTTTGTGTGGAAATAAATCCTTCAGCACCATGAAGGCACAATGCCATCAAATTCTCTTTGCTATCAAAGGAAGGCTGAAACACTAATAATTTTAAGTACCAATCTGTTAAAGTACCAATCCTGTTCATATTATTCTTCTGAAGAGAATGTGAAATGCAACATAGCCATTGAAGATACCACCAACTATCATTTTGCAAACATGTAATCATTGAAGAAACACAGATACCCTTTGCAAAACACAGATTCTCTGTGTGCTTGGACAGTAGACTAGAGGAAGAAGACTGAATTACGGGACTCTGAGAGCCACAGAAAACAGAAATGTAGATGCTACAACAACACTTCAGAGTACCCAACAGATCTGCTCTGCTCTTGGGGTAATGCTCCTCTGTTCTGTGCACTAAGTATACTTGTTATGGAAAAAATAAATCAGTTCTCTTTAAAGTTATAATGTAATGAAACACAAATGTGAGTAGATGATTGCACTCATTCATGTACCTTGTCTGTAATAGTTATGATTGAGTTGACTAATGGAGGAATGTGAGAATCGCCACAAAAATGTGTCTAGTGTAATACTATCCTGATCAGTTCTTCAAAGTGAAATAATATTAAAGCCAACTGTACGTAAGTAACTGATTTTTGTTTGCCTTGCAAATCTAAAAACATATAATTACTTTTTAGGTTTATCTCCAAAGCCAGATCAATTTCAGAGAAAAGATGGTGTGTTTTTAACAGTTTGAAACAAAGGGGCATTTTGAAAATAAGAGATAAAAAAGTTTTAACCTCTTAAAAAAGTACAATTTTTTTTTCCGAGTATTTCCCCCAGTTACACTTGAATTTGTGAATATCTTTTTACATCAACAGATCAGGCCAGATCAGATATGTGCTGTATGGATAAACCTTGAAGAAAACCAACGAACCACAAGAATATCAACCCTAACCTTCGGTTCTAGCTAGTATTTCTCATCTGAGACATGACAAAGATTTTTTTCATTTTTTCTATCACTTGTCTCTAGGACAAAAATTTCTGTATTTTTTTCTAAGTCGAAGTGGAGTGATTTTATTGTGCATGCTGGATGCTTTATATAACTCTCCTAGACTTGCTGACATAATGATGTCTTGTGGCAATATTTTTCTGAGATTAGTATTGTAGCATCTAAAAAATTATGTCCTTTCTGTAGGCTTTCTTGTTTTCATGAGGAATGCTTTAGAGATTTAAAAAACATTATTGGATTTACCTATAAAGATAATGAGTTTTGTTCCTGTGGCACCAAGTATGAGAGTATATTCATTGTTTATACACAGACAAAAGAGCTAGAAATGACAACTGTGAAATGTTGACAAAAGCAATGGATTGCAATCTATATATTTGTACTTTCCCTGACAAATGAGAGCATAATAATAAGATCTGACTTAATCTCAGTGTAATGTATATTTATATAAGTATTCTCTGAGCCTTGCACTGGAGCTATTGTATCAATCATTACAACAAAATCCTTCGCCTTGATAAATTAATTCATACCCTATTTTGCTGATATTACAGGTCCATTCTAGACAGAAGAGCAGTTACTCATTACTCTAGACAGAACAGTAGTCATCTGCATTTCATTTTTGAAGGCAAAATTATGTTCTCTTGCATTTTTCCAAAAGCATTACCTAAAACCAGGAAAACCTTGATTTTTCTGCTTATTGGTCCCATTAGACGCAGGGCATGTTTTGTGATGTGTCTTTAGACCAGGTGAGCTGATCCACACCTTTTGTCTTCTAGCCACAGTGATCACTGTTTGAAGTCAAAATGGACTAGAAATGGCTCCAAACTTTCTCTGCCGGTCTGTGGGTAGCGTGTAGTTAAAGGGCAGCACAACTCGAGTGCAGCAGGGTTGATAAAGGAACTGGCTACTGAGATAGAATTAAATTTAGGATTAAGAATTACATTTGGCAGAAGATTAATAATTTTCCTTGGAAGCATCAAAGAGGGTAAAAATGGCATCAAAAATTTTGCTTGGCAATTTTAACATCTGTGAGGAGGAATCTACAAACAACTTTGTATGTTGGGCCTTATGCATCAAGATGTGAAATATTAGCTGTCTGACAAGGCCCCTGAGGTCAGTATCATCATGGATATTTTGTGGGGATAGCTGGTTTCCTTGGGATCTGCAGGAGCTGATTGATTGAGCTGTCACAGCCCCTTATGTGTCAGAGCCAGGGGAGGCCTGCGAGGGAAATTTTTAATGGTGCTTGTCATCAAAGAAAAATTTTGTGCTTCTCACTTCAGTGGCCATGCTGACATCATCAACACAGTACTTGCACTGATCCTCTCTAGGATCATGGTAGGCTTCCTCTTGTCAGCCTGATCTTTACTGAGGCTTCTCATAGATCCTTTTCACTGGATATGTCTCTTCTGCACAATTAAAAGCAGTGACAGGACTCATGCTGCTTAGAAATGAGGTCTATCAGCTCTAGAATTTTCCAGCTAGATACAAAAGTCTTGAATGCAATCTTGTTTGCAGGATGTGGGGACTAAGGAATAAGTATTTACTTTATGTAGGGGTTTTGCTGTTACGTTTTTTTTTTTTGTTAATGTAAATTTTTATAATTTATTCTTTGTTTACATCTATAGAGAAACTCAGTGCTGGTTCATATTCGTAGGCTAGATACTGGAGGATATTTGCTGGCAGAAATATTGGTTGGACACTGTAAGTTTGTGCTGAAGAAGAGCAGTGCCTGCCCCCGAGGGAAGAGGGCAGAGCAAGGCAGAGTCCAGCTGGTGAAGATGTTTACAAGAGCTGCTGCAGTGGCAAGGTCATCCAGGGAGGAGGAGGTGATGGAGAGGACTGGAAAGGCAACATGGCTGCTTTTGTCACGGGTTCTGCCTCCTTCTTGTGACCTTGGAAACTGAAGGGATAAGGAAGGATTATAGTACATTAGTTAGAGGTGTTGTACCAGGCGTCACAGAAAAGAAAGAAATTTTTTTTATCCAAATCCCTTATTGCCACAGAAAAGTATGATTTCAGTGGTCTCAGAAAACAGAGGAAATGTGGATGAGCAAAGCTAATCACTTCTGTGATGCTAGCTGTAAATGCTTGAAATAAGAAGAGATGTCCTGCTCCCAGCTGCCATGAACCTGGGCACTGCGGAGGTGCTGGGTACTGTGGAGGCTGTTATGGGTAGTGGGAGCAATAAGAGACTGGGCTGAGCCCCTTTGGCGGAGAGGGCACTACTGGAAACAGGGCAGAGCCTTTCTTTTGTAGTGAAGCAAGATGGTAGGGAAACAGCTACATGAAAGGAAAAGGACAGTTTCATATTGTGTAGACATGGATGGAGGAAGTCATATCCAGGTTTGCATTTCATCTTGAGGGAGATGTCACTGACAGATTCTGGTTCTGTGTTCAACCTCCCTGGATTACAGGAGGAAGCAGTTATAGACCATACTGAAAATAAGCCAAGCAGCAGCAGCAGCAAGAAAGTAAAGCAGTAGGTAATTATCCAATTGTACTTCTTTGCTTACCATGGTAAGAGCATATTTATAGTTACTATGAAAAAATTATGCCTTCATAAAAACAAATGCACTGTGATGGTGGTTGTGACCACTTCACTTCTTCTTTACTCCTTCTTCTTGACAATGACATGAAATGTTTGAGTGCTCTATCAACTTATGGCTTACCATAATTGCAGTTTCCTTTCATATTTCCAAAGTCTCTATGCAAATAATGTATTTTTGTAATATATATGAGCATATGTAAATATAAATATATATCTGTATCTATTCTTTCTCCACAATAAAATGGACAACTTGTTAATCGCCTATACTTTTCAAAAAGAATACAAGATGGTTTGGTCTGACAGGGAAAATTTTCCCCTCCCAATATATTTCTTCATAAAATTTCCCACAACTAGGCTGTTGACCAAACTCAAAAGTAGAAGGCAAAATTGTTTGTAAATAGACTTCAAGTTTAAAGGCCTTTTTTTTCTAGTATAGCTTTATGCTGCTATTTTAAACATTGCTTCTATATTTATTGCCATTTCCTTCAGGGTGAGTTCTTTGAGATTCTGCAGTGTGATAGGATGTTTCCTTCAAATTTTAAAAAAAGTTTCCACATTAAAACGTAGCAGAAGTGTATCAGGGGATCTGTCTTGCTGTCAGTTTTTAAAAACAACTCCATTTTGAAGTCAGTAGGGATATCTGTTAAACAAGGTGTGGCATAATATGGCCAAGGGCTATTAAGTTGCCTGCTGGTTGAATATTATAGGAAATGTGTTCTGATTATTGAACTCTTGCTCTTTTTCCTAAGTGCCTTACTACCAGGGATGCTATTCCTTAGCCTCTTGTAGTTTATGATCTCCCAGTGAATGTGGTTTTTCTGCCAGACTGTCATCAGTTGAGAAGAGGGAGAAGAATATAGTCTGACAATTGTCCCTCTTGGAGAGCAGCTGGTACATCTTTAGCAATTATGGAAAATCAAAGGGAAGGGACAAGAGTCCACAAAGAGGTGGCTTATGACACTTGGCATTTTAGGACAGGTACGGAAGGGGATATATCAACGTTGCTGCTTGACTGACTTTGGAAGAAATCAGCTGGCTTTGCTGCGTCTAAGATCTTTCATCATTTTTTAGATACTCTCAACCTTGACATAGTTTGTGGTATTTCATTCACTGGGGTTGATAGTAAATAAAAAAGGATTCTTTTAGTCCTGGAGACTTCAGAGAAGAATTGAAGGACCAAAGCTGTTTATATAACATAATTAGATTTAGCCTCAGAGGAATGACCCATGTGAGCATCTACATATTGGTAGTGTTGCCAGGCAGCTATAGCAAATCACTACTGATTTTTAAATTGCAGCTTGAGTAGTACAAATATGAAGATAGTCCTTAATATTTTGGACAATTTCAGGAACAGGGTGTAGCTTTAATAGCTTATTCCTGCTAATTGTGAAAACTGATTACCGAAAAGTGCATATATTTCCCAGTGATGGTCAGACATTTAAGAGGTTTCACTGAAGTTATTCGGTAAATTCCAGATTGGTAAATTCTTGAGGTGAAAATAGTTGGAATCCAGAAATGTATTAAAGGAAAGCAATTTAGTGCAAATTTACTCTGTTCTTGCTCTTTCCAAGGTATCTGCTTATAACTGCTATTAAAGAAGTGAAAATTCAGTTTCCCCATTCTTAGATTTTTAAAACATGTACTCCTTCTACTGCAAATGTTAATCTTCTCCCTCTTTGGCTCTGTATATCACAACTGACTAGTGGGACATCTAAGGTGATGCTACTTTTACTAGGGTCACTGTTTTGTGCAGGAAGTAGGAGTGATTTTTCAAGTGTAATTAATTAGGGAAAGGGAACTAAGGCCTATCTCCACAGAAGAAACTGATATGCATAATCTCACTCACACTGAGCTACATCAGAAGCCTGGTGTAAAGAAAAGATTCTGGAACGAGAAAAGGAAAGAGAAGAATCAAAACTTTAAAGTATATGTGGTTCTTCTATTCTGACGCAACTGTGGAGTAAACAATCCCCAAAACAGCGGCATGACTTGTGGAAACCGAACTCACAACGCAGGCCTCGTTATGAGAACGGCGTGTTTATTCTGCGCAGGGAGCGGGGTTACAGCTCCATTCCAAATCCCCGCTCCCCGATCACATGCCTGTCCCGGGCTTATATCCCCCTCCCGAGTGACAGCCGTCACACAGCTCGGGTTGGCCCCTCCTGCTCCGAGCCCACCCTCTGCTCCGCCCCGTCCCTTCGAGGGCTGGGCTGTTGTTGCCATCGTCCCATCACAGACAGGCACATCCTCCTCTTCTAGGGGACCTTGAGATGTTGTTCCAGGCTGTTGTGATGTCTGGTTTTCGCCGTCTCTGTCCCCCTTATCTGATGTTCGTGTCTGGTGTTTACAGAACCTGCTCGATCCTAGCCCTGTGTCCCAGCAGGGCCCTGACTTCCCTTTCTAACCCCAACTCAGGCATATACTCACCTTTCTGGATACCTTGTGGGTATCAATGGTTCTTGAATTTCGAAGAAGGTGTTCTGTGCAGCAAGTCTCCAACTTTGAGCTAGTTGGATTTTTTTTTTAATACAACAGCATAATTGTTATGCATTTAAGGTAAGGTTTTTCTTGGGGGGAGGGAGAGGGGGTGTTTGTCTGTTAAAACCTTTTTTTGTCGTTCCCAGGAGAGTTGAAGCAGCGTGAAATAGCTGGAGCTGGTGATCCTGTATTTTCCCTGTCAGGCACAGGGAGCATGGGGCCAGCATGGGGCATGGAGTGTGATGCAGTCACACGGAGCTGACCTGGCTGCCGCCGTTTCTGCAGAGCTCCTGTTCCATGCTGCATGGGTGGCGAGCAGCCCGGCACAGCCCGCCAGGCCCTCTCACCGCTCGCCGCTGTGGGTGCCAGGACCATCGCCTCTTCCACTGCTAGCTGTGAGTGGGGACCCGCAGTGCAGGTGAGCGGCACGTGGTGGGGCTTCCCCGGTGGCTGCAGCAGGGCCAGGAAGGGAGTGGCAGGAGCCGCGCCACTGCTGCTGCAGCCCCGGCCCTGGGCAGTGACAGGGGCAGCGCAGTTACCTCGCTGGGGACGGCAGCAGCCCTGTGGTGGCCCGGCGGCCCCTGGCCCCCTCCTGGGGTTCTTAACAGCACCGGCAGCAAGCATGGTGGCAGCGGCGGCGGCCCCTCTCGCAGTGGACGGGCCCCCCCTCTGCCCCGCGGTGGCTGCGGCCGGTGCACAGGGAAGAGCCAGTCTCTGGGCTGGCACCGCCATGTGGAGTGGACTCCTGGCAGCAGGCATGGCCTCACAGGTGGTGCCACTGGCACCCCGGAACCCCCGGGGGCCCGCCATGAGGNCGGCCCCTGGCCCCCTCCTGGGGTTCTTAACAGCACCGGCAGCAAGCATGGTGGCAGCGGCGGCGGCCCCTCTCGCAGTGGACGGGCCCCCCCTCTGCCCCGCGGTGGCTGCGGCCGGTGCACAGGGAAGAGCCAGTCTCTGGGCTGGCACCGCCATGTGGAGTGGACTCCTGGCAGCAGGCATGGCCTCACAGGTGGTGCCACTGGCACCCCGGAACCCCCGGGGGCCCGCCATGAGGCATCTTGGCAGGACACCATCGTGGCCTCGTGAGATCTTGAAGAGGGAGCAGTATCCTGTGCTGCCATCCAATGGGGAGGCAGCACACCCAGGAAGAAAAACCCAAGAACTGGCACCTTATAAAAAGGCTGGGGACAGAAGTCCTGCCCCTTTTTTCAGCTCCCTTGTCGCTGAGAGAGGAGCAGCTCCTGCACCTCTTGCTACCTTTCCATGTGGTGTCATCTGAGCTCAGGCAGTGCAGGTGGAGTAACCACACGGAGGTGACAGGAGTTTGTTGTATTTCTCCCCTTTGAGTTCCCCTGAGGTTCCCTTTCACTGTCATTCTTTTCCAGAGGCTCCTAGACAGGGACCAGCACCATTTGTGGGGCAGCCTTACCTCCTTCCCTTGCTCCACAGCCCACCAGCCGGCTCGGAGGAGCAGTTTGGTTTTTTTCCCTTTTTCTTTTCTTACAAAATGTCAGGTTGTTGTTTCTGGAATTGGTTTATGCTTTAGTGAGGTTCCACAATTCATGAAACCCCTAGATAATAAACTGTTCTGTTGTTGTCTTCTCTATTGAGTCTCTCATTGTTGGTAGTGTTCCCTGGCATCCAAACCAGGACAATAATTTTTGAGGATCTCTTAGAAAGCATTCTCAGGTCCCAGAGAGATTTGTGATTGTATACGTGAACAGAACAGTTTAAAATTATTTTGTGTCTCCTGTCACTGCTTGGGATGCAGATGATTTAAGTTTAAATCAGTACTGTCATTGATGTGAAGTAGGGATGTTGCCCATGTCTCTTTCGCCTAGTACGGAGGTCTTGCCCTTTGCTGTAAAAGCTCATACTTTTTTTCAAAAGAAAATGCATTTTACATTTCACACTGAATCAAGACATGCACCTTGCAACAGCTTGACTTCTCTGTTTGCTTTTGCTCTTTCCGTTTTTAGTGAAGCGTCTTACTTACTTTCTGAGCATCTGTAGCCACAGCTGTAGCCATGACAGTTGTTAGAGATTAGTAAAGCTGGAAAGGAACTGATATCAGCTTATGCTGTATGAAAACTAGGTTGACAGGCTTCATAACTTCTCTCTGACACTGAATGACTGCTGATTTTTTCCACATAGTGATCAACATAACAAAACAGCAGCTTTGATATGCTTGTTCATTCCTGTGTTCACCAGTGCAGCCTCATGTCTTCTGTTGAGTGTAAGTTCACATTCAGTTGTTTCAGCTCCTTTTCACAAGAATATCTTTTTTTTCTCAGTACCTTTTCAGTGCCAACAACAATGGGATTTTCACCTTTCATTGAGTTTCTACATGTTACTGCATTCAAATAATAATCTGTTCTTTTTGCCCTTGACACTTGTTCTAAAAAGGAATACACAAGAAGTAGCCAGAGCCAGCTGTTTTTGTGATGAAAATGTAGAGCTTTCTTGCCACTGGTAGACCAATGCCCAGTTTTACAAACTTGTGGCATGCCATAAATATTTTTGCCTTCTGAACTAATATATTTGAAAACATTTTCCTGCATTCTAATCCTTGCTTGTAGAAAGATAATGTTTCCGAGTGTTACCCTCTAAGCAGCTAATCACTTGCTCAGCTTCTCACACTTTAGCTTTTAACCTTTTCTTTATGTCTGATGAAAATAGTTTTAAGTCTGGAAGATAAGGTTTTTTTACTATGATGTATGTAGGGAAAACAGCTTTTAAACAATCCAAACAGACTGGAACCTGAAAATGTTTCACTTTATAAAAATATCAGATGAGAAAGGATAATTACTTGAGAGCAAACTTGAGTAACTCATTAAATGCACCAAAAAAAAAATGAAAGTAGTCTCTTGATTTGACATTAAGTTGAGATTAGTTAAAAAATAAAAGCATCTGTTTTGCCATTAGAAACAAAAAATTCAACTCTTTCCCTTATCCTCTTGCCAAGCTGCTGCTTAGTCTTATCTTTTAATTAAACCTGAACTTTAAAATACATGTGTCTAGAATGTCATTTTATTAAATGAAATATCAACAGGCAAACAGTATTCCTGTCAATTAGCACTCTGTATAGAGGTTTCTGGTTGTTTTATTTCTCCTCCTTACAGAATGGACACATTAAATGTCTCAGTTTTGTTGCAACTCAGTTTGAAGTCATTGATTAAAAAGAAACAGGAATTAAAGTCTTCTGCTGAAAATGTTATCAGCCATTAAGTTGAAATACTAGATCTATTTTCTACAAAAACCCCATGCCCAGCCACTTTAGTTTTGTGTTAAACAGAGATATGCTCCCAAGAAAAGAAAATCAGAACAACAATCGTTATTTCTTGTCAGTCCTTGATAAAGAACTCATAACATCTTCATTCAAAAGGGAAGAAGAACTTGGTCTGATATATTTTATCTAATATCCAAATATTTTTTCTATTTTTTTAATAATTTTAAAAACTTTTTTAGAAGTTGAATCTCACTGGGGTGTCAGGGGTAAACCCCTAACTACAGTGAAGCCAGTAGGAATTGTATTACTTATTGAAGGTCACTTTTCATAATGTTCCTCAGATGAGACTGAATAAAATCACAAATCACTCCCCTAACTTACTATGGAAGCCCACAGTTTTGACCTAGATATAGTTATTAATTCAGAGAATGAAAGTTAAACCCCATGACTTAGATAACCGATCTCACAGCACTAGAACACAATTCAAAAATACTGAATGACAGGGAATGCAAGTTCTGGCTACAATGGGCAAAATCCACATCATTTTAGGCATGTCCCAGCCCAGCAAAAGATCAATTCTGTCCTAAAATAAGAAATGATCATTGGATCACTGATATTCTTTAAGTTAAATGTACACTTTTCTAGATTAAGCCTCAAGTACTTATAAATGATAGAGAAATTACCAAGAAATCAAGATTAGTCCCTAGATTACTGGATGGTAAAAAAATAAGTTGAGTATATAAAAAATTTAAACTGATGTTCAAACACCTGGTTGCCCAATAGAAAGAAAAACATATAGTCAGAACTCCAGTGATCTAAAATACTTTTACCACCTTGAAAATATTAACAATCAAGGCCATCCTTTTCCTCAGATATGGATGATGATTGTGCTTTAATTTTTGTTCAATACAGCATTACATTACAGTTTTTTGCATATTAATAATGTGGCATGGTTGTGATGTTATAATGACTTGTAACCTAGAACAAACATAGAATATTGATCTAATACAAAAGGATGTGATAAGCAATGAGGTTAAAACAAGCACCTAAGAAAGAACTCATGATGGAGGAAAGTAAGAATGTTTCCAGTTACCCTATGCAAACATTAGGAAGGTGGTTAATTGGCAAAATGAATTGGAATTAATTCTCCATGAATCCTGTGGCAAGTTCAGCAGCACTCAACTCATTAATAAATCACAGTTTGGAACTCAGGATGTCATCCTGACAGCATTATAACCTGAATGTGTTTAGGGCCACTTTTCAGAGGATTGCAAGGTCCATAGCTAGCTTTATAGAGTACACTGTCTTTAAGAAAAATATCTGGGATTTCTGAATCACTGATGAGGTTTTTCAAGAACCCTTGGGAACCTGTGAATTCCCTGACAGATGAGTGAGAACAACATACTATCTTGGGAAAATTTATATACAAATAACTAATCAATCTTTATTTAACAAAATCAGGAGATAATAAAATGATAAAAAGTGCCATTATAGCTTATTAAAAAAAAAGTTTATATCAGACCAACTTAATTTCCTTCCTTGACAAGATAACCATCATAATATCTAGAACAGAAAAAAGCAACAGTAAGAAATCTGTATTTTAGTATTACTTCTCTGACACAGTTCAATCTGACATTCTCTTAAGCAAGGCAAAGAAATATGGTCTAGCCTTAATCACTGTAAGAAGGATGCACAACGTGGATCAAAATTTTCCCACTTTAATTAATGTGAAGTACTGGACTTGGCATGGAAGAGCACTTTCTAAGGAAGGATTGGACAAACAGCACAACAGACCATCAAGGATGATGAAAAATTTAGAAGTTAAAGAAAAATCTAGAAATTTAACTGTATAGGCAGATGTTACACTAACAAAAGTTAAACAGTTTTCTGCATTGCTAATTAACGACAGAAAACAAAAAAGTTTATTAATTTACACCAAATCAGATTGACTCTGGGTATTAAGAAAATCTTTCAAAATGTTATGAAGGATGAAGTATTGAGATGAGATATGTGGTAATGTTCAGAGATTCATGGCATTACAGAAAAATTCAGGTGGGAAGGGCCCTTAGAAGTCCATTTGTTCCAACTCCTCACTTTAATCAGATCCAACAAGAATGGATTGCTCAAGATTAAGATAATGTCCGGAGATACCAGATCCTCTCTGGGAACCTGTTCAGGTGCTTCACTATCCATACAGTGGCATTGTTTTTACTTGTATCTTACTGGAATTCCTTATTTGCAACTTGCCCCTTGTTCTGTTTTATGTCACACCGCTAGGGAGATAACTGTGGATTTTCCACTATTACTATTATGGAAATGCCTGATAAACATCTTCTAGAAAAAGCTGGATTTTCCCTCAGTACAGGTACTGAAATGAACGAGAAAAAGTCCATTATCATTCTGTGGTCTATAATCCTTTGGAATATGCAGAAACATAGCATTTAGTGAAATAAGGTGCTGTTTATTTCTATTTGTGTAGATGATGTATATAACAGGAAGTTCTGTATCAATGGGTCATTTCAGTCATTTTGACCACACTCTTCTTATGGTTAAATATTTGGATCCCAAAGCTTTCAAAATTGTTTTTTCTCCAGGAAGTCCCAAAATGCAGTTCTGTCAGGGGATGAAGTGTGAGGGTCTTTGTGATGAATCACTTTTAATCTGAGGAGAAAAAAGTGCCTAATTTTATCATGAGGAAACAGAAAGAAAAATTTTGGTTCCAGAGGTTTATACTGAGATTAATACAAGGTGTAGATAGATAAGGTCCCTTTATTTTTCACAAACTACAGTGCATGGTTGGTACACATGAAGGGTTAAGGAAAGAAAGAATATTTTAGAAATACTTACATTATTTTTTCAAGCAGAATTTCTCAGACATAAACCCTGTGATAAAGCTTGGGAGATACTCATTAAATGCACCATTACCAGGACAGCATTTAAGAAACGGTTTAGAGAAGGCCTAATAGAACAAGCTCGATATTCTGCCATTGTGGGTTTAGAAGAGAATTGAGAGAGAAATTTAAACTATTAAGTATTTAAAAGAGAAGAAAGAAGGAACGTAAAAGGTGGTATATGTGCTCTGTAGATGCTTGCAGGAAGAAGCAAAAATCTGAGCACTCCAAAATGAGAAAGAAAAGTGGCAAGGAGAAAACTAATGAATAATCCAAATAGTAGGAGAAGTTCTAATCAGCTGCATGTGCTCATTTTCAATAAAGATGTCTGATGAGGGCATAGAAATGAAATCAGAGGAGTTGTGCTGGAAGCAAAAAAATAGCTACCAACAAGAATTAAATGACAAATAACAAAGAGTAAACAAAGTAGCTCATGAATCTGCATATTTAGAATTTGTTTTGTAACATTCTCATCAAACAATATACATAGAGAATATGAAAATAATGAGAAGAGGTCTGAAATTTCAGAATTTATATTTTTCATGGGAGCCGAAAGAGTTGCTCTTAACTTTTGGAAAAGTAGACTTGATAACTATATAAAAGGGGAGCTGGAAAATTATTGCATAACTGTATTAATGGTCAATTATTCTAGGAAATAGTCAAACAAAGAAAAAAAAAGAAAGACTAGAAAATACTGTGTGTCATTCAACCAACATATATAAAGAGATGACATGGAAACAAGGACAGCATTAGGGACATGAATCAAATGTAATGCTGTACTTCAGTGGTGTTTGTGCATAACTTCAATCTTAATGGCTTAGAAAGAGGCAGTGGACATTGGAAAAAAAATGGTTGGGCTTGGGTCTTTACTCATTTTCTACTTAAGAATAGAACTCATTAAAGCCAAAGAGAGCTGTCCTGATTCATAAATGATTTTTTTTCTTACCCACTCCATGATTTCAGGGTTTTGTTTTCTGGAATTCTTTCTCTAAAGTTAGCAATGTTTTTTTTAAAAATTTGAAATAAAAATACAAACAGGCCATTTTTATATTGCTTTTAACATACCACAGAAATCCTGCCATCTCAGTCTTACAGCTCGAGGGTCAGCAGTGTTGGTTTTTTTGTTACAGTAATTCAATTAAGGAATTATTATCATCTTTAAACAGTCCTTCCTGCCATACATCTTGCCAAATTCACTCATCCATTTTATTCTCTAAGGGTGTCTGTCCTATCCTGGAAGTGTCTTTCCATGTTATGGTGTTATGCTCTGGTCTGCTTGGTGGGTTTAGGGGAAGGTTGGTTGATTCTCTCTGAGTGGTGTGTGGGAGAAACAACAAAATACTCACAAGGTTTGGTAGCAAACTTTTGCTTGCAAACTTTAAAATATTAAAGTAAAGGTACTTGGCAAATTTGAAAACAATATCCAGACAAACTTAAATTTAGTCAACTTCAACTTATCCAGACAGAATAAGGCACTTACTTAAGACATTGACTGGATTTTTTTTAGCCTGGCTTGCAATATACTTTGAGAAGAGATTAGGAGAAGAAAGAAAGACAAAAAAAGGATAAGAGTAGAAGGATATTATCATCCATAGATCCAGCGATGGGCTGTGAGTGTTGCAATTTAGATGTCCATTGCTCAAAGTGATGGTCACAGTGTAAGGGAGGACACTGGCAAGATAAAAAGAACTATTTCATCTTGAAGGATCTTGGCCTCTTTCCTTATCTGGCCCAAAACACAACTTCTTGCTAAACCAACTTTGATTTTTCATGGTCATTCTCTGGTGCTCATGCCCTCTGCACCGGGACTGTATTATGACCCAACCTACCAGACAAGAGTAACTTTTGTTTTATTAACAAATCCCTTGGAGTGTACTAAAGTAAATCAATACTAGATGTTCAGTGTTTGCAAATATATGTACATATAGTGTTTATTTTAAAACAATTTGGTTGCAAATGAAAACAGGTATGTAGCCATTTTGGTTGTTATTATCTACAGTAATGTGGCAATATAAAATCATGAAGGTATTGGAATAAAAGACGGATGTTTAGCCATTTTGGTTGTAATATAGCAGTATATATCACCCAAGAAAATGCGTAAGGCAAAAGAGAAAAAGAGAGAGAGAAAAGAAGAGTTAAAGGAAAAAGAAAGAAGAGAAGAGAGAGAATTAGTGTTTGTAGTTACCACTCAAAGGTTTCCAGCAAACTTGGTTGCTGTTGTTGTTGCTGGTGTCTTGGTCCATCAGGAGTGGTGGGGGAGAGAAGAAATTCAGTGGGTTAAAACACCCTCAGAATCCCAGTCACACACAGTTATGCTGATTTTGCAGAGAGCTGGAGGTGCTGGTTTTTGCAAAGTCATTTTAGGCTTGGGGTGGTGGGCAGGGGAGCTTCAGAGGCACCCCTGCTAACAGCTGAGGCCCCCTCCACGGTAGTTGTGTGTGTATGCACAAGGAGACCTCCTCTGACACGGCCTGGCCTGTAGGAGATGCACATCACACACTCAGAGGGGCGCTGTTCGTCTTCTTTAACTAGACATCACACACCCAGAGAAGCATCACACACCCAAAATGTAATCCCCTGAGCCTTTAAAGTTTGAACAGTTTGTGGGCAATGGCCTCCTCCCCTCAGCCTTTATCTTCACTCTCCTGGTGGCTAGCTGTTGTAGCAATTAAGTTCCTCACAGACTGTTACCTTGCACATTGTCAGTAAAGATTGCTTTTGAATTTTGGTTGACTAGGTATCATGAGGAAACACTGAGGAAAGAAGTAGATACAATTGTAGATACAATTAGGATATTACACAGTGTTTACAATATAATTTTCTATATGGTATTTTCTACTCAGACTTTCCTGCTTAATTTTTTTTTGTAAAGAAAGGTGCTCAGTCCCATTTTCAAGATAACAATTTGTAATACATCAGTTACCACGATTATCTGAAATGAATTCGTAGTTCAAGGAAATGTATTATCTCGCTTTTCCAGGACTGGATTACCTTTCCTGGGAAAAGAATAAATAGCTGCAAATATAGTGTCTGTTAATCATGATAATACATAAATTGAACGGCTTGCCAGGATTGCATTTATTATTTTGCTCTGTAACCATAGTAGGTATTTCCTTTAGCTTTCATTCACAGATGTATATTTCTTCAGTCAGCTTCAAAATAAAACCTGTAACCTACTTCTGTAAGCAGTGATACATCTGCAGTCTTGACAAAACATTCATGATTTGTAGTATGAGAAATGAGGAAATAGAAAATCTTTACACAAAAGTGCCACTACATCCCTGGAAGCATTTGGGTCCTCTGCTCAGAAGTACAGCCACGCTATATCAATATTTTCAATATCACTGACCCTATGGCCATCTTCCTATTGAGCTTCACCAATATTTCTTGTAGAAGACTTGACCTAAATGTACTGTATTTTAAATCCTTCTTGTTTCAATCCTTGTCTTTCAAAACATGATAGTTGGAGAAGGCAAGAATAGCAGAAGATCGTTGCTCCATAATTGTAGTGTTCAGCCTGTAGCAAATCTAATTGCACCCTCTGCTTGATGTCTTTTTTTTGAGAGGAGGAAATTCATCTTTGCTTTTGCAGAAATCATTTTAATTAAATATTAATTCATCTGGAGTGTGTGCCCACAGACAATCAAAATTAATGGTTAAAACACAAGCAAAAGTTTCAGTTTGGGACATGCTGAAAATTTGGAAATACTGAATGGACTCAAAACTGGAATGGAATTCACTAAGGTAATTATTTCTTTCTTGTGCTTATTTTGCTGTCTATATATTCTCTCTGTCTTTGTATGGTTATTGACATAAGGCATAATAGCAAGAAAACTTCAACATGGGCTTCAGGGGGACTTGTCCTTTTACAGCTTACTATCTAGTCATTATTTCCAAACCAGTAGATTTTTTTCTAGCCTCAAACTTATTTGCCTTTGGAACCCATGTGCACTACTTATACCCCAAACAAGAAGTTACACTAAAATTATGTAAAAAGAATGACTTTGAGAATAATACGTGAACAGCTCAAAAAAAAATAAAAATAAAAATAGGGGCATCAACAAGCACATAAGCAATTAGTACTTTGTCAAAAATTAATATAAAGCATTGGACCTGGAATTCAGTATTGTCATCTAATAGAGGGAAAAGAAAAAGTATAAAGAAAAAAAGAAATTGTTCTGCTTGTAAAAGTGACTTTCCCAACCTTCTCCCTTGCCTGGAGGCAACACTGGGGAAAACACATGTATTAAGTGTTCAGTACGGTGTCCATGTGGCAGAGGGACTCCTGCTTTTCTTTTGTCTTTTAATTAATAGGAGTTTCAGTTTTCTAGCCCTGAAAGCATGAAGTGCTAAATTAGCTTTAAAGTGGATTTAGTAAGTCTCACAAATTTCTAATAAGTTCAGATATGAAATAGACTCAAGAATGATTCCTCAAAAATAAGGGTAAAAGCATTATAATCTTGATGAGATCTGAGAAATAATCTTATATCAAAAAGCAAAGTCACTCTTAGTAGATGTCACCAGGTCATAAGATTTAATTATTTATGATTTTTTTTTGGTGAATGCTTTGTTTCTAAACTTGCAGTTTTTCAGTTTCTCAGCTACTTCCGTACTCTCTGAAATGCTCCCTGAAATGCTCCCTAAAATGCTGTTGATGTTTTACTTTTGTTGCCGCTGTATTTCTTCCCTTTGCTGGCACTATAACCTACTGTTCAGCTTCTGGGTAACTGGCTCAAGACTAAACGCGAGAGGTCTAAATGCTGGTTTGAAGATTTGCATTCCAATAGAGATGCAAATGGCTTGTGATTATAGTGGAAGTGAATGTCAAAGAAAAAAGCACTGGTCCAATCTTGAGTTAATGTGATGTGTCCAAGAGTGTTACACCAGTGGGCTGATATGAATACTCCTGTAGTAGGATGATCCTGCTTTTGTTGGGAAAAATGAATATAATAATTGATGAGACCTGTAGTCTCATCACTGATCTTTTTATTTTGTGTTCAGAAACAAAGGAAACAAACCATCCAACATCACAAACAAACCAAGCATTGTTTTAGTGGAGATTTACTCTAACATTTTCCAAGGGGAAAATAAAAAAATAAATATCCTAGCATCACAGGAAAAAAAATAATTAATTTACTATGCCATGTGTAAGTGGCTTTCCCAGCAGACTAGCTCTTTCTTTCTATGCCATTGCAAATGTCATCTGTCTGGGGCCATGTAGACCACTCATGTAAAAGGGAATTAAGGTGATTCTGTGCTGTATCTCTCCCTCTGCCTTGAAGACCAAGTCTTCAGTGGTATTTTGAACACATTTTTTCCATATGCTTTTGAGTGTAATGGGTGTATGTAGGTACTCATGAATATCCATCCCCTAAAGACATTCTGGCAGAGATTTCCTTCAGGCTCTAATACTAGAGAATCTTGGATATGATTTTAGGTTCTTTACTCAGCCAAATGCAGAAAATTCATGAGGTCTCAGGGGTTTGTTCCTCCAGTTTTCACAAATGTTGGTAGTTCTATCATGGTCTGCATACTGCAATTTACTGATTATATCAAAGGAACTGAAGTGCTAATCCCAGCTGAGCCTTTGACTGTGTAATGAGAAGCTTCTAAAGTCTTTCAAAGTTACTGAAACAGGTGTTGTGAGGGATAAGAACATCAGACTAAAGCAAGAGAAAATATCACAGAAGCAGATTTCCTTATGCCATTCGAGTTAGCATGTGGCTTCACAACATTTTGTTGTTTTTAAAACCGATCTCCTGCTCCCACAAACTTTCAGAGTAAAAAAGCAAAAAAGCGAAACTATGCAGACCAAAAATTTACAGTACCAATAGCAAGAGCAGTTATCACCCTCCCTTTCGAAACTCCTAAATGGAGCACTAACATTTATGTTTGTTTTTCCAAGACAGACAAATATCCACTAGGATCTAAAGGGAGGCCATCCACACATTTCACATGGGTCACTAAATAATGATCACAGGGTAGCAACTTCATTTTGAATCAGTAATGCAGAGGTGAAAAGCACCATATTTCATTATTAATGCCACATGCGCTTCAGGTCTCTCCTTTAATTTCTTCATCCTACTGGTTCTATGAACCCTTAAAGATCTGGTTTTTTTTTTTTCCAGCTGCTTTTTCTGTCCTTCAAAATGGATTTTCAACCTTAAATTTGTCTATTCACAGTTGCAAAAGATGCATCTGGAAGAGAAATTTAGTATGTGTGAAAAATCCTTTTCAGGGACCAAAAGAGTGTATAAGAAGAAAGAGAATAAGCTATATCTTTTTTATATTATAAGAAACTATAGAGTAATTAAAGCAAGTAAATAAAATCACTATGAAAACCAGAAACGTAATTAGAAAACTTTCCAAACAGATGGTTTGTTTTTATTCCAACAGATACATAAAAAGTTTTATTATTATCTAAATTCACCTTTCTTCTCCATTTTCTGACATGACAGGGAGAAAGGAAAGGAAAAAGGAAGCAAAAAGCTATTTGAAAACACAGTGATGGAATATGCCATTTCAAAGGATCAGCAAAATGCCCAGAATTGGCTATTGTTGTGTGGTATGCACTCCAGAGTATTGGGTTTCTGACTGGCTTAATTCTCAAGTGACAGTCCAGTGGAACAAGAAATCAGGATCTGATAACTGAATTCTCGTGTAATCCCCATATGGGTTTTTAAAGATTGATTCTGAGAAAAAAAATTAAGCATCAAATTATATCAGTACAAGTAGAGCTTATTGTTGCCATTTTGTTACTAGGCTGAATTAGTTTTCAGTTCAGGAAACTCCACCTATCCTTATGTTGCCTTCAAATGACAGCATATGCTTGCACTGGTGATGCTTTAAAGTGAGGCAATGGGTTTACTATAATTCATAAGACCTTTTGCAAGAGAATATCTATCCAAATTTTAAGTTTCCCAGAGGGAAAACTGGATTAAAGAGAACAACTCCTGGTATGTTACTTCTTGGAAACCAACTCCCTATTGGCTGAAACAACTTACTGAACTTTGCACATCTCTGTTTCTTTTGAGATAACCAGGAGAACTTTCATATTGGTGTTTGAGACCCATGTTTGGACCTTTCTTCCTGACAATTATATGGACTGTAGGACTTAATCTGTCTTCATTAAATCTGATTTTAGAATATCTTCCTGCCATAAAAGTTAGCCATATGTCCTGCTTCATCATATTTACTAACCAATTCTGAAACAATAGTGGAATGTAATTCATTTTTCTAGAGAGAATCTCTTCATGGTCTGAAAGATACTTTTGGTCTTTTTTTATTGCCTCTCAGAAGGTTTGAAAACTGAGCATCTAATGATTTTCAAGGCATCCCTAGAATTCACTTAGGTGAAGTTTTTGATGTGCATGAAGTTATCAAACAAAGTCACTCTTGCTGCTTCCCAGCAGTAATAGAGCTCTGCAGCTTCAAAGCTGGGTCTGTCAGAAGGAATTGAGTGTGTGGTCCATTTGGGTGATGGTGAGGCAAAGGTCAGTCTGCAGACAGTGGACTGGGCTTGCCTCAATGTTCTGAGGTGACCCCAGTGTGTTTCCAGAGCTCAGTACAGGCTTTCTAGTTCAGGTTGCCCTCTGCACCAGGGTCATTGTGCACGCAGCAACCCCTGGAGCACCAGAACATGATAATCTACTGAAAAAAACTACTGTTCTAGCAATTTTGTGGGGCCACTGGAGCCAGATTGTCCATGTTATTGAGTCTTAATCCTCATATGAAATCTTTATATTTTAAAATAAGTTTTCCAAGAGACTTTTAGCCATAAGATAACCAGAAGCGAAAATGCGTCTCCTCAGAAAAGTGATTATGTCCCTTTTTATTTTGTTAAATAAGTATATATAATATTTTACTACAGCAAATGAATGAATTTCATAGAATTTAATAACGGAGCCAGTGACTCAAATACAAAGTTCTTTTGACCCAAGGAGAAAAGAAGTCCCAGAATAGCAATAACAATAAAACCAGAAGAGCAGTAACACCACCTTCTCCAATAACTACAGAAAATAAACTGGTCATAACTTTTACCTCAAGCATATTAAAAATCATAAATATATTTTTAACATTTTGTGCTCAACTTAATATTAAGTCTTAAACAAACCCATAAATTTCAGTTGCTGGAATACACACCTTAGCAATTTAATCTACCAGAAGCATATGTTTGTTTTTCCACTTCTTGACAATTTTATTTGAAAGGTAGGTTGTTACTATTAGTCTGTAAACACAGGCAAGCAATTTGTCTGCCTCATACACCCAAGTAATCGGTCAGTGTGAAAACAGCAAAGGATTTTCTGGTTTGCAGAATCACCTTGAAGGATGATGAATCAAGCATAATCAATCAATCATCAGGCAATACTTTCAAATTTTTGCACAACTTTACTTTGTTCCTGTCTTCCACTAATGCTCACAGCAAAACACTGTCAACAAGGGCCTTTTTTGCAGAATAAACCAAAAGCTGAAAACTTTGTTTCTTCAAATCCTCCTAATCAGGGCAGTACAGTGTATTTACTAATAGGTGTTGACTCTGAAAGAGAAAAAGCATAGAACATCTTTTTTGTGCCAATCTCTTACAATCATTAAAGCTTCAATAACTTCTGAAAAGCAATCTAGCTTAGAAATTTTTTAAAATCTTTAAATTTTTTTTTTAAAAATTTAAAAAAATTAATTTTTTTTTGAATCTTTTTTAAAACCTAAAAGAGAAAATTATTTAGAAAAACTTGCTGTAAATCCAGAATGGCTTATTCAGTGTGTTTTAGCTGAATCTCTTGTGCTTATTTAGATTTCACAGCAGAATGATTAAAATGGTGCTCTTCCCAAGACTCTCATTAACTTTATGTACAACCAGGGTCCATTCTCCAATTCCCTGTTGTTTGCACAGCGGTGACTTATGGGCCTGTCCATGCTCTGTGCTTGATAACATGTGTTCATGACCACTCATGAGGTTTGTCTTCTCCTCTTCAGGAACCTGATACAAGCCTGAGTCTGGCCCTGCCAGTGTCTGTACATGTAGGAAGGAGTAAGTGATTCCAGCTGAAAACAGGTGGAGTTTTAGATTTAAAATAAATGGCACATATGGTACAAGGCAATAATTAGCCTTTCCTGGAATCTCACTGTCTCCACTGGCTACTCTGATGTTATTCCACAGACCTTTGCTGTACTTAGATTTTAGGTCTTTATCTCTTCAATGTACACATAACTTGAAAATTGTATAGTCCTTTGTCAGGTCATGTCCACAGGTTTTCTCAAAGCTGGAACAAAATGTTCACAAGGAACCAAAAGGTGCTCTTACAGGTTTCTTATGAGACATTGTTGGGGATGCTGGATGTCTGCCAGAGAGGAATAGGTGGAACGGAATGTTCCAGCCTCTTCTCCTGTTTTCTCTGCTGTGGATAGGTGCCGCTGTCAAGGAGAAAAAGGGGGGATCAAAGTCTTCCTGGAAGCCTGTGCCCTGTGCCAATGAATCTCTCTGCATCCCCCAGGGAAATTCAGGCCTCAGATACAGAGACAGAATTTTTCTAGGTCTGCTTTGGTCCCTAGGGTGGCACTGTCAAATGCAGGCATGGGGAGAGGATGAAGTGAGGCAAACTGACTCTAGCTTAATGGTTACGGTGTTTTCCTGGGAGGAAGGTGACCCATTGTTCTCTTTTCTGTGTTTTATTTCCAACTCAGTAATGTGTAATTTTTAAATTCATGCATATCTCAGGGAATGGTGTCTGAAACTCTGCCTACATCCTTTGTAATTGCTGTCCTCTCACTGCATGATTCTGCTCTCTTTGGATGCACAGTATCCTGTCAAGAACACAAAGGGCTGAGAACAACTGTCCTCTTCCCTTTTTCTTTTTTTTGTCCTTCCCCTCATACCTGGTTAGGTATTAGGTATTCTGGTTTGAGTCCTTTTCTAGAGGCAGGGTAGAGGAGGAAAATGGGGATATGATCATCTCCCTCGGAGAACTGTCTCTCATCTCCTTGCCAGGAGTTATGATAGATATGTATATTTATTGTAATGCAGAAGAGCACCTGTGTGTGCATGAGGAGAGAATGGAAGAAAAAGATGTGCTGCTGCTGTCATCTTCCTTTTTAGTTTTATTAAGCCATCATTAATTTATATTTAGCCATCATTCTTCCATTTAATGGCTAAAAGCACCGCACAGATTGTATACCAAATGCATTATTTTAGTAGACTGTCTCTCATATCTTGGATTTGTGAGTCATCATTTAAATGGTTTCCCTTTATTTCATTCACATGAATAAGTGGAAAGCTCAATCAAGACTTTTGCAGAGCAATCCAAAAAAATGCTACTGCTACCTAAACTTGTATCAGTATTCAACCTGGGGAAGCTTAGCCACAAAGGCTAATCTCAAAGCTGAGGAAAGAAAAGTTAACCTACTGCGCTACACATCACACATGAAATAGAAGTTGTGGCTGTGTCTGCAAGGTTGTGTCTACACTTATTAAAACCTGATGTTATACCACATTTCTACTTTTTGTACTTTTGACACAGGTAAGGAAATAGAAGTTGAGGAAGATTTTGGAGTCTCTGATTTGAATAGCAAATCACAGAATTGTGGAATGGTTTGGATTGGAAGGGATTTTTAAAGATCACATAATTCCAGACATTCTACCACAGACCAGGACAGCTTCCAGTAGACCAGACTGCTCAGCCTCACCTTGAACATTTCCAGGGATGGGGGCATCCACCACTTCTCTGGGAAATCTGTTCTAGTAATTCACCACACTCACGTAAATGATTTCTTCCTTATATGCAGTCTAAATCTACTCTCTTTCATTTAGGAATGCTTCCAGTATGTAGGCACTGTATGATTTATTCTCAAGGGCTGAGTAAGAACTGTGTTCATGGTATAGCTAAAAGCCTGGGAGGAAGCCAGCTCCTCCTGGCTGAACTGAGATATTTGTTCTGAGATGACCTACACACTTGGTGGAAATTTCATCCAGGCTCAGCAATCTATAAAGAGAGGGGCATGGTTGTGAGGAAGCCTTGGTGTGCCATGAGTTCTAAACTGCTGAGCAGATTGTATCAGGGAAGCTTAGAGCTGTGCGGTGGAACTAAAAGGAACGATAGGTTTTCAGTCAAGTTATGAAAAGGGCTGAGTGAGAATTTCAGAGAAGTTATGAGGTGGAAAGATATTTAAAAAAAAGGAGATGAGAGGTAAAGAATTCATATGTCTTTGTCTTCCTCAAAAAGATCTCTACATCAGTGTATGCAGACAGAAAAATCCAGTTTAAAGGCAGATACAGTGGACAATCTCGTGTGAGTTCATCTTCCAAGGAGAGACTTTTGAATAATCAAGCTGGAGATATATTTACAGAAATCTATTTAATTTTTCATCACCTTTCTGTCTAAAATTGAGTGCTGCGCACACAAATAAGTATGATATGCTTATGCTTGTGCTTTGTTTTCTAAAGCAAAGGATCCTACATTTATTTGAAAACTGCATATAGAGTGACTTTTAACTACCACTTAAAACAGCTCAAATCATATCCAATGTGTGCTTTCATTGAAGCTTCTCTGTATGTAAAAGAAATGCAGCAAGTATTACTGTACATAGTCAGTGATCTGTGAATTTAATGGCTATAATATTCCATAAGTTTATAGTTGGCTACACAAATTTATAGTTGGCTACACATTGGTTGTGTTCTGTTTGATATCTAGAATTTATTTGCCAGCAGAATAGGCTGTGAAACAGAGTTATCATGGTTTCAAATTGAATCTAACCATTAATGTCTTCTTAGTGTCTCAGATTACATCCCTGTGGGGACTATGAGTCTGACAGTGACTGTGATGGTTGCATTCTATCAATGAGTTATGTACATGCCCTCAAGAGAAGAAAAGCTTTGCACTTTGTGTCCTGAGAGGAAAAATGAATTTATGTAGACCAGTAAAGTTAGCAACAGTTGCCATAAAGTTTACAGTAATTTATGCATAAATTTTCCAAATGCTTATGGCAGGTGGAAGACGATGTGTAAAAATAATTCTACCTCAGTTCCTAAAAACAAAACTCTTGAAACTTTTTAGTCTATAACAAATGCTCAAATACAGAAAATGACAAGTTAAACTATTGCAGGAGCAGTGGCAATGCAATAAAGGTGCTTGCTGAATTAGACAACTGGATTTTGTAAACTGTAGTCAGTGAAACAGATCACTTGATTGTATCAGAAAATTGAATAGTAATATGTTCCAAGATTTACCATTAAGTAAAATAATGTATCCTTCTAGTTCAGAAACTTCATACATTTTCAAAAATACATTCTAGCAGGAAAAAAATTTGCAGCTTTGGTTTTCTCATGATTTGTGATATTTATACATTGCATGAGAACTTGCTGGAGGTGATTTTTAAGTTCTTCAAAGGTAACAAAGATTGGAAGATGATCGCCAGTCACATTCATTGTACTAAGACTAGTTATATTTCTTCCATAATCTGCTTAGTGGTACTGACTTGAAATTAGAATAGTCTGATTTTCTATGACTTGAAATTTATTACATAATACATTCATTTGCAATAAAAAATTGATGAAAAAAGCCATAAACGTTAATCCTTATCTACTTAAAAAGATATCATGGCAATGTAGAAAAGGTAGGAATAGATTTCTCAGTGGTATACATCAGCTTCAATGACTTGACCTTACGGTTTTGCTTTAACTGAGGAAGATTAGCTTTGCTTGTTCAGACACTTCCTTTGAAAAATGTTGACTTTTCAGGAAATGGCAAGCTTTTTCAATGATCAACAAGCTGGATATGGTGCTCTTTGGTAAGAATTATTGTTTACTAAAGGACTCAGGACAACATCTGCACTTGTTTCAGAAGTCTTAGTAATCTAAAGGTCTATCTTCAAATCTTAGCTCTTACTGTCATTTTAAAACTCACAGAATTTATTAAGTCCTTTCCTACCTTGTAATGAGCACTGCAAAAAATTTCTTGTCTGAACGCAGTGCATTTCACCAAGCCTTCCAAGTATTGATTTTTTGAAGATAAGCTTCAAATTAAAGTTTTTCAGTGGTATGCATTAGGAGTTTTGAAACAGATTTCTAACGAAAGATTGCCTCCTTCGTCCTATTATGTTCCTGAAGTTTTTACTTTCCAAGAGAAAAGACTTTCTCACCTCCCTTTCAGTGAATAGGTGTTAACGGTGTCAAAATCTTCATAAAAGTGAGCCCTGAACAAGCTTCGAGGTGGTTTTTCCTTTTTTTTTTTTTTTTTCTTTTCCCTCAAGGCCTAGGTTTGCAGAGCCTATGGCATAGTGGAGGCAGAGTGACTCTTGGTACTCTAAGGTGAAATAGCTTTGCAACTCAAAATAATACTCTATAAGCTCAATTGATGTGACACCTGTAAACTGTTGCTCAGAAGAACTGATTTGCCTACAAAGTTTATTCTAACCCCGAGTGCCTAGAAGAGGTCACTAAAGGCTTTTTCCTCTTTGCAATGCATAATGAATAGCAGCTTTCCTCTAAGCAGGTATTACTGTGTGTGCCTCAGAATCATAATATGCAGGAGTTGGTCCACAGCTTCTCACAGCACCACATTGCACCACAAAGGCAAGCAACTTGTGATGCTAATTTTTTACGTTGTCAGTTTTTCCAGTTGTTAGTATACAGATGACAATTGTTCATTATGTCCTTCTTACTGAAGGTTCATATTACATTTACTGCAGCCAAAGTATCAGATACAGATGACTTATGAAAGGGATTTTTTCTTTAAAAAGCCATTCCTTTTCAGTCCATAAAGTACCAGAATTTCACCACCATCACATTTTTCCCTATCCTTTTTATTTTTTTTTAATCGTTTTGTTTTGCATAGTGTTTAGCAAAGGAATTGTAATACAGATTTAAAAATCACAGCAGAAAAAGCTTGGACTTGTTTGGACATCCCTTCACGAAACAGAACAAATCCTAATATTTACTGAACAGCTCTGCTTTGTACTTCTCTGGTGTGCATACTTCGTATTCTTAGGCAAATGTGTTGCATGTTTGTTTAAATAATGTTATCTAAGATGTTACCACGCAAGTCCTGTCTTCTCTGCTTCTGTCTTGCCCTAAAGCAGATCTTCTGCGAGGCTTTCAGAGGGTCTCAGAAATGCTTCTCTTTCTATCCATGACTACCATTAATTGGAATAAAATTTTGACCCTACTGGCTACATCTGTGCTGCTGAGTAACATTAGGCCAGGGACCGTTTTTTGGCTGTCAGGCCAAATGACATAAGATACATCCAAACTACACGGCAATTGACCTTCTGCCTCTCCTGGGGCCCATGAAAAATTTTATTTTGTTTGTGTTTCCTTTCAGTTTAAAGGATTTGAAATAGTGTGGGGATTATACAGCAGCTTTTGAGAACAGTGTTTTTACAGCAAGAACCTGAAATGATGCTGCATGCTTTTGGGTGTTGTATGCAGGCAGCCAGAGAGTTTGAAGGTTCAAAGCCAAAAAGAGCAGTGTTGGAGTAGTGCTCAGCTGGGATTTCACCCTGGTTAACACAAGGAGTACTCTAAGGGATACTGCAACCGGCCAGGAGTCTTGGAGACATTTTCAAAATACCAGTTTTGCAGAAGCAAAAAAGACTAGTCATTGTGTTTTGAGCACAGACCAACAAATACACTGAAGTTCAATGACTTCAGTTCCTAATCAGATATCAAAAGGATGCCAAACAGAAGTGAGGAAGAAATTGTAGGAATTGTTGGTTTTGGTCATTTGCGTATTTGTTTTTTTTTGTTGTTGTTGTTTTTTGGTTTCTGTTTGTTTGGTTGGTTGGGGTTTTTTTTAGTTAACTTCAGTTGAGTTTCAGGCATTTTTACGGTCAGTTTTCTTGCTTTGCTCTCTTTGGCAGAACAATCTGATCTATAGCCCTCAGCTATAGGCTGGTCTGAAACAAAAAAATGGAGAAAAGAACAAGAGAGAATGTCAGCCTGGAATGACACTAATTACATTCTTTTCACTGGACTTGCAGCTCTTTTAAACAACAACAGAAGTTTCTGTATTCGACATACTGAGCCTGATCCCTGTCTCTTACAGAACCCTAATGAAAATCAAGAGGAATTCTATTGATTTCAACACGGTTAAGCCAATATAAAAGAAATTTAAATAGGTCCATTGTAGGCAAGATATAGGACTACAACCCGTCAGGCATTCATGTAGTCCAACAGCAGTCTATGTAGAATACATAAATGCAAAAGATTGCCTATCCCAATCTGTGTCAAGGCAGTTGCTCAGAAATTAGCATTCAAGAAATTCCTTGTAGCATGAAATAATTCAGAAACTATACTGGGATGAGGAAAACATTATATGCATTGTTAACTCTGAGCACATTATATCCCATGTGTAAATTCAAGACTATTTGTTGTATTAGTCCAGAAAAATGTAATTTAAAGTGAGCAATGAAATGCATAAGAAGAAATACAGTCGAGGTAAAACATAGACTATGACTTTTATCTTTTTCCCTTGTAACTACTCACTCTTCCAGGTCAGTGAATTCTCATCATCCCTTGCAAGCAGGTAGAAATTAGATGAACATCTGGAAGGAAGAAGATCTTGAACGTGTTCCCTTTTGTCTGATGCTGCAAATGAGACTGCTGGACTCTGAGAGACTGCTAGAAAAGGCCCATATGTGGTAGAATATGCTCTTTGTAGGTTTTTTATCATCCTCTGGTCTTCAGAGGAAGGAGGAATTGGTAATTTATATGCCACAAGACATCTGGCACAAGTTTGTAAATATAGGATCAGTTTGCACAAAGACTACCTTTTTAAAGAAAAAACAGGAAAAAGGAAAAGGGAAAGGAACCGGAAATAAAAAAAACTGCCATTGAATACAGAATGGTGAGAAATTCCCTCTATTTTAACAAAAGAAATGTAGTTTTTGTGACATTGAAATTATTTGAAATTCTTTTTTTCACAATTCTTTCACATCAGTAGAAATTTGGTCTCCTTACCTGAAAAATCTGAAACCCAATGGAGGGACTTCGTGCCAACAAAGGCTCAACTTTGCAAATATATGAGATGTAAAATCAAGAAATACTTTATTTGCCTACTAAAGTGATCTCTTAAAAATTAAAACAAAGAAAAAGTACTATCTTCTTTTTGTTTCCTCAATTCAATGTTTTAAGGTTTTCTTACAAAAAATGAATTTTTATTTTGAAAGTAACTCAGCTTTAAAAGATTCAGAAACATTTTAAATGGCTGAAATGATAAAGAAAAATATTATCTTGAAATGAAAAATTTAATTTTTATCACATAAATAGCATGAATTTACTTGCCAACTCACCTGCGGTTTCAAAAATCTCAATTTTTTTCTTACAGGTCATTTTATTCTTAATTCCCCAATAAGCAGAAAAATCCATAATTTCCTCAAGAATTATTTTTAACATACTTTCCTACGTCTCTCTGTAGCCTTTCTTCTGTGTTCAGAGGCTGGGAATTAAAGCTGTTTCCTGCAGGTTGTTTTCAAATCCCTGTATAATGTGTAGTCTGTCACTGAACTCTGAGGCATTCAGTCATTAACACATGCAGAAAAGCCTTTTTGAGATGCTTTTTGTTTTTTTTTTAGTATTCTATGTCTCTGCTGTGTTCACCTTTTCCATTAATCCACCCTGATGTCCCATAATTTCAGTACTAAAGATACCTTTGATTTTGAAAGGATCAGGACAGGATCTGATCAGCCTGGTGCTGTGAAGCAAAATGGTGCTAAATGTACAGGTTGGAAATAAACTCTTTTTCAGTAGGATAACCTTGTACGCTGTCACTTCCATAACATCAATCTGAACCCATCAAGAAATGTAGCAGCCATCTGTATGTCCCTTAAAACAGGACTTCCAATTTTTGTAGCAATGGATACGTACTCTCTGGATCATGGCCACCACAAGAAAGATAGGGGCCTGGAGCTCATATGGTTCTCCAGAGAATCCAAGAAAGACAGACTGTACAAGGGAGTAGTGAAGGGACAAAAATGGTCTCCCATTTATTGCAAATTCAGTTTATGCTCAATGTTTTGTTTTGATTTAATACAGCCAATAAATAAAAAGCTTAATGATCAGATCCAGGAGTTGATTCTTCTAATGTCTTACAGCCATAAGAGAATCACGAGATTCTAAATATCTAATGTTTACATTCTTTGGACATTATGTCATAATCTGGACATGTTGTATTAATTAGCATAACACAACAAAAAAAGGGAACAAATCTGTCAGCTTTTTGTTTAACAAAGTTTACCACTGCACAATTTTGCTGTCAGCTGATCAAATGCTGAAAAATGAGATCCAATGATATTGTGGGCTAAAATGCAGATTTTCAACCACAGCAGTTGTATTAATATAAATGGAGGATGCATAGTTGAATACTCATTATACCAGGCTGTAATGTAAGACTGTTTCTGTGTTCCTTTTGCTACAGCCATTATAACTCAAAAAGGAATCCCCAGATTCTTTTCAATCAGGCTACAGGAGTTTTTGTGATAATTGAAGCAACAGAGACCTGCCACATCAACATTAGGCTGAAAATGAAGGAACAAAGATTTTACACCTGATTCAACAATGGGTCCTTGTGAGATCTTAGATGACACTTGCAAATCTCTATGAACTCCGGACCTTATGTCTGAACACATGCTTCTATTTGCAATATGTTTTTGAGATATGTGAGGTTACACAGTGTAAGGTATCTGCATAGCACAAGGCATCATATAAAAATTTGTGGCAGACCATATTCAGAAACAGAGGCATGAAGAAAGTAATGGGACTCAGGAAGAGTCAGAGAAAGCAGTTTGGGATAAAACATTTCATGTGTTTTTAGGGGACATGTAAGTCTTGCAGACTCTCATTTACCTCATTTCAACTATCTTCAAAGAGAAACTTTCAGCCTTGAAACCACTTTTTTTGTTTCAAGGTCTGCGTATTCACTATTTTTTTGTAAAGCATGTCTTACATTGTCTAGTAAGTGCAGTTTTGCTTTGTTATGAGTAAGCTTATGTTTCACGATGTCCTCAGACCTTAAGGAACTTAATTAAATTTGTGAGTGCTAAGGATCAAAACAACCTGGTCTAGTTCTTTTTATTTTCATAAATGTTCTTCCAACTTCACTACCACTACTTAAAACAGTGCTTAATGACACCACTACAGCAGAAAAATACCTTTTATTCCTAACTTCAAAATTTTTCCTTAATATTTTTTGTAGTAGTTTTACAAGGGGGTATGATTTGTGGAAATATTACTCAAATATTAAAAGGTAATTTTTGAATCTTTTTTGGAATCTGGACATCTTAAGTTTTTTTCAATTACAGTAAAACAAAGCCATTCATTTTAAACCTTAAGAGTTTAAGATGACCTAATCCATGCCATCTAGAGAAAGTTAATCAATAGTTCTGCTTTTGGAATTGAGAATCATGAATCTTTACTTTTGCCCTGGACAGAGGACTAATGAAGTTAAATGCATAAAAGCCAGAAAACAAAATAAACTACCAGGTCATTAGGCTATAAAAAAGGTTGGTGAATTCATTCAACTCAGAAATAAAACTTTTCCTATAGTTCATATAAGTGTGTTAAGAAAATACTTAAAATTACATTACTGTGGTAGTGGTATCATTGCCTATCATATAACCATTTTAAGAAATTTCTACTTCCATGGATGGTTTTTTCACTGAAATCTAAACTTAGGGAAACATGGACAGATTAATACAATTTTCTTGCTGTTGGCGACATTATTACTGTATTATCATCCAAATACTTGGAAATTGTTGCACAACATGATAGCTTCTAGCCAGTTGCTTAACTTTAGCAGAAGAGTGTACTCACTTAGGACCATCCTGCCAGCTTGTACCTAATGAGGTGTAGGCATGAGGAGACAGTCTTGTTGGCTTCCCAAAAGTTACTCTGAATCTGGTGTTCGAGTTTGGAGACAGGGGAGAGAAAGGTTGTCTGGTGGCTCTCCAAGGTCAAATCCTGAGAAATGGGCTCAGAGAGGTTAAGACAAAAAACCCCAATATACATCAGATGAAGATGCTTTTATGGAGCAGACACCATAGTCTTTTGCTCGTGAACAGTCTGAAAGTAGTTATCTAAGAAAGGAAATACTCTTTTATGTCTACCTGCAACTGAACTGTAATAATTTGCTTTGGAAGTGGTTAAGGCATTTCTTTCCATTACATGAAATAATCCCCCTGATATATCTGCAACTTCTGCAAAGGATTCTAGTATTAGTTGGAGTTATCCTTCATGACAGTTATCCTTATTCAAGGTTGTTTTTTTGTTTGTTTATTTGTTTTTGTTTGGGTTTTTTGTTTTTATTTGTTTATTTTTTTCCAAGACAACCTGCTGGACAAAAAGATTAGGCAGAATGAACAGATTTTCAGATGAAAAATTAGTGGGATCTTCTCATTTTAATCATCTCAAGACCAAAGATATAGCAACAGAGAAACTATTAAACTATTAAATAGTTGTAACAAGTGTTTCTTTTGTTTGCATTGGTATCAATTTGGTCACTAAGAATATTAAAAATATGCAGTTATATTGGTTTATGCATTAGATTAACTAGAATTTAGTCAACAATAGCAATTTATTGTTTTTAAAACTAAAAACCGTATCAATATTTTGTAACCACCCTGCAGCACTTTAATCAATCAAATCTTAGAGCTCTGAAATTTGTCTTGTGAAAGAGCTTTGTCCGCTTTTCTGTGTAATTTCTTTAACATCTCTTTAGGTTATTGTCTCCTACTCTCTGAAGCTGTGTCCAGCAGGTTCACCTTTCCTGGTGTCATATTTCCCTGGAATGCTCTGGAATCTTTTACTCTTGAATCAGATAAGATGCATTGATTTCTTTCTCCTAAAATAAACAATGCGGTAATTCAGGGTGACATATATTTTGGGTCTGTTAATATGAGTAGCAGATTCTTAGCTCTACTCAGGATTAAAACACTTATTTATAAAAGGATAATATATTCCTGCAGGAGTGGGAAACTGTTTTGAAAATATCTCAAATATTTAGCTTTCATAAGTTGCAAAATGAAAAAACAGGGAAATACTGTATCAACACAAGTTCTTACATAGAAACCATTTTCTGTTCAATAAATTAAACGTGCACTCAGCTGAAGTAGACGTCAAGCAACTTAAATGTTTTTAAGCATGGTCTTCTATTAGTACATTGAATTTTAGTGGATCATATGCGTTCTAACCTTGTGGTTTTCAAAAAAATTTAGATACACCAGATGCCTGAATGAAGAATATATTTGCAGAAGTATGTCAGCCTGCAACAGTGCTATACATGATGAAATCTTCACTCATGCCCAGAGAGGCCTTTCAGATCCATATCATTCCTTAAACTCAAAAATTTGCAAAGTTTACAACATTTTCTCATTGCAGATTGGCGATTTAATTGAAATTATCTTGCTATGCAGAACTTTTGGGACATCTTATTAAAAATAATCAATTTCACCTTTATCTCTGTTCACTTTAAAAAACAGTTATTTTCTCCTGGCTGATAGCACGCCTCTGCATGAATTCTTGAAATTCTTTGCTAGCCACCGTAAAAATATGAAAAAAATATGGTGCTTAATAGCCAAGCAACATAAAGTTGACCTAGTGATTTGTACTTTGACCTGTTATATAAACCATTTGATTGTAATAGGAAACAAAGTAAAGTTTTTTAAAACTTAGTCCCGAAGAGAATATCTATGTTCCAAATTATTCTCTGTAGAATAGTGACCCTGCAGTTCTACTAACCTTAACTACAACAAACACAGATATTTGCAGGCAGGGATTTATCAAGTATACAGAATATCTTCAGGGTATCCCGAGACAATCACTTACTTTGGGTATAGAAATCAGACAAAATCTTTGCAGTCTAATTTCCTCTATTTCTGTCATCCACCCTTGCAATCATGAGACATCTGCGAATTTTATGGAATTTTCTGAATTTCTCTTGTTGCAAAGTTTTAAAAAAAATTTTTAGTTAGAACAGAGTGAAATAGCCTTAATTCATTGAGGTACTTATAATCATACCCCTGCTTGGTTTCTTATATGGCAATACATTAGTGGGAATATTCCATAAAGAAACAGAAGTAGCAGAAAACAAAGTATTTAAACTCTGGTGGAAATGATGAGGAGAGAGCATTATCAGTTGGCTGGAAAAAGTTTTGCTCATCATTTGTAGTTTAAACGTTACTTTCAGGAGTGACTCAAAGACAGAGTGAGACAGTGACAAGCGTCGGAGAGTCACAACAACATCTGAGGAGACTGGTGACAGATAACATTACACAACGAATGAGGGGAATGTGCTGGCCATTCAAATTACAGTTATAAAAATTACTATTATAAAATCTCATCAGCCAAAGGAATAATTCTGCAAAAAATTAGGCAGAAGAGTAGAACGGAAAAAAAGAGATTTTTTTGGTAAATAAATTTAATAAAGTAAATTTAATGATGTTTTTAAATAAAAATGACAGATGGTCAAATCTAGCCAGGAAGGATTGTAGAAAGATAAAGTACAAGCTGCACTGAGCTCAGAGTTCTTTGAGCTCAAAGCCTGTGTGCATTCAGCAGCGTAGAAACTCATGTGTTAAAGTAAGAAGATGAACTCGTTACGCCTGAATTACCCGTGAAAGCAGATGTGTGAACCACAGTGCCCAGCAGTTTCTAACTGTCAGCAATGGCATGTTTACATCACTGGTTGAAGATTTTAAGACCCTTGTTGATTACAAATATCCTAAATTTCCTACCATTTCCTAGCATTTAATTTTGGGGAATTATGAAAGCTCCTTGGACACCTCTATGCAACAGGGCAGAACAGACCTGGCTTCCTCATTACCTAGTCCACATGTATACTTGGTATAGAAGTTCATAGTGAGATGGCTGATAGGACTATAAGTCTGAGGACAATATTAACCTGGAATTTCTCACTGGTGCAGGATCATGGCTGTCTGAGACACAATCTTAGAGAAGGCCAGTGTCAGTGAGTCTGGTGGAGGCTTGTCAGCACTCAGAAGCTGCCTGTGGCATAAAGCTACTCTTTTTAGTGAAGTTTCGCTTGTTTTTTCAGAAATACATGAACACGGGAAATGCTGTGTTCATGCATATGCAGCATAGGAGGTGCTACTGAGAGAAGAAGATCAGAAATGGATACTCAGCCCTCTTTCTGGATCCGTTCATCACAATTTGCTTTTTTGTCACTATAGTTGCTTTCAGTTTCTAAGTGCCAAATGCATGTGATTTCCCACTCTAGCAAAAGTAAATAGTGTCTCCAGTTTGCTAAGTGTCTATGCGAAATTCACTATGATGTTTTCCTTTTCATTATAGTCTGCAGTTTGTGGTTGTACAGCAATGCTAAGCATGTGAAGAGATGCAAATCAACAGGCACAGGATAAATGTTCGCTGCATGCTGTCATTCATGTATTCTGTACGAGCTAGTACCTCTCAGGAAAGAGGGATGCTGCTGTTCTTTATATTCTTATGTAAATACTGGGACAATTAAAATATTATTTTTTAGCTAGCCTATAAGTGTCTAGTGCATCAGATAAACACTTTATGTGCTTTAGTTACTTTAAATGTAGATCTATGTTCAAGGAACAGGTATCATGGTAACTGATTGAAGTGTAATTAATACAACTTGAATTTTAGGCTACATATAGAATATTGACATTGAACTTTATATTCAGTCCACAGATGGGGCAAAAATCAAAGGAAAACCTGCTCAACTAAATCAGAATGTAAAATTAAAGGAAATTATAAACCTGCCTTGCATGAAACAAGAGATGGGATTCATCAAATAAGTTAATCTGTTGTGATTTACTCAGCTTTAGTTTATGTCTAGTTTGGTTTACCAGATATGATAAGGGTGCTTAGACCAATACTTATGCAGACAGCAACTGAAATGTGAAATTGTAAAGCCCACCATATCCACCATGTAAATGTCCCTCAAATATCATCCACTGCATTTATTCTGCTGTTTCACATGAATGAACAAGTGGAAATGAGATGTTTGTGTGGAAAAAACATTTTGTAAGAAAGCTGATGGGGAGACTGATGATTCTCTTTCCAAAAAAGATATTTGTGTGTTCCATTGGTAATGGTCTTACAAGCTTTATGCAAAGATTAATGCAAAGATTAATTATACTGCCACAAAAAACACAGGAGTTTGGAATGTTAGGTTATGTGATTAAAGGATAATCATGGAGTACACAAAGACTCCATGAGGATTAGAGAGCTTTGATAAATGGAGAATGCGAGTAGCCTAATCAAGTAAAATGGGACACCTCCAAATGCAATGAATTCACAATATTTTCTCTTGGGGCAAGAAAGGAGTGAACCAGAGACTTTCAGACTAGATTTCAAAAAGCAGGGTCATCCCCGTGATGCCTTAAAGGGTATGCTTAATATTTTTAAGGATTCACTTCAGCTAGATGTCTGGATAACTAGTAATATTAAGGCTTCCTGTGTGTTTGCATTCTTGAGTGTAGATAAGTGGATAAGACAAAACACAGAGTTAAGCTTCTGGACCTACTAGAGGCTGGACATAGGTGGGGTTAAGTAATAAGGGACAATTGTGTTGGATGTTGGGGGAACAAAGAAGTAAGGGAGACTTTAATTGGATAGTATGGGGGATGGGCGCTCTAGATGTTATAAAAATGGGGAGATTGTTATGATTTTTTTTCTCTTTGGATCACTGGGCATTGACCAGTAAAGGTGCTTCTCCCCTTCACTCTGTGTTTTTCTATTTTTATCTGTCACCCTTACGGCATCACCTGCTTTTGTCATCCTCAAGGACAAAACATTACAGATCAAACATTAAAATGGAAAAGCCTTGGAATCAGTTGTCCTACTTTCTGGGTTAATAAGATATTATCTATTAAGCCTGTGGAATCCTGGGATATTGCAGGTGCAAGTTTGTCAGATTTCCAGTTTTTGGCTCTGCGTACATGCTTTGAACAGAGATATTTCTTTCAACCTTTGCCTTCTTGCTTGGTAGCAGAGTAAGCTGGTATAAACAAATTTTCTCTAGAGAGTGAAGTTTTCTCTGCACATACTGTTTATAGTACTGATCCAAAAGATTTTCTGAATATTTCTTGAATTTATAGTGCTTATCATATCTCCCTGCATAATAAACTTTGATGTTCACATGTTTCCAAGAACTCACATCTGTCACATTGCACACTGAGCCTTTTTTCCTCATCTCCTGCATGACCAAAGTAAAGACTTTCAATCACTTGCTACAAATTTGGGTCTGGCAACCAAACTTCAGCCTCACAAGTGTGATATCTGTAAGCACCAGATGGCAAAATCTTTGAAGATTCAATTTTATTTCCTGACCATTTGGGAGCATTAAGAACTCTCATGGGGAAAGAAATGATTGTACACTAAAAGCAACATGTAAAATACAGGCAACATATAAAATGCATAAATGATTTCTTAATTAAATAAAACCAAACATTTTCCTGCTGCATGCCATTGCGGAAAGCACTTTCCATTGTAGACGAGCTTTAAAAACAATCCGTGACATGTTTAACTCAAAGCAATAATGTTTATTTTATTCTTTAGAATGATCATTTTTAAAAACGTGCACATAAAAAAAGATGGCTTGCTCATATTTAGAGGCAAAATGAAGCCACACAGACTTGGCAAAACATGTAAACCGGTATATTTTATATCAGTCGGACTGTGTTGCTTTTATACATCTATATAAGAAGAGGAAGGAGAGCAGAGAGGGAACAAGTGGGGATAAGTTGTGCAAAGGTACAAGGTGAACCAGTACATCAGACTTTCAGACTCAAACCACCAGAAGATAACGTAACTCCAAAACTTAGCACCAGCAAAAGTCTCCTGCATAGTCTTTTTCTGCACGCCATTATTTGATATTTTGTATTTTGGAGACACATCATATATGCTTTTCAGGGATTGAAAAAACTATGAAAAGCAGTAACTGTCACTGAGCACAGATTCTGCTTTGATTCCAGATTCATGTTGCATTTGCCTGTACAAAGAATACTTAAACAATGAATTGAGGCAGCTGTGAGCATTTTTAGCATTTTTGAAAGACAATGAGTAAGGATGGAGACCATAGTTTTGAGTGTTCACAAGACCAGGAAAGGTTTACAACCTTGAAATTTTGTCTGAAACCCAAAATTTTAGTGTGAAGTCCTAGAAATCAGTCCAATTTTTTTCTGTTAGAATTTTATTTTTCTGGAGACTTAATGCATAATTCCATAATTCACATAATTTCAATATGTGAAACAAGCAGATGTTTTCTGCTTTGAAAAAGTGAAATAAAATGGAATTGATTACAGAACTAAACATGACCATCACACATTGCAAAAATGATTCATGAGACGTATTTACTGATGTGTTTAAGAGGGAAGAATCTTGTATTTTTGATCTTATCTTGGTTATTGCTGTGTAAAGAGGAAGGGTGAATGAAAAGCTACCCACCCCACATCCCAACACTATTATTTTGTGCTCTGTTCCTGTGAAAGGACTATGGTACTGTTCCTATGATCCTTCAAATTATTGAAGTGGTGTCTTTCCATAACGTCTTTCAGTGTCACAAGTTTTTGTGAGCCTCTGACAAACATGAATAATTATTATGATAATTATACAAGTGTGTGACCTGTGGAACACTACAGACATTATTTCCTTAGTGGGAGCAGTTCTGAAGAGGGGAGAAAAAAAGTAAAGAGTATGTTTATGTTGAATATGCAGTGATACTTCAGCTGCTTGAAAAATGAATTTACTTAGCAGGGGCCCATAGGATGACCTGAAAGGACTGTGTCTATGTTTTATGGTTTGCCATTTCTCTCTTTTCACTGCAGTCCCAGAAGGGTAGTTTGATTTTGGTGACCAGTCTGCCTTCAAGTAAGCCACAGCCAACAGATGGTCTTTCAGTCTTTCAGTAAGAATTCAGATTGGTCGTCTTGGTGCTCTGGAGCGCTGTGTATTTCTGGGATGTGGTAAAGGCATTTGTATTTGTTTTACTATACTGAACACTAGAGAGCACTGAAATAATTCTGAGCCAACACTGTTTTTTCTTTTTCCTAAGATTATCAGTGCCCAGGATGTCGGAAAAGCCAAGTAAGGGGAGGAAGGGAGCATCCTCAAATCAACAATACTTCACAGAGCTACTCAAACTCACATGTTTTATGAACTTTGTCCCTGTAGTGATCACAGTCAAGAAGAAAATTAACAGTTTTGGGGTAAAGTTAGCTTGCCACACAACAACAGGAGCTGTTTTATTGCCAGTTTTAAAGCACCTCTGTAAATTATTGTGACATGATGAATGCCCAGGTCCTGAACCTTTATCCACATGAGTTCCAGTAATACTTTTCTCCCACTGTGATCTGTGGTCCTACAGAATAGCAGGATTATGAGTGCCCACTACTGTTCCACCGGTTCCTGGGAAAATCTACTGAAAGTGTGAGGCAGCTATTGAAGGAAGATGATAGGCTACTGATCATAGTACCTGCATGAAACGCAGCTAATGGTTTAGCAAGGGATTTTCTGAGTCAAGCATTGCAGCATCTCCCCATAAATAAAAGTGCAGCAATAAGAGGACTAAAGGCATTCCTCCCTAACAGACCTAAGATGTCCTGTAGCAGAAAAAGGAAGTCAAGGGCAGCTGTTAATATTGCTTTCCCCATTCTGCCTCCTCTGGATGGCCACTAGAGAGCTAAGGGCTAGAGGTATGCTCCTCCTGAGGTGCCTGTTTCTCAGTGATGTCAACACAAATTCCTGTCAACAGCAGTAGAATTTCAAATGGTAGTGAAAATCTACTTGATCTGTAACCTTTGCAAAAGGTCAGATCAGTACTGTCTTTGCATATAAGTCAGCATCACAGTCTGATATCTGCATGTAGATGTCTGCCTACAGCAACTGCCTTCAGCTCTCTTCAAGCATTGTGGAAAGAAATAGGTATCTTTAGGATGAGATTCATCTGTCTTCTTTTGATACCATTTTCAGGATAAAACTGAATCCAAAAGTGCCCATTTCACTGCAGTGATTGTAAGAGGAGCCCCAACTTCTTCAGCCTGTCTTTGCAGGAGAGGTGCTCCAGGGCTCTTATCAACTCCTCTGGACTTGCCGCAACAGTTCCATGTCGTCCTTATTTTGGGGGACCTAGAGCTTCATATAGTACTCCATGTGGGGTCTCACAAGAGTAGAGTAGAAGAGGAGGATCACCTTTTTCAACCTGCTGCCCACATTCCTTTTGATGCAGCCCAGGATAGAGTTGGCTTTCTGGGCTGTGAACACATATTGCCAGGTCATGCTGAGTTTTTCATCAACCATCGCTTGCAAGTCTGTCCACAGGGCTAATCTCAATCACTTCTCCATCCACCCTGTAGATGTGCCTGGGATTACCATGAGCCCGGTGTAGGACCTTGCACTTAACTGTGTTGAACTTCATAAGGTTTGCATTGGCCTACTCCTCAAGCTTGTCAAAGTCCCTCTGGATAGTGTCTATGCCCTTCAGTGTGTTGACTACACCACATATCTTGGTTGTTGTCAGCAAACTTGCTGAAGGTTCACTCAATCCCTCTGTCCATGTTTCCAACAAAGATCCTGAACAGTGTTGGCCCCAGTACTGAACCACTGAGGGATACCACTTATCACTGGTCTCCATGGGGACAATGAGCTGTTGACCATAATTCTTTGTGGAAGGCCACACAGCCAGTTCTTTATCAACTGAGTAGTCCATGCATCAAATCCATGTCTCTCTGACTCGGAGACAAGGATGCCATGCAGGACAGTCTCTAACAGTTTGCATAAGTCCAAGTAGACTTTTTCAGTTATTCTGACATCAATGCTGTAGCCCTGTCATAGAAGGTCACCAGATTTGTCAAGCATCATAGAATTAGTCAATGGCTAAGGATGGAAGTGACCTCTGGAGGTCATTAAGTCCAACCTTCTGCTCAAGCAGGGTCATGTACAGCCACTTTTTTCACGTTTGTGTTCAGATAACTTCTGGACATTTCCAGTGATGGAGACTTCATCATCTCTCTAGGTGACCTGTGCCAGTGCTTAGTCATCTTAACAGTGAAAAAATGTTTCCTGATGTTCAGATGGAGCTTTCTGTGTTTCAGTTTGTGCTCCTTGCCTCTAATCCTGTCACTGGGCACCACTGAAAAGTGCCTGTCTCCATCTTCTTTACACTCTCTCTTCATGTATTTGTATACAGTGGTGAGTTCCCCCTGAGCCTTCTCTTCTCCAGACTGAACATTCCCAGCTTTCTCAACCTTTACTCAAAGAAGAGATGTCCTAGTCCCTTAATCATTTTAGAGGCCTTTCACTGGACTTTCCAGTATGTCCATGTCTCACTTGTACTGGGAAACACAGAGTGCCTTGATATCCTCAAGCTTTACAACAATTTATTCTGACAGTCTGGGGTTCTGGGTAAACTACTCAAGTTGTCTTAATTTGACAAGTTTTGGTCATTTGCTCTTAAGCCAGTGGTGTGACAATGTAATATTTTTATTGTTATTGTTGTTATTATGGGACTATTTAATATTTTTATTGTTGTTATTACTAGATACTTTTATTATGAGGACTCCAGTGGGATTACAGTGGGACTGACTCTGCAAAACGGCCATACAGCTAGCAGATATCCCAAAGTGTTGTCACTGGCATTGCTCAAAATATCTTCGGTGAGGAAACTATATGTGACTATATGTGCATTCAGTGCTTTACAAGTGTTGTTATTAGAATGTTATGCAACTATCCAGTTACATGTTATGCAATGTAACTAATGCATAAGGGTATTATTGTGAACAAGAGTATTTCATAACTCTTCTAGGAGTTGTAAAATGCATGAATCCAGTAATTTCTGTATGGTATTTTTAGAGTACTATTAAAATGTTTCATGGACACTTCACCAAAAAGTCTACTTTTCTGTGTGTTTTTAACATCTTGTTCTTTATAAACAGCTTTGGACTCTGCTTGCTAATTAGCTAGCAACAGTCAGAGGGTCAGCAACACTGAGATTATTTGTGGCTAGTGCACTTTTGTTATTCATTATGTAAGTATCATGTGAATGGAAGTTATTTTGTATTCTTCTGTGCTTCAAATACTGCTTTTCGCCATTTGTAAAAAATTACACAAAAATGGTTTGCAGTCTTCTTGTATAAGCTTTTATGTATCTTGAACTCAAGCATCTGACTGTTCTAAAGGCAAGTGACCTCGAAAGATTTTACCATTCCTTCTGTTTTGGTACTTTTAATGATAATCACATTACCTGCTTAGAAGCAGGCATAAAGTCGTCTTCTTCTATCAAGTATTAGTGAATGATCTATTGAAGTCAATTGAGACCACTATTTTTAAAACCCCATTCAAAAGTTAAGACGACAAACTCTGTCTCTTAGATCTAGCTAAAAATTACTTATAAGAAAGTAATGTCTTTGCTTGCCCTTTATCAGCTGACTCAGGAAATAACAAATTTGATGTTTTAGTAGACAGATATCTTGACCTATGAAATAGTAATTAGATTTTGAGGTTATTGCTCTCTCCTGCACAGACTGGGCACATTCATCTTAGGCAAGGGAGGGGAAAAAGAGGCAGAAGATAAAATGCAAAATTTTCCAACTTCCAAACATTTGTGCCTGAGTAACTCTATTTATGTCAGCAGCAATTCAGTTGCCTAAACTCTTACAGTATGCCTTGAAATCATTTGCTTTTAAATAAATATCTGTAGCATCTAATCATATGTAAAGGTAAACAGTGAACTTAGGACGCTGTAAAAAGAGAAATAGTAAGTGCAGTCAAGATAAATGTGTAATAGTAATTTCCCTTCAGGTTCACTCAAATTTCACCTTCTACTTATGTCTCAATGCTTTTGAACCTAAATAAAAGGAATTAGAACCATGGACAACAATTTGCTTTTTCTGATAGACTTCATATAGGATGGAACTGGGGACATTTTCATGGAAAGCTGTGTCCTTTTCAGTGATACAGCAGAGATTTTCAGATTTCTTAGGGAATCATTAAGTTAATGCATTTTTTTTCTGCCTTAGGAGGTATGGTTTTAGTGTTTTAGATATACTTACACATTCTTTTTTGAGCAAAGCGTTTTTTTCATAGTATTATTATGTTTAGCCTCAGAGAAGAGCACACTTCTCTTTGCAGAACAGTGTATTCCATTTTTTATCCTTCCTTAATATTTACTATGTAGAATTGAAAAAAATGTGGGCTTTTTTATCTGCTGGAAAAGTGGAGCTTGCTTTAAAACAGATGACTATTTCTCTACAGGTCTTGTATAGGCCCTTTCAGTTGGTACAAAACTGGAACCACTACTATAGATGTGTCTCACCAAAGATGAGCAGAAAGGAAAGACCACATCCCTTGATCTGCTGTCAGTTCTCATCCTAAAGCAGTTTTGGATGCTGCTTGCCTCCTCTGTTGCAAAGGCACGCATTACTGGAGCATGGTCGTTTTGCTGTCTACCAAGATCCTCAGGTCTGTTTCTGAAAAGCTGCTTTCAGGAGGATTAACTTTATAATGCCAAATTTGCTTGAAAATTGTGATTTAAACTCAAAAGCTGAGATATGAAGAGGGGCTAAATGTATTAATGCTGTGTGTCAGAGAACAAATTCTTCAGTCACCGAGCTGCAGAAGCAGGGATACCCCGCAGGGAGGCTTCCAATGGGCATATAAAAATTAAAATCCTTGAAATACCATGAACATGTTTAGTGAGATCTTGCCCAAACTAGATGTTGGAGCTGGAAGGTACCTACTCTATCTGACAGTGAGCTAATGAGGACCAGCATGTGTCCTAAATCCCATTCTCTATCTACTTAAATTCCTTCCCCAGAGCCTGCCAAAGGAGGTAATGTTTACAGCAATTTTCAAAAAAACTTGAGTAATGATCTCTCACTCCATTTTTTCTCTTTATATTATTGTTTAGGAACTTATGCAGTGTTTTGAAGTGACAGCTTCAGGTTTTGATTTGTTTGAGGAGGGTCACTACTCAGGAGAGTCTCTGAAGTAAAGTTATAAGATGAAATCCTTGCACTACAAGTAACAGAATTAAATAATATCTGCATATGAGAGAGCAGATGGTTTTCTAGCTTTGTGAGTCAGCTGGGAGGCAGAGGCCTGAGCCTCACTTTTGCACCCTTTCCCTCCTTTCTTGTTCCCTCATCTTTAATTGTTTTGCACCAAGTGTGAAAACTTGAAGTGAAAAAGTAGAGAAAACCCTTTAATCTTTCAAAAATATTATACTTTATCCAACTAATGAATGTAGGTCACAGATACTCTGCAAATTTCATCCATAAATCTGTTTGAAGAAACTACCTTTTACCATATATTTGTACAGTACATAGAGATTTGAGTCTGGATTACTTTAATTAGAAGTTCAAACTCTGTAGATTGCTGCAGTGATGAAAGCAGTGACTGCTGATTATGAAACATCTATATTACTTTTACTTCACTCGTGATGGTGCATTTCTTTCAGCTGAATGGCAAAGTGGACCACTTGTCTCATGGTCAGGAGAAGAGAAAAAGCTCAGGAAAAATCATTTCCCTTCAAAAAAATAAATCATGCCAAAAGAGGAAGATATCAGAAAGACTGACTATAAAAGATCTGAAATAACAACATGAATAATAATAGTAATAATAGCCCGTAGTTCAGAAATAGATATTTAGTTAACAATAGTCCCTTAAAAGCATGCAGTTAAAACCAAAACAATTGTTTAGCAAATTACCCTCAACAGTGTTTTGACATTAGACTGGTACAAAATATTAATTTTTAATGAGCTTGTTCCTAAAGTATTTTTCTGTGTAACTGCATCTCTTTTTGATAGCTGTTATGGGTAAAATTCCAGTTTAAGTTCCATTTTGTCTGCCCTAAGCTATCCATCACTTCCTAAATGCTTTTAATTATCCTGGGATGAAGTTGTATTTTCTGGGTCCAGTGTGAAGGGGATTTCCTGAGGTCAGAGCAAAGCCTGTGCTGTGCAGAGATCTCTAGTGACTGTCAGTGCCTGGGCTGGTGTGGCAACACCTTGGAAGACAGCATTTCTTGAAGAACTTCTGAGGTAATTTAGGTATTGCATTTACTGTGACTAAAGTTTTACAGCCTACAGTTGTTGTGCCATTCTTCATTTTCCCTTATGTGTTTTTTTTTTGTCTGGGTCTTTTTTTTCCTATTGTGTTTCAGATGAATTGTTTCTTTTTTTGTCAATCACATCAGCAGTTAAAACTCTCACTGTCCTCCATTTTTCTTCACTGGATTAAGGTTCCTTCAGTTTTATATGTAAAATCCACTTTCTTTAAAATATAGCTGAGGTGACATCTGAGTAAACCTATCAGGAGTATAGATATGGTAATTATAGTTAATTAAGAGACTGAAAAGTGATTTATCTAAAAAGTACTATGGTTCTACTTAAAAAAATATGTTTTGTGGCTTTATACAGTTAATTCATTAAAAACATGGTAAATGTCTTTTTGAAAACTGTTCACACATCTTCTGAGGCTCAGTCACAGATTTGTATGGTTCCCACATGAAGACATATTGCGAGTGAACTTGAAGTTACTTCTTATTTGTTTGTGCTATTTATTTATGAGGTCTCTATCACTATGCCCACATATAGTTTTGTAAGATCAAGTCACAGTTTAAACTTCTGTGGTTTGCACATGCCCTGTAGAAACTCTTTTCATATATGTTGTGGCCACATATGCAAAGGCTTCTGAATCAACTCCAAACCAACTCACTAGGCCTGGTGTGAATGTCTTTATGTTCTAGTGCTCTTTGATTTCAGTTCACTGTTTTAGGCCTTGACAAAGTTATTAGATAGTATAAAATAGAAGATTTAAAAACATTTGTCATCCAGGTGACTACTTCTGAACATAAACTGAAAGAATCCCATAAAATGTTAGAGCCAGTTTGACTGTAACTGAAGGTGATCTTTTTATATCTTAAGAATTACGTAAGAATGTCATAATTAGTGTTCTTAATGTGAAGTCTATTACAAAAGTACTGGCAGATGCAGGGATGAAAATCTATAGCCTGTAAGCTGCAGGGGGACAGTTGGGATGATCATAATTACTCTTTTTGATCATTGGGTGTATTATCTCAATGTATTTAACTAATATATATAAATATATATATATTGGAGTGGGTTTGAATGAAATTCTTTAATTTATGTTAAGACACAGTACTGGGCTTTTGACATACAGATGTCTTGGCTGTGGAGTAGGTCTCTGTTGTACCTGCTCTCCAAATTCAGAATAAGAAAGCAAACCCAACCCACACAAAAAGAATTTCAGCAAATACGAACTTGAGTAGTTCCACTATTTTTATGAATGTGTGCCAGTTTACAGTGATTGAGGACCACATTCATGATGGATTTGAGGGAAAAGAAGTAAAAAATAACTACATATACCATGCAGGTCTCTGGAAGAAGCTCTTCAGTGCAGAGTTGCTTTGTGTCCTTGAATGTGGCTTGAACAGCCCGGACAGAACCTTCCTCCAGAGCTCCCTTCTCTGCTGGTGACAGCCTGGGCAAGGAGGAATGCTTGCATGGAAGGTTAGGGCTGTAGTTTCTTGTTTTTATCATTGACCAGTTGTGTCTGTTGCAGTCCTGTAGAAATTAGGGAGATCCTTGTGATATTCTATTACGTCACGGGAAGAACATTCTTGAAAGAAGCTGTTGCATGAGGATAAGGGTTGGGGAAGCAAACCACTTGGGCCACTGTTGCAGTCTGGTCACTGAGTCTATTGAGTCTCACCACTTCTAAGTTCAGTAATGCATCCCTTTGTCCCATCTAGGAGTGGTGCCTCAAAAAAGGTAAGAGAAATCTCATTCTGTGAAGTATTTATATTATTTATTTTATACAATTTTATACATATATAAATGAAAGTATAAAAATGAAAGCATTTATAGAATGTAGGTCATCAGTAAAACTTGAGAAGAAATGTGTCTATAATTACTCACTTTGAAAACCTTTCCTTCCATATCAAGGAAATATGATCCTCAGTGACCAAAGTTGCAAGCCAAATATTACATTGTTCATCATATCTATTCTCATTGTTTGGAAGGCTGTGCCACACAAACAAGACACTGTTTAAAATGAGGATTTGAAATTCAGGTCAATTTACTAAAAGACACTTTTTAGTTAAGTAACTCCTTAGGTAAAAACATTTTGGAAATTAGCTTTCCTATGCAGAGATAAATTAGCAGACTAAAGTGCTGGGGTGTGCATGAGCCTTGAGGCATTAGGATCTAGAGTCATAGAAATACAGGTACATTCCTGTTTTACTGTTCTTAGCGGTGTGGATTGCACAGCCTCAGCCACAGATGTTTTTTGTTCTACAGAGGACTAACAAAAGCCTGGGATGCTTTCCACTGAAATAAAGACAACAAGTAAATTGAAGCTATGCTGAAGATCTGGTCCTTAGTTAGTAAAGGTGATATGCAGATGGTAATTCTTGCTTTTGCAGTCTGTTTTTTCATAATTAATTATTGAATTTTGCATTGCTGAAGATTTTTCACATTTTCATACTTGAGGAACTCCAAATAAACTTCAAATGTAGTAAGTGCCACATCAAGCCCTGTTGAACTATTTCAAGTGCAAATCCTGAAGTGAGTCTTGATTATTTGTGAAAACTTTGTCCACTAATCTGACCTCTCAGGCAATTTGAAGCTTTGGGGCAGAGGATCATAGACCTACTGAGACTTTAACCTGGCTTATTGTGTTTTACTTAGATTCTACTTTTACAGACCTTGAAAAAGATGCCTTAGCACCGAAACTCCTTGAGACACAGCTCAAGTGCACAATGGAAACTTCTCCATGATGTTTGCTATATTAACTGGTGAGGACATTGTGCTTCATTTACAACTTCCCAATCCAAAATGCAGCTCAGCTATGATTCTTTCTTCTCTAAGCAAGAATGGATAGTATAAATTCAGGTACTCGTATGAATCAGACATATTTCGTTCCAACACTGTTTTGCTGTGAAATTCCACATTGATTTGGGTATTTTTCTCTGTTCTTCTTAAGGCATGAATTGATTATGTTTCACTGTCTCTGGTATCTAGTCTCTGCAGCTTCACAGTTTTTCATGAGCATGTAAATTATCATCTGTGAGGTACATGCTCATTGCAGGGAGAGAGGGAGGGTTTTTCCACTGATTTTTCCACTGATTTTTGGATCTCCTAAGTTTCATCTTGAGCTACCTCATATTTTATGACTCTTTAATCAACCCAGGAAGAACATTTGCATCTCTTTTTGCTTTTATCCATTTTTAAAGACACGCTGATATATACATTTATTTCTACCTAGAAGGTTCCTCAGCAGTGCCTTAAGAAAAAAGTATTAATATAATTTTTTGCTATTTGTAATGCAAGCATAGTTTTGAGCTCAAAAGTAATTTTCTCACGAACATTTCTTTGTCAAAAATGGCATTTTGATGGATTGAAACATTTTTCAAGGGCCTGTCTTTTCCTTCAACACTCAGGGGAGATGCTGTCCATAATGATGCTTTCTACGGTTTTTGTTGTTTTGTTTTCCATTTTCCTTTTCTTCCTCTAGCCTGCCTGACTCTTTGCCTGCCAGGGACATTGGACAGCTATATACAATCTTCCTGGCTTACGATGTCCATATCTCTGGGCTTCTTTGCTCCTTGGGATCTTCTTATATCCAAATGCCTCATTAGACAATTTGCCTAAATGCCCTGGTCCTTAAGACTTGCGAGCCAGCCCCTGTCTCTTTGGTCAGACTGGCTATTCCATTCTCAGAGTGACTTCTGGGCTCATGACTTTGCCAGTTGATGGGATTTGAGGCTTTCCATCTGCTCCAGTAGCCTGTGAATAGGCTACTTGGATACTGATTCATTAGAAGATAGGAGAACTGGCTGACCCCAGAGAAGTCTATGATTATGGATATTGAGGGTGGGAGCAAATGCCAGGGATGAATAGCAGTTTTCTTCTGGGGAAATCTTTGGGTTGGTTATTTGATTGTATGGTTTTAAAATTGAGCAACAATATTGATAAATACACAGTCTTAGACTTCTCTACAGATGATTCTAGCCAGCCATCGTGTTGGATTTTACCATGTTGGTGCTGGTGCTACCATCTTACTATGCTACCAGCTAAAAAGTGGGAAAAGACAATCTCTTTTGAAGATCTACGGGAAGCCCTGTGCAAATGATAAATGCTTATAGGTGCTTGATATGAAAATCACTAAAAAAATATAAATCACATGTTAATTTTCTTCCTTGAAGAAATGTGAATGGTAGCCATAATCTAAAATACAGTCACTATATCAAGCTGAAAACTGTATTTCTAAAATTAGTATCAGCGTATTAGTTTAGAATCAATGCTCATGGTAAATTAGTGCAGCTCCAGTCAAATTTATTTGCAGTAGATATGAATCAGGCCTGAAAAACAGTATTTAGTTGAAAATGTGTAATATCTGAAGCTGAGTGGATGCATCAAAAAAATAATATGTACCCATCTAAGAGCTTTATCACTTGCCATGTTTATGTTAATGTCAAAGCATTAGACAGTAGGCTTACACAAGAAACTCTTTTTCATTAATTTGCAAAGAAATATCTAGTAGAAGACCTGTGTGTTTGAGCCAGTGTTTTTGTAAAAGCTGGACTGGCAACAAGAAAAAATCTGTTTCTTGATGAACTGTTCTTTCACTTCTTTTAGCACTAAAATTATTTTCTTGTTCCTCTGAACTACATGACATGACAAAGACAAGACACAGTTCATGTAGCAATGACTTCTGCAACACTAATTGAAACATATCTGATCCATGAGTCTAATATGTTCTTATTCACTGAATCCATAATTTGGAAAACCTTCATGTCTGAGCCAAGGGTCATAGTAACTGAGGGATATTAGTTAGGAAAATCTAAATTTGTTGAGAGACAGGATTTAAATAAATACGATTGTGTTGGACCATTATATCAAAGGTGCTCTACAGAAACGATAGTGAATTAATGATAAAACTTAATTGTGAAGTTGCTTATGCCTGAAATAGGTTAACTTGTTTGCCTGGCAGGTGAATTTCCTGCAGAAGTGAAAGCCTTGGAGTTCAGGTTGTAGAGGTCTCCTGTAATGATAATTTTTTTGCTTTGGCCATACAAGGTGCAATCTCAAGTGTTTAGTTTTGTTTACAAGGTACTCAGATGTTTGTTTTTTTTTAAAATAAAAGGTCAGATGTTTGGGGTTTTTTTAAATAAAAGGAAATATTACCTTTTTTTCAAGCATGAACACTTCTCAAATGAAATTGGAGTTAATTGAGCTGTAATTGTTTTAGAGGAACATCATTACAATATTTAGAAAGGAGGTTTTTTTAAAAAATAGCTTTTGAAAGAAAACCTGCAGCATTTTTTTATGTTACATTTTTAAAATGTTCAAGAGAGTAGATTTAATTTGGATTTAATAATTCAAAAGAATTCTAAGATTTTGCCTTATTAAAACATTGAAGTTCCTGAATAAAGAAAGGAAGTCAGGGAGGATACGAACAATGTGTATGCTACATAAGCATGTTATACTTAAATATATCAATAATATAGTGTCTCGATGTTTGGGGTTTTTTCACAATGAGAAAGCATTTTTTGCACTCCATCTAACATGTTGCTAATGATATTGTATCATCTGCAGATGTAACTAAGAATTTCCATAAGGCTTTTTTTTTTTTTTTTTTAAAAAAAAGGGAAGTATTTCCACATAATTCCTTCAGCTGTCACACGCCTGTGATATGCCCAGTGTTTTACTGACAATTCAAAAGGAAATTGAGTGCATATACATGTGTCTTAGGTTTGTACTTCTCAAGTGGCTGTCAAGGAAATCAGTGGAATTGTGAAAGCAAAGAAATGACATGTTTTTCAAATTACAAAAATACAAATTACAGTCATACTAGTAAAGTTTGTACTTAGAACTTTACATCATGGAATTGCTTCATGTCTGTTTATGTACCACTGTCTGTTGCTGTAGCTCCTTTTCAAGGTGCAGCAGTGGTCAGCAGCAAACAGAATGCATCTCTGTGAAGGAGGCAGTAGTGACTGCTTGATCCAACTGGCTTCTGCAAGAACATCTGTCCTAGGAACACTGCAGGAGCAACAGCATCTCTGTGACTGCTAATCCAGCTGATGACTAAAACAAGGCTGCTTGGTCAATATACAAAAGTGCAGTGCACAGGGGGACTCCTCCAGGGTTTTTAGCCAAGGCCAGCCTGGAGTCTAAGCAGACCTAACTCTTTCATGAGAGCAGCATAGGGGTTTCCTCCAAATTATGAGCAGAAAGTTGGTGCGAGCTTCTGGCTGATAGTACAAATCTTTTTTTTGCCTGAGTGACTTGGGGTCACCTAAGGGCTGTTGATATTACCACGTCCAGATATCACTGCTAGCTCTTTCTTCATTTCTTTCTCTTGCAGAATTTGGCTACCCCTCTCCTCCCTTCCCTACACATGTTGTTTAAGTGCTATCAGCCAAAACCTATCATACTTCGTGTTGGCATACAGTGTGCCAACAGTGATTCAATCAGCCAAGCATACTGTCTGAAGCATACTTGTGCCAAAATTTATTTAGTAATCACATCAAAACGCATCTGTTCATGCCATATCCCATACTTTTTTCTAAAAAACCACAGTAGTCTTGGAATTTTGTTCTGTTTGTTTTTGGTATGAGCTCAAAATCTGAAATGCTGTTCATTAAAAAAAGGTGAAAAATAATCACCTCACCAATATTCTTCCTACATCCTTAACATAATCAAAATAGATCTCAGTGCTTCTGTGCTAAAAGAGGTAAATATAAATCATTAAGAGCAAACTAGCAAATGCATACCTTGTTTGAGCTAGGCACAGCAGTCTTGATATTGGATATTGATTTTTCTAGTATAAACCATAACAATTCCATGAACAAGAAGTATATTATATTTAAGTATTAATGCAATTATGTTTCTGATCCAGAAATGTAAATAAATTACACTTCTTGTCAACATTGCTGGCAGAACTTCTAAATATCTACCTGAGCTGGGGCACCAGCCACTTTTACATCAGTTCTTAGCTCAGATATTGATAGAGAAGCTGTTCAAAATACAGCTGTAAAAATAAAGATAAATAAAGCAATATTTGGTACTACTCATGGGAAGAAGACAATGGAGAGAAAACAAGTTCCATAATAAATCTCTGCTGCAGGAACATTAGAAGGAATTCTGGTAAAATAGTACAGCAGAGACTTTTCAATAGAACTGGCCTTTCAGTTGAGAAGAAGGAGTAGTCATTTACTAGACACTCTCCTGTGTATAATATCTTTGTTGCATATTAGTTTATTGTAGGGCAGTGTTTTCTGCTTAAGGTGTATATGAGCTGCTTTCAGTGGGTTCTTGAGAAAATCAGGTTCCTAAATACAAGGAGCAGTCCTCATGAACTTAGCCACCCTGAAAAATGTGTAGAGTCACAAAAAGATTTAAACCCTTTCTCTCTAGGAAAATTTTTTGGCTTCTATACTTTAAATTATGTCTTCCCTCAGTAAGGAAACAGAATACAAGCCTATCTATTAGGACCCTTCTAGGGAATTTTTAAAATAAATATTCCCTCGAGAAAATTTGGTGAGATAGGAGAGAGATGTGTGTCTGAAGTCCTCCTGGGTAGCTGCACAGACTGAAGAATTTGGCCACTTCTTTGTCCTGCTCTTGATGTCCCAGTCTCTCAATGTCTCTGGTTTGATTCTTTCTCCCCAGTACCTTTCTGTCAGGGTGGATGGGACTGGAAGCGGCTTTAGAGGAAGAGCTCATTTTTTTACGAATAACCTGCTGGGATGCTCCAAAGGTCATGAGGTCTCCTTTTGCAGAGTTTGGCTACTTCAGACACTCACCTAAATTGACACTGATGGAATTTCTTCTTGTTAAAACAATTTGCTGACTGTGCTACTTTGCAGTAATACCACACAATCACTCTCATTTTCTTCGCCACAAAGGTGATCAGAGACAATAAAAATTCCTTGTGGGTTAACCTGGAAAAAACAGCTGAAAACAGAGAGGCACTAAATCACCATCCTGCCCCAAGTGGGATGGGGGAGAGGATCAGAAGAAGAAACTCAGCAAAATTTGTGGGTTGACATGCAGACAGTTTAATAGGACAGAAAAGGAAAGGACAATTATAATAACTATGATGATGAAAGAATTGAAATGTACAAAACAAATGTTGCTCAATGCAATCACTCACTAACTGCCTAACTGCCCAACCAGATCCCAAGCAGCAGCCCTGAGCAGCTCTCCCCCTAGTTTATATACTGAGCATCATGCTATGTGGTATGGAATGTCCTTTGGGTCAGTTGGGTTTAGCAGGCTTGGCTGTGTCCCCTCCCAAATGCTTGTACACCCTCAGCACACTCAGTGGTGGGGTAGGTTGAGAAGCAATAAAGGTTTTGACTCTGTGTAAGCACTGCTCACTGAAACAACTAAAACATGAGTATGTTATCAACAATATTCTCATCTTAAATTCAAAACACAGCACTATGCCAGCTATTAGGAAGGAAATTAACTCTTATCTCAGCTGAAACCAGGACATCTAAACCATTTTGTTTGATAACTTTTAGAACAGTAATTTGTTGCCTTGCCAGTTACAGTAAATGGAAACTATAATAAAAAAGAGGTTATTATTAGTCTCAAATAAGCATTTAACTTTAATGAGCTATTTACTGTATATTAATTAAATATAAATATCTCATTGAGAGGCTCTTTCTGAGATTTTTCCTTGCAAACTCTATAGCCTGTTTTAAATGACAAAACCAATAAATACCTAAATACATTCCTATTAAGTATATTTTAATGGGCATTTCTCAAGGTGTAGTGAAGGAATAGAGATTTTACCATCTAAGAGTAATTACTTGTGTTAATAGCTTTGCTACAGAGTGCTGCTGTAACCTGTCTTTGGAACTCTGCCATGTAGACAAGAAAAAAATGTCAGCATTTTGTTTATGTCATAGCAGCCTTAGAATGAAAAACAGAGACCTAACACATGTCCCAAAGTAGATTTCACATTTTGTCCTCCAGATGCTTCTGCTCAGTAAAACTAAGTCTGCCTCCCAAGGTTAAAGCCTGGGAATTTCCCTGTCTCATCAAGGTCTAAATAGTGGAATATTAGAAGAGGATCATTCTGGAGGCAGTGTAGATGACTGGCCATTTCAACTACTGCCAGCATTCCTGCTACAGTTCATGTATTTACTGCCACTGCTGTCACTCTCTAGACATGGGACATCTATGTCTCCCAGGATGCAGAAAAAAACTAGGGTACAACAAAGGAGAGAAACCTTTTTCATTTTTTTTATTTATTTTGCATATAAAATACAGCTGATAAGAAAATAACTGCAATTATCACAGTATTTAGCAAAATGTTCTCTGCTTCATGTTTAGTGCATGAAGTCTAGTGAAAAGGAATTTTTTTTCTCTATTTGTTGGAAAGAAGTCTTGTTGAAGACAAGCTGCTGGCTTTGTCACAGCATGGATCTGCTTACTATTAGACATGGGTAACAGTCATTTCTATAAAAATCATCTTTTCAGCTTGCATTTAATCACCCTTTAGCCACATAAATTCCTATCCTATGATGTGTGGAGTGACTGAAACAAAATGAATGACAGTTGTACCTGGTGAATAATAAAAATTACCTGTTCGTCAGGGTCACCCAGGGCTGCAGCCACAGGTATTATGGTCAGGTGCCTACAACCTTTACAAGGAACACCACAAACGATGAAAGATAGGCACTATCCATAGATGTGGAATGTGCAAGCACATTCCTTGCTCAAGCCAGGAGGGTGCCATAGGCAATACTCAGAGTTGATGTGCAATCTGCTGCTTACTGTGGCCAAGTGGGAGCTGAGTACAGTTTCTATGCAACTACCATTTTTCATTAGCAGAGAGATAATGGTAACACAGCAACTAAAGGAATTTGCCTTTTTTGCTGTTCAGAAAGTAAAGTAGAAAAAAAGGTAAAAGAATTTCCTAGAGACTGCAGTACTATGTCTGGCCAAAGAGAAGGGTTGTCCCATTGTAAGGAACACTGGAGTACTGTGTTAGGTTTGGTTCACAGTGGATCTGGTGTGTTATTTACCCGTGCTACTTATAAGACTTATTTGGATTTGAAAAGTTGTAGTTTCAAAGCCTTTTAAAAATCAAAATCTCACAAAAGTCAACCAGCAGCTCCATAATATGTTTAGCTATTTTATCAGGCAGGAAGCAAGTTTAGATAAGAGCAGGGAGGAAATAATGAAAGACCTCAACGTCCATATTGTTTAGCTACTGAATAATCATATAATTACAGATTCAATGGCAGAATGCTTAACAGCCAGCATGATTGTCAGATAAAGTCTACACCCAGGGGACTCTGCTGAACAGAATGTGTCTCCTCAGCCCATTTGAATACCCTTCTTTGCTTTTCATTGCTTTATATGAGGAAGTAGAATCATTTTGGTGCAAATGGAAAAATTTACCACCAGTTTCTTAATGCACAATTTAGATAATTGTGCATCAATACCAGATTCATAAGTTTGAATATAATTTTTAAAGATATAGCAGTTCTCTATACAACGTATTAACCACAAAGGTGCCAGCACACACAACACAGGAATAAATTTTGTAATGAAAATTACATAATATAAACCGGAAAACTAATTTCTGATTTTCATATTTTTGCCCCATTCCTTCTTATTTTTCCCCTTAAGCATTTCATCTTTTATCTTTCAGCCTCACAATCCTTATTCTCAGAATGCTAAAGGCAGCAGAACTCTTGCAGTTGGAGCAAAGTATCAAATCATGTATCAAATGATCTTATCTAGGCATTTTAAAATTCAGTTTTCTGCCTGACCTCTTACTCTTCTTCCTTTTAAGAGGGGAGCAGAAAGCACCAGAACTCCAACTTCAATTGCACTGCTTCCCTCTAAGCTGCCCATTAGTTTCAGGAGGTTCTAAATTTCCACCAATGAATCAGACTCGATGGCTTTTCCTTAACCTCGGTTATGCAGCTGCCACTTATACTGTAATTGCAAAGACTTCAAATTGAAGAGAAGACAGGGAAGCAAATGCAAAGGTGACTCTTTAGAGGGTAAGAAAAAAGTGTGGTTTTACTTCAAATTAAACTAACCAAGTAAAGACTTCAGAGTATGCAAATGCTGGGTCAAGTTAAGGAGAAAGCATGGGCAGTAAGGAGACCTTTCTAACTCTTATAAATTAGCCACAAAACCAGCTGGATTGCCTATTTGAGGACTCAGTCTGCTGATGAATTTGGAGGTTGGTTAGATGGGCAGAGAAAAGAGGTTAGGAACTAGTCCCATGGGAATTTGCTTAGGGCCTAAACTTCTGAGGACTGGTACCAAGAAAAGTGGTACTTCTTTTCTGTTTAAGATCACACTATTTATATACTTATTTATCAGTTTTCAAGGGCTAAGATTACTTAGTGTGCCCTATTCTTGGACCTGTGTTTTTATTAGCTCAGTTTTGATTAACTCCACTGGGAATTAGGACCAATTTTTGTAGCTCTTTAGCCCAGGAAAAAAAAGTTCTTCTTTTAATCCTTGTTATTATTACAGGGTTTTTTTTCTTTTATTTCAGATGCTGCTAGTTCCTATTAAACTGCAGAAACCTATATTTTTGGAATAAGAATTTATGAAGGGAAAGTGCCTAGCTCTTAGAAGAACTCAGCAGATATGTGCCATATAAGCTTACATGAAGTGACATGTGACAGAACTAGAAAAAGTATAAGAGGGAGAATAAGCATGAGCAAACAAAACAGTTTTTACAGTCAAGATCCAATTACTCTACAAACACTTCAGTGACAATCCTACAGCTCAAGAAATGCTTGGTGGTCAGCAGTGAGACCCTAAAGCAGAGAATTTAAGTGATTGTACGGACTCCAGAACACTAATATTAGGTAGCTCATCAAAGGGCTTGACTTAAGAATTTCTGAGTTCTTGACTTGGGAAAGCCATGTTGTGTTGCGTGGCCTGCAAGAGAGTCTTCTTGAGGTAGTAATTATGTAAGAAAAAACAAGAACCACAGACAGTTAAATCAGAATGGTTTGAAGAAATTTACATGTTTATCAAAGACTCTCATAAAAATGAGTCAAAATACTTCATGGGAGAAGCTTAAGGAAAAGGAGTCGTGTGTGAGCAGATAGCTTTTTGTAAGCCCTGGTTTCCCCTTCTTCCCCCATAGTGTGGGTGGTTCTAACTTTGAAGTTCTGAGCTGTTAACTGATCTAGAATTTTCAATGTCCTCTTGGCCATAGTCAGTATACAGCTATAGTGGGCACCTTAGCAGGCTCAGAAAATGTGGCAGGCACCACTGGTATGCTTCAGCACAGCCAGAGTAATTATTCACATCAGCTTATGGTGGAAATGCACTGAATTACCTCAAGGAACATGAATTCTGAGACTTCAATGCTCAAAACACAGCTATAGAGGAATGTACTCAGAAGGCAGAAGGTGGCATGGATGAAAAATAATCTTGAAAAATTCTACATGGAGAAAAAGTAGAGGTAAGAGATCCTATCACACGTTATCCATTTTTAATGACGGAATCTTTAGCTGAGGTCTGACGTGTCCTGAAAGGAAGCACAAAGATAATTATGTTAGGAGGATTTTAGCAGTCATAATCAATAATTCCTTTATATTACACTGTTGTGTAACAGTGAAATACTGAACTACTTATGCCATCAGGATTGATAAAAAACCCACTTACAATGGACCTTCTTGGCTGGAGTGCCTTAATTGTAGTCCATTTAAAAATCTATCTAAGAGTTCTTATTTCTAGTTTAAAGACCTTCTTTGCTGTTCTAGGTGCTTCTCATTGCCACGCAGCAAATGCATTTTTCACTTGCCTAGGTGATAATATGCCTATTGTAATAAATAGTCACTCACACAGTGAACTGCTTGGTATTTTTTCTTTTAGATTACTGTCAAATCAGCTAGCTTGAAGGGGCAACAGGTTATTTTGAACAGCTGGCATGCTCTGGCAGCAAATAAATTGTCCTGTTTTATTTATATATTTTCATTTTGTTATCCTTTTACTGACTTACACATGATGGATTTTATTTAAAGATGCTAGAGGTATTAATAACAAATAAAAAGAATATTCTGCTATAAAGAGATAGAGCTACATTACAATACCTTGAAATGTGCTGTATTCCATTGATCATATATGAATGAGAATTGGATAAAAGGAAATGAGGAGAGTGAGGCACCTCTCTTTCTGTCTGCACCTGTATGTAAAGACACATACACATGTATTGTTCAAGATATGAAAATTTGAAAAGGCTTTGATGTACTATATATTTTTTATTAAATTAGAAGAAAAACATGGCCACCTTGTTTTTGCAATCAGAATATTTAATAAATGAGGTGGAAAGGCCTTGGAAGAAAATATCTGAGTGGTGGATAAACATGAATAAAAACCACTGGATAGAACTGAGGTTAGACACGGTATTTTGTGATGTGTATTTTTTTCCAGGACACAGGCAATTTGCCATTAGCAGTCATTTCTAAAATATTATCCTCCAGGACCTGAGTTCTGCTCATCTAATCCACAGAAATAATTATAGTCCAAAATAAGATCTCTGGCAGTATTTTTTCTGCATTTGAAAGTAAACTGTAAAAATTGGCAGTAAGAACAATTTTTGTTTCCTTCTTAACATCAGTACTTGTACATGAATTGTTAGCAATTAAAACACATTTACAAATATAAATTCTGTCTCAAAGAAGCAGCCAGTGCATGTCAGGGACTTGCCATGATGCTATGTGATTAGAAAGATGCAGGACTGAAGTGTTGGGGTGGGGATGGGAGCAATGAGCTGGGCAGGCAGTGAGCATGGAAAGGAACATGGCATTACTGCTGGGGAGCTGATTTAAAAAAGCTGTGTAAGGGAAAGGTGCACTCCTGGGACTGTCCTTCTCAGTCCCTGTGAAGGGACTCTTCCTGAGCCCGTGGACAGGGTTATTTTGCCTGTCCTTCACCTCCCTGTTACACCTAATACACAGCACTAAAATGCCCTTTCTTCTCCCTCTTTTCAGTGGACTACTGGCTGGTTTAGTGCAGTTGCCATCTCTTGCTGTGCTGACTCATTCTTCTCCATTTCCTCTTTCTGCACAGGACAGCCTTGAAATCCTCCCACAAAGAAGGTTTTTTTGATGATAGCAGACATCTCTTTAAAGGACTGAAAGCAGAGAGTGGTTATGATTAATGAGATATTTTGAACTGGGTGTAGGAGCTGGAGGTTTCTGGATCAGGAAGGATGGCATTAGAAAACCAAAACTCAGGACCAAGTTTTCTGGTTTTCTGCTGTGCTGTATGTGAGTATATAGAGCAGAGAAGCCATTTTCACCTTTCTACTCTGAAAGCCAGCTGAATGCATAATTTAAAGTACCCTGTGACCCTGAACGTAAAACGTCTAGAGCTAGGTGTGCATTCTCTGTGTGCACCAGCCAGTTGGTTGTTTCCAGAGCACTCTTCCTCCAGCACATGCTTTACCCTAGCACTAAAAATGTGCTGCATAACAGCTAGGTAGCTTTGCTTTAGGCTGCTCATATGCTCTATTGGACTTCCATGCAGGGATGCACAACAGGAGCACATCAAGGTGGCTGAGAAAATTGTGGACAAAGCTTCTGGCTTTTGGTGCTGTGGGACAGCTGAGGTAGAGTGAGCAGAAACCTGAAATGCACCACATCCAAAGAAGAAACTGCTAAACATCCACCTGTGCTTCTAGTCAGGAAAAAAAAGGAGCCTTTTAGAACTGGATGTGGCGGTTTGGGAGGGGGGGTGGTGGTGCTGGGTCTTCTTGAGGGGATGGGGATCCTGGGGGGTCTTGAGGGGAGGGAGGAGGGAAAGGGAGGTTTTAAACTGTTCATTGGCTCCTTGTTCTGTTGTAAAACCTTGGGGATTTTTTCCCTTAAGAAAGAAAGCCCAGGCTCTTTCCCCCCTGCCTCCTGCCCTCTGGAGCTGGCGGGGGGGAAAGCGAGGCAGGGACTCACCGAGAGCTCAGAGGCACAGCGGAGACATGGCATGGTGGAGATGCGGGCGGGCAGCACGGCACTGCCGTGGGTGCCCCCCCTTCCCCCCGTGGCAGCTGCCGGCTTGTGGGGTGCTCGGGCCCAGCATAGCGGGGCGGCTGGTACGGGGCCGGTGCGGGCAGCAGCAGCTCCCGGAGGTGGCCGTGCCCGAGGCCAGCGCCCTCTGTATCAGCAAGCCTCGCATGGCGTGGACCCAGCTCTGCGGTGTGGGCAGCGGCAGCTGTTNGAGGAGGGAAAGGGAGGTTTTAAACTGTTCATTGGCTCCTTGTTCTGTTGTAAAACCTTGGGGATTTTTTCCCTTAAGAAAGAAAGCCCAGGCTCTTTCCCCCCTGCCTCCTGCCCTCTGGAGCTGGCGGGGGGGAAAGCGAGGCAGGGACTCACCGAGAGCTCAGAGGCACAGCGGAGACATGGCATGGTGGAGATGCGGGCGGGCAGCACGGCACTGCCGTGGGTGCCCCCCCTTCCCCCCGTGGCAGCTGCCGGCTTGTGGGGTGCTCGGGCCCAGCATAGCGGGGCGGCTGGTACGGGGCCGGTGNTGGCACTGCTCCCTGTCCCTCTACCCCAGGCGGCGGCTGGTCCCTGTCCCTGTTACCTGCAGTGGGCTCCAGCGGCAGCGGGGGCAGCTGACAGGGATTGCACACCCCAGCACAGACGCCCCACTGGTCGTTCCTTGCTGGTAGTGCCCTAGCCAGGATCTCTGTGGGTCCCGGCCATGGCAGGCACCCCTGTGGTTGGCCTGGCTGCCCACAGCAGGTCCCCACAAGCAGTAAGTGCCCGTGGCGCGGGGCAGCGACCTTAGGAGCGCCCCGGTGGCTGAAGTCAGCGGTGGGCAGTGGCCGCGCCGGCTCCATGCCTTACCCCCAACTTGGTGGCAGTCGATCCTGGCCCTGCTGGTGTGGGTGACAGTGGGTGCTGCTGGTCCCACACCACCATTAAAGAGCCCGGCGGGGGGGTCCCACAGTCCTGGCCTGGGGTGGCAGCCCCGGGAGCAGCCCCCCTCGTGGCTGGGTGGGCGCGGCGGCTGCTCTTGGCTGCTCCTGCGGCCCCGCTGCCCCAGGGATCCCTTCTGTCGGGTCCCTGGGACAGCGGTGAGGCCCCGCGCTGGCACTGTGCTGGCACTGGCCGTGTGGAGGGGTGGTGGCTGCTCTGAGGGTGCCGCGGGTGACCCGTGGTTGGTAAAAACATGGCGCCTCCAAGCACCAAACACGTGGCTTTTGGTGGGAACTGCCATTTTGCTGGAAGTGAAGAACCCGGCAGAGGTGGAGCCTGGACCGCTGGCCAATCAGAAGATGGTGAAGCCGGGAAGAAGATGGTGAGAATTGCGCGTGGCTTGGAGGGCTTAAAAAGGCTGAACACAGAAGTCCTCTCTCTCTTCAGCTTCCTGCGAGCTGGGGAGCGGCATGGCCCCTCTCCTCCCGGCTTCCAGGCCCCACGGCTTAACTCCGCCCACCTTCACCAGCACTAGAGCCAAGCCAACGTAATCGCAAGTGAAAAGCTTCCCTTAGTGACTCCCTGGGGTGGGGGGGTCCTTTTCACTTTCTTCGTGTTTTTGCAGAGACTTTGAGGGCTGAGAGTGATACCATCAGAGGGACACAGAGAGAGAGGAGGCTTCCCTTTTCCTTTCCCCCGCTTCTCCTTGGCCAGCCTGCCTGGCCTTTGAGAAGCAGTTGGTTTTTTTCCTTTCCCTTTTTGCATGACTTTATTGAGTGTATTTTTGTGTTAAGTCTGGGGTTCCCATAAATTGTTTTCTTCCCTTGGTTGAGCCCTAGACAAATAAACTGTTTCCCTGCTGTTCAAATTCTGTTTAGTCTTTTCATCATCATTGGGGATGCCCCTAGTGAAAAACAGTGGTTCAAACCACTGCATTTTATTGGCACCCAAGTGCATGGGGCTTGACGAGAATACTAACAGAATCAGCAGCAGGTTTTTTAGGGCACTCCGCTGAGGTACAAAATGGTGTTCTCCAGTGTGGCCCGTTTTGCCTGGCAGGTACCCACTTGTTTGGCCTTCCCCTTTGTGGAAAATTTCATTGGATTTTGTACCTTTGCCAAGGTTGTGTTGGCCATGATTAAGCTCACCTTTTGGCTCCAAGGTTGGGCAACCTGGTCACCCGCAGTTGCCCTAGGAAAGGTATATGGATGGGTAAAAGGCTGCCATAGATTTACCACCAACCCCTGGGGATATCTGTTTAACACCACATTCCTGGGGGGATTAGAGCAGGGCACCAACATCCTGCACGGTTTCGGTCTCACTGGCTTTGACACATTTAAAATCTAGTTGGATTTTTAGGATATTTTGTTCTGCCTGATGTTCCTCCTGTGTATGTTTTCCACGGGCTATTCCATCTTTAGGGATAGGCTGGATGGTTTCTGGGTGATGGTGACCAGGGTGAGTGAGGCTAAGGGTGCTGGCCAAATATCCAACCTTGAGGCAGCTGGTGGGTCAACTCCAGTCGACGTGGCCCCGGTTGAAAGGCGCAAGTTTAAGACCAAGTCGCCACGGCCAGTGGACGACGATGGAAGACCGTCCACATCTGTGTTGGCCCAGGACCCAGAGCCTATCGTCATCACCGAGTCCATGCCATTTGAGGCCCTAAGGAAACTGAAGAAGGACATCGGACATCAGTTGGGTGAGTCACTGCCCTGCTGGCTGCTCCGCGTCTGGGACTTCGTGGGTTATGGCACCATCCTCGATGGCAGGGAGGTCCGGAGCATGGGAGGGCTGGCATTAGATTCGGGCATCGACCAGGAACTGGTGAGGGCCCAGGGGCCTCTCAGCCTCTAGAGACGGCTCCTGACAGCCATCTGGGGCAGGCATGCTGGAGAACTCAGCCTCTATGGGCTGCAAAAACCATGGTCCTCCATGGAAGAGGGAATTAGAAGGCTGAGGGAGTTGGCTATTGTTAAGATGGCCTTTGCCACCAAAGGCCCTGACTTCGGAGACCCAGACCATGTCCAGTGCACCCCCGATATGTTCCAGCAGCTGTCTCGCCTGGCACCTGAGACCTACCTCCCATTCCTGGCCATCCTCCAGCTTGGCAACACGGAGGACACAGTGGGCAACATGATTAAAAAGTTTAGGATGTATGAGGACACTGTCCATCCTACATCCTGATGCAGGATTGCCCCTGTTGAGGTGCTGGCAGAGGAACTTAATAAGATCAAAGATGACATTGCCAGCAAGGTCATGGAGAAAATCCAGCCACAACAGGACACCATCCCTGTTGCCCCAGTCCAGGCCAAACGTCCCATAGCCCGTACCCAACATCCTCCAGCCACACAATCCGGTGTCATGACAAGGAGGGACCTTTGGTTCTTCCTCAAGGAGCATGGGGAGGACATGAGCCGGTGGGACGGGCAGCCCACCAGTGATTTGGTTGGCAGGGTCCGGGCAATCAAACGAAAGGAGACTGTCCAAGTGAATGCCACTCCCCTAGTTCATGGCAGAAAGGACAGTCAGAGCCGTGACCCCTCCGACCCACTGGAGGGCAATTCCCACACCTATGCCTCAGTGACCAGTGACGAACAGGATGAGTGTTAGAGGGGCCCGGCCTCTAGCCAGGTAGAGGCACGGGACAACTGTGCCTACTGGACTGTTTGGGTTCAGTGGCCTGGAACGCTAGAACTGTGGAAATATCATGCTTTAGTGGACATGGGGGCCCAGTGTACATTGTTGTCATCAGAAGAAGTGGGGACTGAGGTTGTGGCAATTGCTGGAGTGACTGGGGGCTCCCAAGAATTGACTGTGGTGGAGGCAGAGGTGAGTCTGACTGGCGAGAAGTGGCAGAGGCACCCCATCGTAACCGGCCCAGATGCCCCATGCATCCTGGGGATTGACTATCTGAGAGATGGGTATTTCAAANAGGCAATACCACACCAACAGAGATGCTGTGATCCCCATACACAAGATGATTCGGGAACTCGAGAGCCAAGGGGTGTTGAGCAAGATGCACTCACTGTTCAACAGCCCCATCTGGCTGGTTTGTAAGCCTAATGGTGAATGGAGACTGACTGTGGATTATCGTGGCTTGAATGAGGTGTCTCCAGCTCTGAGTGCTGCTGTGCCTGACATACAGTATGAGCTGGAGTCCAAAGTAGTGAAGTGGTATGCCATGACTGACATCACAAATGCCTTCTTCTCCATCCCATTAGCAGCAGAGTGCAGACCACAGTTTGCGTTCACCTGGAGAGGCGTCCAGTATACCTGGAGCCGCCTTCCTCAGGGGTGGAAACATAGTCTGACTCTGTCATGGACTGATCCAGGCGACGCTCGAGAAAGGTGGTGCTCCCGAACATCTTCATTACATCGATGACATCGTGGTGTTGAGGGACACAGTCGAAGAGACCTTCAAGAAGGGCCAGAAAATCATTAAGATCCTCTTGAATGCCGGTTTTGCCATCAAGCGGAGCAAAGTCAAAGGACCTGCCGGAGAGATCCAGTTCCTAGGAGTTAAGTGGCAGGATGGACACCGTCAGATTCCAACAGAGGTGATCAACAAGACCACAGCCATTTCTCCATCAAAAAGCAAGAAAGAGACATAGTCATTTCTTGGATCTATCAGGTTCTGGAGAATGCACATGCCCGAGTACAGCCAGATTGTAAGTCCTCTCTACCTGGTGACATGAAAGAAGACTGAGTTCTAGTGGTGCCCTGAACAGCAGCAAGAGTTTGAGCAGATGAAGTGCCAAATTGCTCACGTGGTAGCACTTGGACCAGTCAGGATGGAGCCAGATGTCAAGAACGTCTTGTATTCTGCAGCCGGGGACTGAAGGCATCTCTTGGAGCCTCTGGCAGAAGGTGCCTGGAGAGACTTGAGGTCGACCACTTGGGTTCTGGAGCCGAGGCTTCCGAGGATCTGAAGCCAACTACACCCCAACAGAAAAAGAGATCCTCACAGCCTGTGAAGGAATCCAAGCAGCCTCAGAAGTAATAGGCACTGAAACACAGCTCCTCCTGGCACCTCGACTCCCGGTCCTGGGGTGAATGTTCAAAGGAAAGACTCCATGCACCCACCATGCTACCAACGCCACCTGGAGCAAGTGGATCGCCTTGATCATACAGCGCGCCCATATAGGAAGCCCAAAACGCCCTGGGATATTGAAGATCATCACAAACTGGCCTGAAGGTAAGAGCTTCAACCTCACCGATGAAGATGAAGACAAGAAAGTGATCTGTGCCAAAGAAGCCCCACCGTACAACCAGCTATCAGACGATGAAAAGCGATTTGCCCTTTTCACCGATGGTTCCTGTTGCCTCATCGGGACCAACCGGAGGTGGAAAGCAGCTGTCTGGAGTCCAACCTGACAAGTTGCAGAAACCATTGATGGAGAAGGTGGGTCGGATCAGTTTGCAGAACTGAAAGCTGTGCAACTGGCTCTGGACATAGCAGAGAAAGAGCAATGGCCAAAGATCTTCCTGTATACCGACTCCCGGATGGTTGCACCACATCCAAAGAAGAAACTGCTAAACATCCACCTGTGCTTCTAGTCAGGAAAAAGAAGGAGCCTTTTAGAACTGGAAAACATTTGAAATTCAAAGACCAATAGCCTGCTAAACAACTATCTCTGTGCTTTTCATTTAGCTTAATGACAACCATGAAAAGCTGGCAAGCTTCTTTCTTCAACTTACTGAAACATTATGCTAGTACGTGGGAGTATTGGCTCTGGCAGGCATTGTGTGCCATTTCATTTGTGAGTGAAAGAGGCTGTCTGCATTTTGAGGAATCATAGTGAAAACTATACTCAATTTGTGGAAGAATAATAAGGTCATCTATTGTACTGCTTATGGAAGTAGAAAATGAGCTCTGCTCTAGGTGTACAGTTTTCTATCATGGAAGCAACAGAAATATCAGTAACATACAAATGCTCCCACGTGCTGTGCCACATACAGGGTGTTTGCTTGCTCATGTACGAGCACATGTATATATATATATACCTGTACTGGGAGGGGGAGAATTAATTTCTGGCATTATGGCCTTTAGCTGTGAGGATCTCCAGCCCCTAGAGCAGAGGTTCCTGTGAGGTGTCAAAGGTCATGGTGGAGAGTTTATTTTGAAAGCTTGAGGAATATTCCTCCACCTAAATTTCAGTTATGGAGACCTGAAAAACTACAATTTTTTAACGGAAATAAAGCAAACAAAAGGTTGTCTGGGTAGTCTCATAAATAGCTGGATGTTTGAATGTCTGTAATACAGCCCTCCAAGCCTGTGCTCTACATATTTCCCTCTGGAGAGTAGGAAATAACGTTGATCAGGCTGTGGTCTTACAAAGCAATTAGCAATGCTGTGCAGAATGCAAAAATATTTTTGTTATAACAAGTTATAGGAAGAAATGGGAAAAGATACTCCTTTAAACAATAAGAAACGACACAAATTTTATGTAACAGAGCAAAATATGTTTCAGAGATGAAAGAAAAAGGTGTGTAGTTGGCAACATTTGAATGTTTTTCTCGTTAAATACACCCATCCACCAAGTTCGATTAGTGACTCTGTTTGATCTATAGAAACAGCTGCAGGACTGAGCTTAGAAATGGCTGTCTTATTTCTCTGCCTACACAGTGATAACATGTTTTTGGACAATGTGATGCTCAGTTTAGAAAATTGCAAAAGAGGGAGATGGGAAAGGAAATGAACAAAGAGCCAATGTAAAAGCTGTGTGAAAGTAATGTTTATGTCTTCCCTGCGACTTAAGGTAATGACTCTGCCTCATGTAATGGGATAGAAGTTCTCTTCTTATATATAAAGGATCAGAGCAGTGAAAGTAAAAAATTCGCAGTATCAATAGCTAGCAATCTCCTTCTAAATTTCTGCAGATAGGTAGCAGTATCTTCAAAGTTGAATAAGTTAATCCTGAAACAAAAGGAAATAATTCTGGTCAGTAGTAGAAAATTCTACTGTTCAATATTTGATGAACCAGAACTCTCCAACCTAGTATTCAGAAGCCAAAGCTAATTAAATTTGCTGATTTGCAGCAAACTAGACTTTCATCACACTATTTCACAGTTGCTGTTCGTTCAGAAGGGCCAAACCCTTTTATGTCAGTAATGCTTTCTCAGTGCAAATAAAACAAAACGTGTAAGGAGAAGCATGGCCAGCAGACAAGACAAGCTACTATTTCCTTTTCTTTGGCACTGTGGAGGCTGTACTTGTAGACTGTTCAGTTATGGGTTTCCAATTAAAAAGGGATGTGGAGAAATGTGAAAAGTTCCAGACAAGAGTAGTCAGAGAGGGACCAGGATGTCAGGGACATCAAGTTCATGACCTGTGAGTAGACAAAAGGGATTTGTGTGTGAAGAAAATGAAGCTGAGAAGCTATCTGATAGTAGCCTTACCTGTCTGAATGGCAAAGATGGAAAAGCTAAACTTTTCTTAGTGGTAGCAATTATACAAAGATAAGTAACAGCCACAGACTGTGGATTTGGAGCTTCAATGACTAGGTAAAAAAATACCTTCTAAGTAGTGGGGGTGGAGGATTTTAAAAGTCAGCTGGATCAAGCCTTGGCTGATGAAGCCTTCTGCAGGTTGTATCTGTAATGAATGAGAGATGAAATATCCCTGTGACATTGGTTCTGCTGTGCACTGAGAATATCTGAGGCTGTAATGACATTTTTGTCAGATACTCTCATGGAGAGGGGAAAGGAGCCACACATTTTCCACTATAGATTCATTATAATATGTAAGCCTACTAAAGCCACCAAGTACTTGGATTTCTGATTTAAGTTCTCAAATCCCATAAGTGAAGGATCCTGGCAGAGGACATGTGTTGATTTTATTTTGGTGACCTTCTCACTTAGTTCATATATATGACAAATTTACCAAAATATCCTTAATGTACATCTTGTCTTTTAAAGAGTCAAATCTTAATATGAAGCAGTTCTCTGGGATTTCTGCAAAAGGAAAGCATCCAATGAGAAGTCCTAATGGAAATAAATCTGTTTCTGAGGTGCTGGTGGAAGAAGATGTCTTGCTTGACTCTCACTGACAATAATAAACTTTCAGAAGGTTCTTCAATAATTTATTTGATGCAGTTCTTTACTATCATGAAACATAGTGAGAATTGTTTGTAATTGCTTTCACGCTGAGTGACTGAATTTGCAATGAGCACCCATTCATAATTTAAAATAGTGAAAAAGAAAAAAGACTAACTTTGCATTAATTTTCCCTATTTCTATTACATAGATTCACTGAGACCTAATTAAAACTCTATTTGATTAGAAAGCAAGAAACTGAACAGGAGCTTGGAAGATTTTGGTGGATATAGTCCAATATTTCTTAAACATCATGGATTTCAATGGGACATTAATTATGTAGGGAAATTAACTTCCAGAAGTAATTAACATAATCACTTTTTGAAAAATTTAACCAGAACTCTAATTATTAAATTATTTCATACAAACTGCTCCGGGCTTGATGAAGACCAGGAAATTGAATGACTTGAGAGGTTCACTCCCTGAGAGCTGACATTGAAACCAGTGGAGGGTATGAAGGAACACTTGCAGCCTTGTTTTTGTAAATGTTCTGTCTCCTTTTCTCTGCTGACTTAGAGACCCTCAGTAGGCACAGTCTTGTTAGCAGGATGCTGAAGCTTGCCTACAATTAAACTACAGAGAAGGGTGACTTAATGTGATCCATGATGGTTATGGTGAATCTCAGGTGTATTTATGTAATTTTTAACTTGGCTAATTTTTTTTGGGCAAAAATACATACCAAGTCATCAGACTTTTAAAAAACAAGGCGCGCAGTATCATCCTGTAACTTTGCATAATCCGATATGAAATAGAGGTCTTCAGTGGGAGGAATTGCAGCAGTGACAAACTGGAATGGATTCATCTCCTCTACTTTTCTGCTATCACCATGGGACTAATGGACTGGAGGAATAGGTGGTGGTCTTAGACTTGCAGCAGCTCCTGTGTCTTGTCATGTTCTTCTAGTAAGAAAAGGAAATAACCAAACCAAGGGAAGGTCACAGGATAGCTGCTTTTTATTTATTAAGTCTTCAGCTCTGGTGGTGAATTTTTAGAAGCTCTCACAGAAACAACCTTGCTCTATGTAATAATTTTATTGACAAACCATGTAATACATAGTCACTCTATATCTATGCTATCTATGCTATTTAAATATATCTACTAAGTTGAATATGGGCAATGGAGGAAAAAAATTCTGACAAACAAGCAGGCAGTATCTTAAGGTGAGTCGTCTCCCAGCAACCACATTGGAGAAGTAGAAAGATACTGGAGCTGCAAAAAAAACCAAACAACAAAAAAGAGGCCACTCGGGAGCTGTGGTTGGTTACAGTGTTTTTATGAGTAAGACTTGGAAGCCCGAAAGTGCAGAACCTCTGTCTGGTGGCTTTGGTATGAGGACATGTTGTGGAGTTTCCAGGAAGTTGCTTGTGAGGAGATCAAATGAAGATGAATTGGAAAGGGGCAGCTAAGGCAGCTGGCTCAATTCTGCTTTAAGAGGATAACAAACCATGGGAAGCAGGTTTCTCTGAAGAAGTAGTTGTAGTAACCTCTCAAAAATTGCAAGGAATGGTCAAATGGCTTTCCGGCTATATCTGAAGCCTAAAGTATATTAAGGAGGACAGGGATTATATTATAGGGACTACATTAAATAACTCACAAACTTGAACATCCATCTTCCATGTGACCCTTTAGCTCTAAATACTTATTATGAAGGTAGAAAAGTCTGAATAAGCAGGTTTCCTATTTTGTGTATTTTGTTAGCAACAATCAAATGAGCAAACAACATAAATTAAGAATGCAAAACAGGATAAAACTAAGTGAATTAATATCATAGCAAAAAAAGAAGCTAATTGGCAAACTACTTAAGATGACTTGATTAGACTAACAGTTTTTTATGTGTCCCATACCTAACCTGGAAAACCAGAGGTCATGTTTACTTATCAGATCATCAGATACAGCAGTAACATAATTTGCTCACAATGATGATGATATCTGAATGTTTGTATTCTGGCACGTATTGTGTACATATGTATATATGTCCACACAGTGTAATCTCTTGAGGAATAAATATGTAGATTACAGTGTTAATGGTGTATAATCCAGAATACCCATCCTCTAAGTCATCAAAAAAAAGGTCAATGTTTCATGACTGAGCATAAATAAGAATACATAAAATATTCTGATGCAATTCGAAGTGACAAAGGCTACCATATCTAAGCAGCAAAGAAAAATATACTCACAAACAGCAATTTTACAACTGCTACAATGCGTGTGGCCTGTAAAATTTATCTACTTGTGAGGTTTTAGACAATGAAATTATGATAGGTAGGATTGCTCAAGAGGAATTCCCAGTGTTGTCCTAGGATCTAGAATTACTAAGGTTTTAAAATAATATTGTGGTGTACTGAATGTACAGGTGACCAATTCTGGACGTTTAGTGTCATGCCCAGTGCAGAGTCTTTAGATAGGGAAGTCATTGCCAATGGCATAACCATTCACTTGAAAACAGCTTTGGAGGACAAGGTGGGGCATTGAATAAACAGTGAAATTTCATTGAATTTTCAGTGATGTACAAAGAAAGCTAAGGAATTTGAAGGCATGGTCCAGAGCTGTATTTCATCTGCTGTTGGGTCATTGACCAAGGAAGTGCCAAGATACGCAGTCTCTCTTCACTAAAAAGGAAGGTGTGATGCCTCTGGCAGAAGTATGCAATCTAAGTGACAGTGGAGAATGAATGTTGTCTAGCTGAAACTCTCGTCACCCAGCATGGCAACAGATCTAATCTGCAATATTCTGAGGAGGAAAGAAAAAAAAAGGTCTTTTGAAAGTTGATATTTTTCAGTAGAGGATTTCAGTTATCTGAAAAACTATTTTCTCTTGGTAGCTACCTGACTTTAATTGGGGTAAAGCTTCCTTGAGGGAAAAGTCTAGAAAGATATTATTTTAGGGTATCCACAATACAGACAAGGGTGTGAGGTAAGGTAACCAGTGATGGCTGGAATACCATAGCAGCCCATTGTGGCCATCACATCTGTGACTGCAGTATATATATATATATTATAAACCTAGTATTATGCAAAAATAGACATAAACCTACATAATTCTTAGAGATTTATTTTGGTCTATACAATTCCCATTACAAGGCCACTTAGTGTTTTAGGGGCTTATTATGAAAATTATTATTAGTAATATAAATTGCCAGATAACATACTGTGTTTTTACTCTGTTTCAATGAAAAGGAATAGGGCAAGAAATTCAAAGCCATTGAAAGAATAGGTCAAATGGAATCTGTAACAACCAGATGCAGTAACTTTCCTCTAGGCTCTTCTCTAGTGATATTGTTCTAGCTCTGTATATTTCTGCACATGACAAGGAATATGTCTCATAAGTCTATCTAAGTGAGGGTAGCAATGTTTTTCTTTATTCTAGTTTGCATTTGGAAGGAGGCTGATTGCTCTGTGCTACTAGACCTTGCTACATAAGGACAGTTTTCTTTCTCTTTTAGCTATTTTTTCCTTCTGCGCCCATTTTGATCAGTATTGTGCCATTATGCATTATTAGCTACAGATATTTTCCATTGTTCTCTTTGAGTGGATTTTGGCCTTTGGCAATACAAACTGCATAGGTTTTTCCCAAGTTGTTATTACTTGATGGAGTATTTGGGGAACGAGTGGTCAGGCAGTAATTAAATGGTTATAACAAAGATTTTCAGGGGTGAAAGTCAATATAAAAATTCCATGGGCTGTATTGAATAGATAATAGGCACAAAAGCCTATTCATTTTAATTGTTTTGGATTTACCCATAGCAAGCAGGAAGATCTAGCCTTTTATAATGAATAAAACAAAGAACAGAGTGGTGTGTTACTGGCTTTTAACTCAGTCCCTCGTGGAAAATTTCTGCCAGAACAGGAACCTGTTGAATATGTAGAGTATTGTTGCATGTTCCTAAAATATGCAGTAGATCTCTGGTGTCACTAGTTAGTTGTTTTAACTGCCAACTAACTTCCATATATTACATAAACATAGATTGAATGATGAATGAATGTAGAAAGGAGACAGAGATAGCACATTTTTTCATTGAAAAGTAATAGTGGACTCATAAAACCTGAAGCACTGTCTTTACGGTGATTAGTTAGAATTCCACTGGTTGTGGGCTCAAGAAATTGCGTGGTGTTCTGACCTTGGCTAGACACCAGGTGCCCACCAAATCTGCACAATCATTTCCCTAATGTATTGGGTTTGTTTGGCCAGGTTTTGGTAGTGGGGGGCTATGGGGATGGTTTCTGTGAGAAGCTGACAGAAGCTTTCCCCATGTCCTGTATAGCTAGTGCCAGTGGCTTCAGAATACACTCGCTGCTGGCCAAGGCTGAGGCAATCAAGAATCATAGTAATGTCTCTGTGATAACATATTTAAGGAGAAAAAGTTGTTGGTCAGATAATTGCAGCTAGAGAAGAGTGGAGTGAGGATATGTGAACAAAAATGCAGACACTCAGGTCAGAGGAGAAGGAGGCAAAGGAGGTGCTCCAGACACTGGAGCTGAGGTTCCTCTGCAGCCCATCGTGAAAACCATGGTGGAGCAGCTGTGCCCCTGCAGCCTATGGAGGACCACAGGGGGCAAAGATTCACCTGCAGCCCATGGAGGATCACAGGTGTGCAGAGACTCACCTGCAGCCTGTAGAGAAGCCCATGCCAGAGTAGGTGGATGCTGGAAGTAGTCTGTGACCCCATGATGGAGCAGGGTCCTGGCAGGGATCTGTTGACCCATGGAGAGATGAACCCATGCTAGAGCAAGTTTTCCTGGTAGAACTTGTTACCCTGTAGAGGACCCATGTTGGAGTAGCCTGTGCCTGAAGTACTGCACCCCATGGAAAAGTGACCCGCATTGCAGCAGTTTGTGAAGAAACGTTGCCCATGGGATGAACTCACACTGGAGAAGTTCATGAAGGACTGCCTCCCATGGTGGGGACTCTATGGGAAACGAGAAGGACTCCTCTTCCTGAGCAGCAGCAGGGGACCCCATGGGAAGTAGGGGAAGGACTCTTCTTGAGCAGCAGCAGAAACAACAATTGATTGGAACATCCATGCTGGTCTGCCTGTGCTGCTGGGGAGGGAGGAGGTAGAACATGGAAGGAGAGAGGGATGGGGGGAATGTTTCCTTAACATTTTTTTTACTTCTTATTCCCCTACTCTAACCTTGTTAGTAATAAATTTAGCTAATACCCCCACTCTGGGTCTGTTTTTCCCATGACAGTGATCAGTGAGTGATCTCTCCTGGTCCTTATCTCAACTCGTGAACCATTTGTTATGTTTTTTCTACTCAGACCAGGTGAAGAAGGGAGCCAGAGAATGGCTTTAGTGAGTATCCGGTGTCTAGCCAGGGTCCAACCACTGCACCTTCTAAACTGGACAAGTGAGAGGAAATATAAAACAAAGGCTCATAGGCTGAGATAAGGCTAGGGAGGGATCACTTACCGACTACCGTGATGGGCAAAACAGTCTCAAGTTATGGAAATTAGTTGAATTTATTACCAATTGAATCAGAGCAGGACAATGAGAAGTAAAAGCAAATCAACACCTTCCCCCGAGCTCTCTCTCTTTCTTGGGCTGAATTCTCCTCCTTATTCTTTTCTTTCTCACCCCAAGCAGCACTGGGTGACAGGGAAATGGGCTTTACAGTCCATTCATTACATGTTCTTTCTGCCACTCCTTCCTGCTCAGGAGAAGAACTCACACTTTTCCCCTGCTCCAGCATGGGGTCCCTCTCATGGGAGACAGTTGTCCACAAACTTCTCCAACATGAGTCCTTCACAAGGGATGCAGATCTTCAGGAACAGACTGCCCCAGCATGGGCCCAGCAAAGCTGCTCCAGCATGGGCTCCTGTCTGCAAGGTTCCACAGGTCTGTCAGGAGTATGTTTCAGCATAGGCTTACCACGGAGTCGTGGCCTCCTTTGGGGATCCATCTTCTCCAGTGTGGGCTCCCCATGGGCTGCGGGTGAATATCTGCTCCACCGTGGGTCTCCATGAACTGTAGGGTCACAGCCTGCCTCGCCATGGCCTTCACCAAAGACTGCAGGGGAATCTCTGCTCCAAGAACCTGGAGCATCCTTGTCTTTCTGACCATGGTGTTTGCAGAACTATTTCTCTTACATATTCTCACTCTTCTCCTCTCTGCAACTTTCCTCTGCAAAGTAACATTTTCATTCTTAAATCAATTATCCCCGAGGCAGTATTACTGCCACTGATGGGATCAGACTTGGTCAGCGATAGGTCCATCTTGGAGCCAGCTGGCAGTAGGATGTGGGGGAATTTTCTAGCAGCTTCTAAGATAAATTACCCCTGCAACTCCCTCTGCTACAGAAACCTTGCCAAGCAAATCCAATACAACGTTCTTGACATACAATTAGTGTTTCAGAGGTGTCTTTTTATCAAGTCCTGATAAACATTTGTCTTAAATTATGGGCCATATATCAGCATTGAGTAGTGTTTGCCTTTGCTTTGTGGTTGGAGATTGTGAAGGATGAGATTGTGGCAGGAGATTCCTTTCAGTGGAAATATTAAAGAGAACTGACACTTTTCCTGAAGTATTTGTCATATTAACTATACTTAGAAAGGCAAGGAGTGCAAATGTAGCAGTAAATGTATCTACTGCAGTTAAAGGCACATGTCCAGTGTCTCATAGGGCCCACTGTAAATCGGTGAAATGTCACTAATTTTTGAAATTTCATATCATTTTTGTCATTGCCATGTAGTTCTGAGACCATAACGTTTAAATAACAATAGTAATTTATATTTAAATTTAAAAAAGCCTATTTATGTCTCTGAGGACCACTGATCATGCTCTGCAAAACCTGAGTCTTCTGTAAAGACTCCATTTCTGGAGACAATTTTATCAAATCAAATCACATCAAATATTTTGAATGGTAATAGCTGCTATCCTCCCCTCTGCCTTTGTCTTTTGCTCATAGCTCAACCCTACTGACATATAAAGACAGACGTTTATTCTCCCAGCTACTTCCTTAGGTAAGCATCACATAGCTCCCCCAAACTTCTACCACTATGAGCATCTCCTCTTTTGGGACTTGTGAGTGCATTAGAAGATGATTTGCAGCTATGTTTCAATCTTGTTTTAAAGGAGTTAGGTCCTCATTAAATAAAGACTTTCATCCCCCCTTTGTGTACAGAGAGTAGCAAAAGTATGTGCATTTCACCCTTGAAGTTAGGACTTCTAGTAATTTGTGTTTTTCCTGCAGAGGTTGGTATGATTAGCCAAAAATCTTTGGTGCAGTTCATTACAGAATAAAATTTAGCTTCTGAATCCCCAGGGCTTAGGATCTTGGTAAGCCATGTGAGAATTTAAATGAGTATCTCTCATTTTACACGCAGAAAAAACCTTAGCTGGCATTTGAAATGATGAAACAAGTCCCTTTGAAAGACAGCTACTCTTATTATTTCTTTAACTCCTTCATATCAAAGAGCTTTGTTTTCTTTTGGTGTAGTTTGGTTTGGGTTTTTTGTTAGAAAACAAAGACGGTTTCACAATCTCAATATTAATTGTTTCCCCACTATACTGAAAATAGCTCAGCAGTGACAATTAATTGTTAAAATCTCCCTAAATTTTCAGGAAAAGAGTAGTTCTTTCTTCCTTTCTACGTGGGTTCTGAGTTAAGATTTAAGAGAAAATATTTCATTTATTCTGATAATGTACAGTTTGAAGTTGTTGCAGAGTAAAGGGTGAACCAGGTAGATTTAAGTGAGCGTTTTCTATGTAGGACAGTCTTCAAACAAAGCTAAAAACCCACAAAAAGATCATTTTCTAGGGAAAATTTTCTGGTAGAAATTTTTGTACAGTAGTCACAATGAACACATTTGTACCATGCCTAAACTTCTGTTAGAAATATGAAATCCTATAAGCTTATGGTACCTTTGCCTGGAAATACTGCAAAAGAGATTGTGTAAAAACTGTATTGTATAACCTTAAATTGTGTTTCATTTCTAAGTCTGTTGGAAAAACAATGAAAAAATAAAAATCTCTACTCCTTTCATGTTACCTCCCAAAATAATGAATATCAGGAATAGAGCTGGAGTACTCACAAGGTGTATGTATGGACAGCTGTAAAATACTGTCAACTCCACTTGCTCCTGAATGTCTATGCTCCTACTGCTAAAGATGCCAAAAAAAGACACTCCCTTTACCTCAGCTGCTGTGTGCCTTTTCTGATGTGGGAAGCCTGTTAAAATTTAAGCAGATTGACTATTTTCAGTGCAAAGTTTCTTATCTGAAATGCTGTATCTTAAAAATTTAAATAATCCCCAAGGAAATTAAATTTTAGGCACTAGACAAGAAACAATGGCTTTAAAATATAACAAATTTAAATATTATATGACACTATTGTATTATTTAGGTAATTTAGAACATGAGTTACCCAATGTATTTGTTACCAAAATTATTAAAATGTTAATTATCAAAGTAATTTTTGTTTCTCAGCCATTTGTCAGCTAGAATGTCAATTCCTAAACCAGTAGTGAATATCAGCCTTCATATGGAGTTTGTCATTAATAAATTCTGGGTGGAAAATAAAACAACAAACATTAAAAAAAGATATCTTTTCAATAGGAAAATCCAAATCCAAAATATTTTCAGTATAATAATAATAATAATAAAATCCTGTTTTCCAGAGTATGATATAACTGAATATGTTTGTTCTTTGGAAGTTTTGATTTCTCAAAATAAAATTGAAAACATTCTTTTATTAGTATCTGTCTCCAAAATGTGTTTACTCAGCATATGCGGGTATGCAAACAGAAGAAATTTTCTACACTTGTTTCTTCATGGGGCATCAGGAATCACATACCTGGCAGAGGCCTTCTAAGAGATTTGGTGGCAGTGTCACCTCCAATGTATTGTCTCCTGACCATTAACAAACAATGACCCATAGCTTGCTGATTCTCGCAGCTCCGGTCCGAGAAAGACCCTTTGGTGCTATCCAGAGAAACACCTCCCTGCTTCCCATTTTCACCCCCTCATCTCTTTCTCTCCCTTGAGCATCTCATCTCATCTCATCTCATCCATGGAAAAGATACTGAGGCTTCTGCTTTCTCCACGCTCTCTTGCCATGTCTGCCCAAACACCCTAATTTTGTACCCTTTCTTACAATGTTCTTCAGGTCTACCACCTGCTGCAGTTGCTGCACCTACCGCCAGTGCTGGGAGTTGCAGGATCAGAGGCGGAAGAGGAATTTGTACATTTAGAATGAGCTGCTCGATTAAGGGGTTTTAGGGTCTGTAAGTTTTGATATGTAAATGATTGCTTGTAGATATCACTGCTGTTATCTCCCATCTGAATTCCTTAGATCTGTTACGTGATGTTGCCCAAGGTTCTTTCTCTTCCCACTAGGCCAATGGAAGTGACTGAAGCTACCTCCCACTTTCTACGTTGTTAATGAAGGTGGGTCCAGCTTTACCTCCTGCAGAGTTGTCAAAGGCCTGTGTGCAGTCTGTACTTATTAAAAGGCCACTCAGGATGTTGAAAGCTAAAGAGTGTCATGTCTGGGAATGGTAGCCACAATTACATATACCAGAAAACACTGACCCATTCATCTTGCAAGCATCAACAGTCTCATCAACATCTACAGATCAGGGACAAAGGATAACTTAGTTGAACTGACAGAATGCCGCTGTGTTTGCATGCCTCTCCATCATTCTGCATACATCAGTCCAGCCCCTCCATGTTCTTATCTAGAGTGGAGGACAGAGAAAAGGAAATCAAAAGTCCATCTCTTTGAGTGGGAAAAGATTACAATAAATACAATGACAGAGAAACTGATTTTAACCCACAACAAGAAAGTATAACCCAGCACCCTGGGACATTCTATGTGTGTAAGAACAGCACAGTGCTCATTAGCTCCTGTGCTAAGCACCTTGTGGTTCTCCTGGGTGCAAAGTAGAAGGAAAGGAATCCTGTTGGTCAGGACGATGGTCACAGTTCTGTTGAAGCAATGATCACAGTCTCCTCGAGCGTGGCAGCCACAGTCCTGTGGAAGTTCTGTTACTCCTCTGGATCCCACAAATGGTACAAGAAGTCCCAAAACCTGAAGGTTATATTTACTCAGGTTCAGGTGGGAATGCTCAGTACCTCCCCCAGGGTGGTACTCAATGGGTAGCTTAACTCTGTGAGTCATAGGCTATTTAGGAATCTTTGGTGATCTAGGTCATTGCAACTGCTTATTACACCAGCACATTATTGGCCCATTAGCAGGCATGACCCCTCCAGCTGGATCTGAAGGTGCTGATGTCACCCCTGAGGGGAGTTACTGCAGCTGATTCATTGGTGTGAAAAGAAACACTCCCTTGCCTCCCAGGATTTGTCTCCTTCCTTACCTATTGTGGCCTGAGGTGTCAGGTGTGCCCTGGGCAGTTGCTACAAATGATTCATTATTAACACTCCATCAAAAATTACATAAAGGATGTAGAATAAAGTTTTGGTTATATCCACATGGTGATAAATTGGTCCCATCCCCTCTAAATAAGACACTAACAAATACTCATTTGTAAATGAAAAAAACCCGATGTTTCTGATCTGAATGACCCTGCCTGTTTTAGAACTTTGGTACCTTCATTAAAAATCATGTTTCTTGGCCCTTGTCTCCACTTTTCCATGCTTCTTTCTGCCCCCTGAGAGAGGCCATGTGCATGCAATCATGTTTAATTGCACCTCTGTTTGAAAAGGGTGTTGGTTATGAGCAGGGTATTAAAAGAGGCAACAATGTGTTTGCCTTTCATTTAAAACAAATTGCAGGAAACTGCCCAATTTTCATTTCTGTCATTAGAAACCTTCCCCTGCTGCTTTTGAGGATACGCTCTCTTTCTGGCCCCCTCTCCTACAATGATGAATGCCTGGAATCATTCCAATTCTTGTTACTCAGGAGCAGGAGAGGAGTAATACTGTGCTTATGCACCTTCATTCTGCAGGGGCTTTGATGGAGTGCAGCCTCCCATTCCTGTGTAGAGTCGTGGAACAAGAGCACAAAATGCCACCGGGAGAGAGAGGAGTGGTTCTTAAGGAAGTCAGTTTGGCTTTGGGAAATTAGGTTCTGTGAAACTTTGCAAATGAACACAGAGATCATAAAAATTATCATTGTTACCACAGTTTTGTTCTTATTACTAGGACACTTCATAGACTCAGTCATGGATGGGCATTTCACTGTGTAAGAAAAGAATGGTCTGTTCTCCTGTAACTGGAAATCTAAGTCTGTGTTTGGCTGCCACTTTTACTCCATATTAATACCTTTGGTTTTAAGTATGAACAAAAGCCTTGAGCACCCCTGGTACTACTCTTTGAAAAACATTTTTCAAATAAAAAATTTATCTGAGACTTTTGCATGTGCTCTACCTCACTGAAGATTCAACTTTAGATTGAATTAAAATCATGAAGAAAGCTCCCAGGAGAGTATCAGCTGTGGTTTGACAATATGTTGCCTCTGACAGCAATGTCAACTTTAAGATTTTCCAGACTTACAATGTTCCTATGTCCTGCTCCTTCACCCTGCCTTTTGCTCTTGTCTCGTTGCACAGTGTATACTAGAACAACTGTTTTATAGGCATGATCTATATCCTTAGGGGCTTTTTAAGTTAGATGACATGTCTGATCTGATTTAGAGCACAGGCCCCCAGCTGCATTTTGCTTATATGAAGGAGTTTGGAATTGCTATGGTAAAGCAGTGGGGATAAGTGTCATGAATTATAATACTGTAAAAAAAATATTTTGGAAAGGATCTCAGAAGGTACCAGCCTCTGGCTCAAAACTGGGCTACCGCTAAAGATAGAGCGGGTTGCTGCTGTCTTTATCCAATCAGATTTTAGATATCTTTAAGTATTCAAAATCTTTAACCTCAGCCCCACAATCCTTATTCTAATAGATCTTCTGAGGGCAATATGGAGGCTGCATGCCAGCTGTGTTGTATTTTGATAGCTGAACAGATCTGTGAGATATCATCCCTTCTGTTCAACTGCATCTTTCGAAATACTAGTTTATGTCTCTGAGGAATAATAACAGCTCTGTAAGGTAGTTGCACTTTGTCTGATGAGCCTTGCCTTGTAATGTGGCTGATTATCTTGAGACATGCACTGCTGGGTCTGCATTACTCCCATTCTGAAACAAACCCAGGCAACTCTTCTGTAAATATAGTGAAATATGCACTGTATAGATACTCCTGATTGCTCTTGGACAACGAGCAGATGACAAAAAGGAGGGGATTTGGACATGTGAGACAGACTTCTCTGTTCATTTGTCAATGCTTGGATCTTGCTTCTAACTTGATATCCAAAACAAAAAGGGCTACAAAAAACAAAGGGAGCTGTAAAGTTACAGCAGTGCTTGTATCAGTCTGTGTGCTTGTGCATTAACTCTTTTTCTAACCACAGGCAAACATCTGGGTATGTGAAGCACAACAAAGTAAGTTAAGGGTTTCTGTTTGTGCAACAGAGCTGCTAAATATTTACCTTTTTTTTTTTTTTTTTTTTCCTTCTTTTTCAAGCTGCTGGAAGCAGCTGAAAGGTAGGTATGCCAGGCAAACCAGATGTGACTGAAAAACAATAATTCCTTCAGTCATTTCTTTAGCTGAAGTTTACATTCCATTAAAAAAAAAAGAAGAAACAATGAACTCAGTTCATTAACTTCTACTCATACAGAGTTGAAGCTATCCTGCTTCAGGTGAAGAAAAAGAAAGGAATGGAGCAGTATTTATAGGATCGTTATTTAAATGTAAGTTACATGTAGGTAAAAACTGCTGAAGAACTTTTTTGCAGGCTTCTGAAATCCATAAACACTATCCTATGTAAATTGTTGCAAAATCTTACTTTCATCCATTGCTTGCAAGGCAGCTGGAGAGTAACAGCTCTGCTCTCTGGTACAAGATGAAATGGAGCAATGTTGATTCATACTAGATTTACAAAGACATTTGGGGTGCTGAAAGGTTGATCTAGGTTGATTTCAGTAGGAGCTCACTATTCTCACTCCTGTGTCTTGTTAGGCACTAATGTGTTGCTTTATCCTTGCACCTTAGGAAGAGACCCTCTGGGGCCTGTGATTTTGCTCAGGAAATGTGCCTCTCCCCAGGGATTCAGGTGGGGTGCTGCCATGCCATCCAGGGACCAGACTAGCTGGTGGAAGACCAGAAGCAGGTAGTAACAGTACAGCAGCAGCTCACACCTGAATTAGAAGGTACTGTCATGAGCACTTCTGCCTCAGTCCCTCTCCCTGAGTCATTATTGACTACATAGTGTTGTTTGTTGTAGTCTGATAAAAAATTATTGTTGGTCAAAATCATCTCCCTTTCAGAATATAATTATTTCTCCCCTTCAGTTCAGTATCAGAGCAAATGTGATCTAATAACAGTTCACATTTTTAAGCGGATGACTTTCTAATTAGAAGGATTTCACATGTGTCTTTTGTTTGCACATGTATGCATACTTCCCTGTATTAGAAAGTGCACATCATGGCACTCCAGTCTCCCCATAATGCAACCAAGACCTTTGGGGTGCTAGTGTTATCATTGCTGAGAGTTACCTCTACAGAGAATGGGTGACTGATCATGAGTGAGATGCAAATCACTTCACCTCTACTGCAGCACTGCTTCACTTGGTGAAGTGATAATTCAGAAGCCTTCAGACTTGGAGACACACTGTATTCAGGAACTTGGAAGAAATTGAATACTGACTTAGACTACAGAGGCACTACCTGCAAAAAAACCTGTCTCAGTTTTAAATGCCCTACATATTGGTTCTGCTTAACATCTGGTTAATGGTACTATGTCAAATAGCATCAACCATCTGTTCAGCATCTTATTAGTTCTGTTTAACATCAACACCCTTCTTTAGCTTTGGTACTGTTGCTAGTCCTAAACATTGTATGCTGTATTAGGTTTTGAGAATGATTGTCTGCAAATGAGTATTTTAGGTAGTTTGGGGCTAATGTATTAGCTGAAATAAAACTGCCCCATCTTACTCACATAGAGGACATATGAAAAAGAACACCAAAAAAAGACAGGGAAAACAAGAAATTTAAAAAAATGAATAGGGAAGCAGACTATTCATCTGATATCAAGAGAAATACATGTGGAGTGGCAACTAAAAAGACCAAGGTGGATTGCAAATATGTATGAATCAGGCAAAATAGGGAGATAAAATAAATGAAAAGATCGGATCAGAGCCAGAGGTACCAGACAAAATCAGCAAGTGGAAAAGATGGTGGCAGAGACTCCATAAATGGCTTTGAGAAAAATAGATTCTCCATTTAGCAGACAATCTATGCAATTTCCTTAATGTGAGAGAACTATAATAGTATTTTTCAGTATCTAAATTCCACAGAGAAGATTTGAAATTTTGGCAACATTAAATTACAATTATCTGTGACGAAGAACATGGGTATTTATCAAAGCAACTTCATGCGTTTGGTTTGTGCAATGACAAGTCCTTTGTGAATTATGATGAAGAATATATGTTGAACTTACATATTTTTCTTGGAAGGGAAACAGTGTGCAAGTCCAGCTTCAGTGCAAGTGGAGAAACCATGCTGACACTAAGATGAGGTGAGTACCTCTGCATGATGTGTATTGATGAGGTGTAAAAGAATTCAATGTTTCTTCATAATTTTAATCTAAACTGTCAAGGATAACACTGATTTAGCTTACAAGGCAGGCCTATAACTGTAAAGTGGAAACGAATTGCTTTACTTGTAAGCTGTTTTTCAGCTTTCCTGAAATCAGTTTTCTCAGCTGAACATAGAGGTTTCCTTGATCAACCTCTTTTGCAATTTTGCCTTTCATCTTATTTTTTTCCTATCTCTCTGTGGTCTGCTATGACATGTATCTTGGGCAGGCAAAATCTGTAAGCTCTTCCATCTCATACTATTGATTTTAAGATATTTTAAGTAACAAAGAGTCACTATTACTCTCCTCCACTTTTACTTGTAAAGTTGACAATAAGTTCATGTTGAAAGAAACTACTAAATAACCTACAGTGAAAAAGGAAGAAGACTTAATAGGGGCTTACCTTGACACAGTAGCTTTAAACAGATGGTTGTTCAGTCACCACATAAACCAATGGATCACATGGCCTAGAGGAAGAGCAAACCTTTGTGAAATATTAGTTGTAATAGAAGAACTTCAGTCCAATTCTTCTTCCCAGAATACAGTTATTATTTCAAGAAAAGTTAGACAAATCTTCAGCAACTATAAACAGTTCCCTGGATTTATTTATTTTTGTTGTCCATATTCTTGCTGTCACAAAAGAGATAAAAGAAAGCAGTTTTAGAATGGATTTAATTTTTCCTGATTAAAACCTACTTCATAAGAAAGAACTTTCCTGTGTGGGTGACTGCACAGTGAAACACTCTGTTCAGAGAGGGTGTGGAGTCTCCCTCACTGGAGATATTCTGGAACTGTCTGGATACAATCCTATGCGATGTGCTCTAGGATGACCCTTCTTGAGCAGAGAGGTGGGATCAGATGACCCCCTGTAGTTCTTTACCTCACCAATTCTGTGACTGTGCGATACTTAGCATTTCTGATCATAGGAATACTGAGTATTCCACAGATGTGCAGTTCATATACAATTTATAATCTGAAAATGGTATTTACTGACTCTTTCCATACTAATGTTTCAAGTCTTACACTAAATCTAATTTAGAGCTGTTTTCCATGTAAGATGGAAGTGAACATAAACAATATTGTTTAGGACTTTTATTGTGAGGAATTATGAAGCTGAACTGAAAACAAGATTATTAGTCATGATTTTCCTGTTAACAGTGTTCTAAGTATTCATTTGGAAAGGAAAAATCTGAATTGAAAATGCAAGGAAAACACCTTATGACATAAGGCACTACATATCATAAGTATCAAACAGGACCTAATTGTCATTCAGAACAGAAATATTACTTGTCAGATTTTTCAGTCATTCCTTACAAGTCATGGATGTCTGCAGAAAGTTTGTGTCAATTCATGACAGTTCATGATAAGATAACCAATATGAAGATTAAATTCATCAGGAGTAGTATCCTTATGTAACAGCTTAATTGGTGTTTTTCTGCTTGCAGTTAGCAAATAAGTCAAGGTCCTTCCAGTTCCTATGTACAGTCATGAATAAAGAGGATCTTTAAGTTCCTGCATCTTTGTGAGTCACTGGGGAAAAATGGTTACATTTTAAACATTTTTTTTTCCTATAGGGAAAACTGTTAGTGAATTTCCTGTCAGTGCCTCTACATTTCTTCAGCAGCAGCACAGGGTTTACCCTTATAGTCTCAATACTAGCTACAGACTTCTCTAGTAAAACCAGTTAGTTAGACTGTTTGGTACTTTCACATGGCTATGAAGATCTTATAACCTTATGCTGACACAATACATATTTAAGAAATGAGATCCATTCTGCATTTCAAACCACACTGGAACATAGTAATAAAATTCTTCCCTGGGTTCCAAATGAATTTGCTCCCATTGCATCTCAAAAAAAAATGCAATAAACATTTGCTCAACCATAAAAAGGTGAAATGAGTGCAATTAAGCCATTTAAACATCAATCATTTAGACAAACAAAACACACAAGTGCCCAAGTGTTCAGCCAGTCAATTTTATAACCACACAGAAAAGAATAAACTAAGAGTATTTTAATGGAAAAGCAAGCTAATTTGCAGTCTGCTGTAACACATTGCTAAGCTTCTGAGGTATACTGTGATTAGACATGGATTGCAGCAAAAAAGGTACCAAGAAGCCACAAGCTCATGGTATTAGTGAGAAGTCTAACTTTCCCACAGCCACATATAGGAGAAACAATGGTTGTGCAGGGGGAGTGGTGTTAATTCTGAAGCTTAATGGGGCAAGACATGTTCATTGGAGAAGCTGGCTTTTGGATCAGCTCCAAACCCATAAAAATCTGCCCATGAATATAGGAAACCTGATGTAGAACACGTGTACTTATTTAAAAAATATACTGCAATCACTGCAAAGTTGTTTGGGCATTTTATTATTAAGGAATAACAGTAAAGAAACTAGAAAATTTATTCAGAATCTCCTTGATGTCATCTGCAGTTACTGTACCAAACGCCATTTCAGAATGCTTTGCAGGCGCAAGGTGACAAAGTAGCTATCAACGAGATAAGGCTTGTTCTGCTTAGAACTGCTCTTGCAGTTACAAGAAGTGATAAATTATAGACTCAAATGATCTTCCTGGACGAAAGGTTTGAGACAGTTACAGCTGAGATTAGCACTTTGGGTAAGAGAGTGACAGGAGATGAAAGAAGACCAGAAGCCTGCAAGAAAGATCACAAGATGAAAAAGAAAAGACTCTAAAATATTCTGCTTATACAAATGCAAATGATCATGGAATAATGAACTGAGCACCTGCAGGACAAAATTAAAGCAAGAAAAAAATATTGTGAACCGCATAAATTAACTAGTTTAAAATAACTTGAGTTTTTGCTGTGAATGAAACCTTTTGTTTTCAAACACCATGAAAAGCAAAAAGCAAAAAAAAGAAACCAAAGAATGGAGATGCATTTTTTTTTTTCCTCCAAGAATCTTGAACATATTGTCAGCAAAACTCACATGCTGTTAGATTTGGGAATATGCCAAATATGCTTAACTTTTAAAAAGACTTCAGAGGCAGGAATTGGCTAAAATTAACGTTAAGGGAACAACTTCTGAAATAGCTGGGGAGTGTTCGGAAAGACAGATGCAAGTCCTTGGTGGTGGACCGTTCTGTCTGATATAGTCTACTAGTTCATGGTAGCAGCCTCAGTGTTTGCATTGAAGTCTTGGGGAGAATACAACTGTCTTTTCCTTGCATTTTTTTTTTTCAGTATGAAGCTAACTTAAGCCATAAGCATGTTGATATTGAAGTTGTGGGAGGTTTCTGTATGTGCAGGTTGGTCTGTCAGTTGCCTTCAAGATAAATATTGTTAGTGCTTGGTGACACATCACAGTGTTTAGAGACATTGGTAATATACTCTAATGAGTGTTAATACAACCTTCTTTTTATTGTGGTACAGTCTATCATCAAATAAGAATGTTAACTTGGAGATTTACCTTGAATCTATGGTAGTGCACTCTTGAAGTGTTTGCTAATAAAATGATTGATTTTTCTATCCAATAATACATTGAGTTTTCATGAGGAAAATCAGATTTTTTATATGTGCTCTGGATGGAAGAGTGGAAGCTTCAGAGACATAATGTGCCTGTGCTTACAAGGGAGATTCTTTTACTTTAAGGATGTCAGTGGTTGAGAAAGAATGTAGAGAAAGAAAGAAAGTTGAGGCTCAACTGCTTTTCTGGTAGGAAGAATATATTAAGTATTCTTGAAGGAACAAATATGGCCCAGGCCACTCTAAGCACTTGAACCAAAGCTCACTACAGAGATTTGGAAGATTATCAAGTTAAGAATTACTAACAGTGCATTGTAATCCCAACCATTTATTTGTATGTTCACCAACTGCTTATTTGTATTGGTACTTCGGTGTACCAACATAACCTGTACTGGTTGTGTGTACCAACACGGCTTGCTACAAATTAATCTATTTGGTAATAAAAGTTATTAATTGCTGTGAAGCTTTTTGGTATTTGTGAATTTGTGAGAAGGCTTGCTATTTTGTTTCTTTTTTTTTTTTTTTTTTTTCAGATCCCCAGGAATGCAGGAGAAAGCTGCCACTGAAAAATTTAATCAATTCTCCCTGTCCCAGAGAAGATGTGGAAAATACGAACATTCTATATCCAAAATGTAATGGCAAAGAAAAAGATCTTCCTCCAATAGTATTTTTTCTAATCTCATCACTTGGTGGGTGGAAGATTTAGAAATTGTTCATGATTCTGGGATATTGTTAAAGGTAAACTGCACAATACATCTGTTAAGCGGAGAAATACCGTTCCATTGGGGAAAATCTTAGGCCTTGAAACCATGTCATTTACAACAGTCTTGAGGTGAGTCTGTAGCAAGAGTCAGGAGAAATTTCAGGGTTTTGAGTTGTAGTCCATTCCTTAACCACAGATCTGTCCTTAAAATATATGGACCTATAGCATCTAATCTCTCAAAATCACTCTTACTTGATCTGCTGAACTGGGCGTATGAAGATACTGAAAACTTTAAAATTGTTAACAAAATGCTTTCAAAGGAAGGCTGTGACCTTCCAGTTTATTATAGTTGTGAATCACTAGCTGTACTCCAGACTATTGCCTTTAATTAGGTCAGTGTAGGCTTAAATGTAGCTTGTTGTTCAGTATTCTATATGCAGCTCTTGGAGATCCCATTTGTAATTGTTGCTTTGCTTACTTACGTGCCTCACAGCTACATAGACATATTTGCCTTGAACAAGATAAACCTGTAATCATAAACAGACTGGGCCTGAATTGAATAATCAAGCAATCCTTTGAGTCAAAGCTTGGCAAAAGTAGTTTTTTGATCATTTTCATTAATATTATGGACTCTTGCTTGATTTACAAATGGATGTAAATTTCAGACATTGCAAGAATAAGGAATAATCACTTGCACTAGCTCAATAACCATCTTAAAAAAATATTAATTGAATTATTCATTTCTTGTTGACCTGCCAACAATATCTTTAACAGTGTTGCACAGATGAGAAAAAGAGGTAATTGCCTCATGCTGAGAAGACCACAGATCTCAGACATTAAACCATAAGCTAGGCTTCAAGGCATTCATCATAGTCACCAGCTATTCCTACACTGTTTCTGTAAAGGAATAAACTGTTCTTACCAGCTTTCTAAGTGGTGATTTCAATAAAAGTGGAATTCATGGGATTACCTTCTCAAAATTTTCTTTTTAATTTGTAGTATACCCACATGTCAACTTCTGAATATTTTTTTTTTTTTCCATTTGAAATGTCATCTCCTTCCACATCCAAAGCTTCTTTGGAAAACAGTTTGTAGATAATGTCTTTGAACTCTAAATCCAAATTCTTGGGAAGCTTTAACAAGGTCTAGAGGAGCTGAGTGCAAATGGGAAAAAAGACTTACAATTGCAGAAAGCTTTGCATCATTTAGTGGTGTTTTGAGACCTTAGCTTTCCTGTTAGAAATCCAATCTATTTCCTGGATATTCATGTCAGGATTAGTACTGAACTCAGAATTGGTGGGAGTTCTGCATACAGGAGTCTACATGGTTATAAAATCAGAATTCTTGATTACAAAGAAATAAAAAGTGTTCTAACATGAAAATTATTTTGTTTCCAGGCAGTGAAAAATGAAAGCGTTTTTTTTTAGCTCTGCACAGATTATTGTTGAGCATTTATCAGTTTTTGTCTCCATGCTTATTTATATTGAGATTTTGCAGCAGTAAATACGTAATTTATAACAATGCATAATAGGAATGGTGGAAGAAGCCTTGGAAAACAAAAGTGACTGTGTGTGTTTGGAGGAGGGGGTGTATGTGTGTGTGTCTCCTCAATTAGCTACAGCCCTTACAAAACAGCCACTGTAATTCTGCTTTGCTGCAATGAGGATGCTGGACTTTCTTCTTGCTATCACTTCTACACAAGATGATTTAAAGTTTATTGACTCATTTGTATAATTTCATAATGGACATCAACTGTACAGCAGTGCTTGAGAATGCGTTTAGTAACTGTGAAAATACTCTTCTGACAAAACTTTCTTGCTTGAATAGGTAACACTGTTAGAGACTATAAAACAGAGGGCAGTGCTAGAAAGTGAAAGACAGGTTTATGGAAAGGGGACAGCACCAGAAACTAACTATGAAGGCTCCCTTGTATCTGTCTTCTGTTCCTACTATAAAACTATCTGCCTTTTCCAAGGGTGACAAATAATTCACAGTCCTTACAATAAACTCGTTTCTACTTACTCAAGAGTTTTCTTATAAATGACATTTCTAAAAGAAATCATTACTATCTCATTGGATAACAAGATCTGTTCCTAATCAGTATTTTGTTCTGCAAATAGGCGAGCGTTCAGATATTCTTCTATATACAGAAAGAAATTTCCCAGTTAATGAATCACAGAACAAGTCATTCTGAGAGCTAATTAGCCAGATAATAATTACATTAAAAAGGCCGTAATAGCTTCAGTTAAACCGCAATTCCACTTGTGCAAACCAATCCCTGCATTGAGGAAACAGCCAATATTTTCATTTGAACTCACGGGATAAAGCATCGGTTTATAATTACACTATTTAACATATGTAGATTAGACTACAGAAAATTCTGTATTGAAACAAAAGAAGAAATAAAAATTCAAAGTCTGAAATTATAATTTGAGCTTATTCACTCTGTGATTATTGATAAGTTTCTCTTTATCCCAGAAATATAACTTAATCATTTCAAAGCTTCAAATAATCTAAGGCATGACTCCAATAGAAGGGCTAGCCAACAAATGATGTACTTGTCTCAAAAAAATGTGGGTGCTCCTAGCCTCTTAACATTACTGGGAAAATGTAATTAACTGGGGGCTTTCCAATTTTGAAAGTCATAGGTAAAGCCCTTATTTTATTTATGTGTCTGACATGACAGACTGAGCATGAAGCTTCTGAATTTGATTGATTCTGACCCTGGTAGGATGGAGACCAAGTTAATACCGTTGAGCTAATCTAGAGAGCTACAGCCAAATGTGACAAGAGCATTGTGTTACCAGTGTGAATAACAGAACAACTCATTTTCTTCCATGACCACAATAGAGGGCTTAACTTAAAACTTGCCCTGGGATGAATTGGCAACCTCCCCAAAAATCGAATTCTTGTTGGTCAGATTCCTGCATGCATTGCTCCGCATCAGCATTAGGCCTATTCTTTGGCATCTTATCTTCCAAAAAAACCCAGCAGCAAAAGCTTTAACCATCATACACTTCTGTATGGCACTTTGCATTCAGAGCTTAAAAATTCCCACAGTGTTAAATGTGATCAGGAAGGGCTTATCTATGTTGTGCCTGGTTTGAGACTTTCTGGCCTTTCTAATTTTGGGGGCACTAAAAGACCAATTGGACTCCTCTGTACTTACTTTAAATGCAATACATTCAACATTATCTGTTATCTCCCGTGCCTCCTCAAAAACACATTAGTTGCAGCCATTTCATTTTTTTTCACCATCAGTTAATACTTGAAGATTTTTGTCTTAGGTACCATATTTTTGGTACCACCAGGCAAGACGGCAGTGATACTTATTACTGTTCTCCCTCAACACATCTTTCTAGCTGACTACACAATAAAGGCTTCTTTTCAGTTGTATATGTGTTTGTTAAACTTATATCCCTTATGCTATACCCTTTGACGCATTATGTCTGCCTCAAGATGGAATTTAATTGAAGAACTTCAGGGGAAATTTCCCAGCTGTGTGCAAGAGCAAAACTGTACTATTTTGTGCATGTTAAAAAGGCCCTGATGCCTTTTCCCTTGAGTTGCTTTATTTCACCTAGCCTTTGGAGAAGAACTTAAAACTGGTGATGCAAAGGGCTTTGTTGCAAAAGAGAACATGGACTAATATGGAGTCACTTAAGACTTTCAAAGTTGCACATTATGCAGATATCTGCTAGAAACTTGAAGTCAAATTGCTTTGTGCTTTGAGTATCCTTTTGGGGTGCTCTCTTGCCACATGTTTTCTTTGCTGCAACTACCTGAACTGAGGTCAGGTCCCAGAGCTGTGTTTTTTTTCTGAATTGTTAGAGAACCCCTTTCCAGGAGAAGAGGTCTGGAAGTGTCCTCTTGTGTGATTGGTTTTCACTCCAGCTATTTCAGATAATGCCTTCATATAAGTTCATTAACAGGCTATTACTAATGATCTCAAAAAGTTTTAAGAACAGAAGGTTTTTTAGTCTCTGAGCTGCTATTTTCAGCAGGTACCTCTCATGGGTAAAAAATCTTTTTTTTCCAATCTTGTTTGCATTCTTATTTGGTTTATTCCCTTGTTTGTTAGACATAAAGTATACTTAGGTTTAAATCTCTTTTCCCATCTTTTTTTTTTTTTTTCCCTCCCATGTGGTAGACTCTTCATGCACTGCTTGTCTGAATAGCCCTGCTTTACATCATTCCTAGACCAAATCCATCTTTCTAGCACACAGATATAACAGGAGAGGTCTTCAAAGGGTCTGTCTGCACCAGATACTACTCAACATTTTTCTTGGGACTTGTATGATGGAAGGAGTACAAACATTAAACAGAAATCTGGCAGTACGAAAAAGGAAGGTTCTGTAATGCATTTTCCAGGGAGAATGTGTAACTTTGACTATAGGAGTTTATAATTTTTTTGTTTGCTTTTTTTTTAAAAAACAAACCCCAAAACAAACAGGAATTAATTAGTGCAGATCTGAATAGATTTGGGTGGTATAGGATAGACATAAGTTTCACAAAGCCATTGCTGGCCACGTAATAGCAATATGTCTTTTTATTTGTTCCTAAAATAATATCCTTCACTTAGTGTTAGCTGTCTTCCCCTTTTATTCACTTACTGCCATTATTCTAATTAATTTCTTAATGCCTTTAGCTTATTGAATGATATTCAGATCCTTTTATAGTGTTTCCCAATTTTGTGTGACTAACAAACTGTATTAATAGACTTCCTGCTTTTTCTCTGAGATTAATAATGAAAATATTAAATAGGATCAAACTAAGGTAAACCATCAAGAAACTCAGGTATATTAAAATATATCTAGATGAAGAACATAATCTATTATTTTTTTATCTTAGTATGTTCCTTTTAACATTACAGTTTTGGTAGGAAAGCTACATTTTCTCCTGTGTAGCTGATAATTTCCCATGTGATGCTGTACTTTGCTGTAATCCAAACAGACTGACAAGCTTCCTTACCCTTGGGTAGAAAAGCAGATATTTTATTAGATTAAAGTGTCAGGTTAGTCTTACCAGATCTTTTTGGAAAATCTGCATAATATTTTGCATCATTTTGATTTTCAGCCATTTTTGTTAAGTTAATCTTTCCTCAGAAATCTGTATTACTGCATTTCTGCGCTACTGAAGTAAGCATAACAAGCCTCTAATTCTGTATCTTTTAACTTTCCCCTGAAACTGTAGGGACTATTATGCGACAGCTCGCCATTAATGATGCCAGCTATTTGAATACACCAAGAGAAATTAGGTGAGCTGTTATTTAATTTTTCATCCCTTTCAGAACTCTTATAGGGATGAACCCACTCCATTTGAATGCCTTAAGCTCTGAGTTTTCCTCCAATTTTGGATGCAGAAAGCTCTTTTTATTTTGTCATTCCTGCTAGGGGGTCTTTCTTTATTACATTGATTTTGGTCTCTCCCTATCTCTGCTCCACAGCTGCCAAGTTTTTGATTTCTCTTCCTCCTTTTTTTTCTGTATGGCTTTTATTTATATTTTTGAAATCTAATTTTTAATGTATATATCAGTCTAAATTTTACATCCTTTTATATTATTGCCTGTGCAATCTTAGTGCTGTATTTACTGATCAGTCTTTTTTAATTTCATTCTTTGTCAGCCTTTCATTTTTAATTATTTTACTTTGTACTCTGATGTTTTACTTATCTGTTTTTATCTCTTTATAATGTTCTCATTAATTATTGTTACAAAACCTTAAAAAACCAGTTCCATTGGATGAAGAGGCATTTCTAAAAAAAGATACTACACTGTATAAGAGTATAATACACTGTGTAGACTTCTCAAAATTTCTTTAAAAGATACACTAACAAAGCCGAAGCACTTAATTACTATATGTTGTTGCAGAAAAAAAAAATATTTTAAAGTTTCTCACCTTCTGGAGTTTAACCTATGAATACATGCCTCTTCAGTTCATTAGAAAAGAGAATATTTTATTTTTCAAAATACTATAAAAGAACATCAAATTTTATTCAAAGGAAAGAAACAAAAATATTCTGAATTAATTTTTCACCTTCTCCCCTCCAGTCAGAAAATGTCACATAAAATCCGCCTTAATTTTCCATTTCCTCTAAAGACTAGTACTGTGGCTGTAAGTGGACACATGGTTCCTTAATGCTTATTGCCTTAATGCTTATTGCTGGCAACCAGCAAGGATCTAAATGTTTGTCAGTATTTTAAGGTTTATTCTGCTTTATCAGAAAGGCTCTGTTTCATAATACGTCTGTGTTTTCTGACCTGACTGGTGAGCCAGGAAATTGAATAGCTGTTTCAAAAAATCAGTACAGTAGTGGACAGGCCAATACTAAATAGTTATTTAAAAATGCTAATTGAAATGCACTTGCAAGAAATGAATTTGTGCGTTGTTGGTGTGAACCACCAAAATACAAAATGCTTTGAAAATGTGAAGTGGTAGAATACTGTTAGAAATAAAAGATGAAAATAAGTGTATTTCCCAGTCAGGTAGTACACTGTATAAGATCTCTCTATAGACTTCTAAATCCAAATGAGAAGTATCTGAAAAGAGTAGCAGTATTTCAAAATTATTTTTTTCAAAATACAGCAACACATAAATAAAATCATTACACATTAAACTGTGATCATATTTATATTCATACAAAGTAACACTATTTCAGGAGTTCTGCCAACATTTTTATTCTGTTTTCAGTGTGCTGCTTAATTGCTATATAATTAAGGCCCTTAAATATTCTAGAAAGACAGAGAAATTCACTAAATACTCTAATACTTCGATCTAAAGTTTATCAATTGCATTAAAAATATTTAGCTAAAAATGTTCTTTTTGTTGTTTGATTGATAAATACAGTAATGCTGTTGCCTCAAGTCAGTAAGTATTTTACATATATCTTCAGCTTGACTTTATTGTGATGTAAATATATACTAGAAAGTCAGTTTATTCAAAATACTTTGCTAATACACAGTTGATAGAAGGTTAATACAGGGAACTAATTGTCTTATGATTTTTGCCAGTGTTCGCTATTGTTTACTTTCTATACTCAACTAATGGCAGGCCTGAAGTGTCAGGGTCATGTTTAAAATTGTCCTTTCAAGGAGTAAAGCTCTTCAGTTCATGCAGCTTAGAGGTTTATTCTAAAAGTGTGAATAATTTGGTTTTGTTGTTGATGTTGATTTATCGTTGATTTTGGCTGGTTGTAGTTTTTCTCTTGGAAGAGTCTCATTGCTGTGGATATCATCGTTTTGAGGAGAGGACATAGAACATGCACCTTCATTGTCCAATTATGCAACTCTGTAAGTCACTGGCTCTTTCTTATGCCTCAATCAGTTCAGGCGCAAAAGTGGATCCAATCAAATTCCATTAAAATCAGTGAGTGTATTAAAGTTAAGCCATCATGGATACATGGATAAAATAAAAAGGAGCATGTGAGTGTTGCATTATTTAATGTGGATTCATTTCTGGGGCTTGACTTTCACAAGACACTTGAGGCTTCAGTGCTGTTGGGATAGGTTTCGCATACCATATAAAACCGTATGTTTTCTCATTTCTCAGGAAACCATAGGGAGAACAGTCATAATGGAATGTCACAACAACCATTCATTTCTTATTTATTAATGTGTATGTTCCTGTACTGAATTACATGTAATTTTATTTAATTTCACAACTTCATTTCTGAGATTCAAGCTGACTATGATGTCTCTTTGTGACTACTGACTTCTGCAAAATTCTTTGAGCTTTCCTATCCCAGAAGGGAAACAGAAGTGATATTCATTTGCATTCAGGAATAATATTACCTGTAATTTTCTAAAATGCTGTTTTAAAATGACCAAGTTTCTGGGTGACTATCTATGAAATTACTGCTTCTTTATAAATGCTTAATTTCACCCCATAATGGAAAACCATTATACAGTCCCCAAAGGCTGATATGGTAAGTGGCTTTCAGAGCTTTTAATTTCATAATAATTTTTGTTGAATTAGTTAATTTTGCTCTTGTCTGATAGGAACTGTACCTCTGTGTCAGACAAACCTAAAGGTTGTGCATTCATACTGACTGACAAAGCATGTCTTTAACTGGCCCAGCCTGTAAATTGAATAAACGGATTGTGCCAAAAATTGTGCCAGAAAATCAAATTGCTTATGGCTTATCTGGAGGATTATTTGGTCTTTGTGTCTTGGTACTTGCTAAGTGGAACAGAAAGAAATGTCAAATGTTTATTTTAAAACACAAAATGAAATATTTTAGGCAGATGGCCTTGCACATTGAGGAAATTTACATCAGGATGGGAGAAAGAGGCATCTTCAGCACTTAAGGGACAAAGTTTCCATTTCTTTTGCTTCTCTTTTCTGTAGTTGACTGGTTTTATGTCTATCAAGGTCCTGAGCATCCTACACTTCCCACTTCTTCAAGTATTCTGTTTGCCTTTGTATTGAAGACTATTAAAAGCTGACATCCTTGCTTTACTCAAAGATAAGTTATATTTCCATTCCCAAAGCATGCTTTCAAGATACGTGCAAATTGTAGGACTAAGCCAACTCTCAAAACAATGGAAGACTGAAACTCAAATTGGGAACATAAAGGTAATAAATTGTTTGTATAAAACCACACTTCTAGAAGAATGTCTCCTGTCTGACTTATCCTTACTTTTGCATACTTATCTGAGCTGAGTCAGAAAAGGGTGGAATTTTCCTGCAAGATGATGTGTCTGTTAAAATATCAATTGCAAAACACTGATGACAGTACGTACTGTCAGTTCACTCTAATGTCTTCAGGAACTCAGTATTAGATTCATGGCATTTTAAATTCTACTTTAACACATTAGGCTGAACACTGTTAGCAAAAGTGTGTATAACATTTCTAAAAAAAATATATTAATACAAAAGGTTAAAATGTTACTATGGGGTGAACCAAACTGTGGTTCCCCCAAAGTCACTAGGTAATTCTTATTCAATGCTTGGAAGAATTCACCAGATAACATCATTAATGTTTGTTAAGACTTTCCTGTAACTGCTGAAGTATTATAAATCCTTTGTTTTACATTTACTTACTAAAAAACTTCACTCGAAATTAAAACTTAGAAGACAGACTTTGTAAGCCATCAATAGTCATTTCTTGAGTGTATAAATATCAACTTATTAGCATTGTTAATTCCCCCTCATAAAGGAGGATTTGCACAATTTCAGTGATTCAAAGAGTACATATATTCTGCCTCCCAAGAACATGCCTCAGCTCACGATTGGAATCAAACTCAGTTCCCCTGCAAAGTGGCTGGACATAAGCCACCTAGAAAAAAGAAAGTATTTGGTGAGAAATGGGGTAAGAGAGGTGACAAAACTTTAACTCCATGTTCTCACTGTCAAGAATTGAAGCATATCTCAGCCTACAAGAATCAAGTTTCTCACTGTACCTCTAATACTGCTTCAATGCCATATAAAATGTCCTCAGGTTGGAAGGGCTCTTCTAATACAAGTGTGAGATCCATAGGCTGAAAAGAGCTATGGACATTTTCTGGATGGGAACACTGTCGTACGATATGCATATTAAGTCTTCTGTCACACTTTAATCCTCTTATAACACCAAAAGCTTTTAAATATAGGCTTTTTTCATATTCTAGTCTTGAATTTTTCCATCCTGTAATTACTTAGCAGTCAGCTGAGACCAGAGGTTCTTTAGTCCTTCAAGAGGTGAAAAAGAATGTGATAATCACAGAAGAATATGTTTTTTAAAGGAAAACATTATTTTTTTCATAGAATTCTGGCCCTGAATTGCAGGAATATCGTGTAGAGAACACAACAAAATGAAAAATCTCCATGCTTCTAAAATTAAACGAAAACTGTTGCAATAATTAAAGCTAAATAAGGGATTTTTTACCATGATCCCTAGTCTCATCCAGGTTAAAACAGATATTTTTACCAGAAGTGTTTGAATGTATCTATAGTATTTTTTTTACATAATGTATTCTGCCTCAAACAGTAAACAATTCAAGAGGTCCTGCTCTATGGGAGTCAGACAGCAAGATCACTGGGATCTCTTCTGGCCTTGTAATGCGTGAATGTATGATTTTACGCCAGGAATAAGCTATTAATTGGACCTATCTGTATGAATATCTTTTGTCTCTGTACTTTATTAAAACAGCGGCAACTGTTCTTTACTCTGAAGACCAGAAAAAAACAGTCAGGACTGCAGAGTACTAAGGAATATGGCTATATATTATTGCACTTTCTCCTTGACAGGCCATAGTAAATTCATTAAAGATACTGAATTGTATTCCCAAATATTTTCCTAATAAATTATGAAAATTATTTCCTTGGAAAGTACTGCTTTAAGCAGGGAAAAAAATCTACACCATTAGAAGGTCAATGCTATGAAAACAAAATCAATTTTCTTGATGAATTGATAGTTCAGAAGCAATTTGGTGTGAGTCTTCAATTCTGACAGTACATATGACTTTGGCTGGATGCCCAGATATACAGTGAGTAAACACAAAGTAGTGGAAATGATCTTGATCTCTTATGTTCAGTGTGCTAAGACAAATAATACTGGCACTTAAGTATGGCTGCCAAAGCTATCTGTAATAAAAGTACAAGACAAAAAAATAGTAATAACAGCGGTCTCTAAATTTAAGAATCATGGATCATTGTGGCTGCAGTAAATCTACCGTTATTAAAGTTTCCTGGAATAGAATACTAAGGATTAAAGTAAATTACTCTACATTTTGTTTGTCCTTCTTTCTTTGAAGGGCTTGCTGTCCATACAGAAGGATTAGACAAGGTCTTAGGATGCACACAGAATTTGTATTTGCCTCAATATCAAATGCACGTGAAAAGGCGTTGGACCTATATAAAGAGAGATGGGAGATCAAGTGTGAAGTCAGATCTTTGTAACCATTCTTTTTTCGCCTTATTATCTAAGTAGTCTTGAGCTGGCTGTCAGTTAAAAAAACCTTTCAAAAATAATGCAGATATACAGTAGCTGGTGCACAGCGAGACATGAAAACAAATATTAGAAAGTGTGCAAAAAGCCTCCTTTAAAAGCTTTTCTGTCTCCTGAGGTTTTAAAAAGAGAATCAATCCAAATGCCTGCCTACTCCGTAAACATAGGAAAAAATAGTGGGAAATAGTTGAATGTAATGCATTTTGGTATTGTAGATCATGTTAATGTCTTTTAAAAGGCTGAAGGCAAATTTCATAGGTATTTAGTACAATGGATTTCTGTGTGATTGAATTTAGGTTTTTAAAATTTTTTACTAGTGTGGTTTGTTGGGTTTTTTTATTTTTTTCAAGAAAAGAAAGCACAAGGACCGTTTATCATACATGTTCTACATTTTCTCTATAAATATTGCACAAAGCATTGTTTTAAGTTTTTAATCTGGTCTCATCAGGGCAATGTATTTCTTGACATAGACTTTTTTTTACCTTAGAGAAGCTGACCCTTTTTGGAGTAACAGCTTTTTTATGTTACTCTAATTTTCTAGCTTAGAATGAAATAATTGCTTCCTTGCTCAGGAAAGATTGTCACAATACCACTTTTTTGGTATGTGACTTCAATGACTTCCTCCTCACATAGCAGCATATACCTCTACAGCTTTTCATATGCTTTTAAAAGAAAATCTGTCAGGTTGTTCCAGGAGAAGGTGGATATTATGCAAGAGAGTTCAAATCTGTGTCTTACAGTAGAAGTGCATCTTTAAGAAGTAGTTTCATATGTTTATTTAACAAGGGAAGGCTGCTTTATGAATCTTTGACCAAAATATGTGATAGATGCTCAAAGGATAAGTTGTCTATTCGGCTAACAAGTGTTGCCAAAGGCTACATCAATTCTATTTGCACAGGCTACCCTGCAAAGCCTCAAGCTTAACTTTATGAAGTCGAAAATTTTTGAAAATCCTTGAAAATCCTTGAAAAAACTTCATGAAAACATAAAGTTTGCTCTTCCATTACAAAAACTTGCTGTAAGATTGTTCATATATTCACAGTATATGAACAGTCTTCATTGGATGAGAGTGGATGCGCTGTTCTTCTGTATTCTCTTGCTGGTGAGGGGAAGAAAGGAGAAAGAAAATGAATTGATGACAGAGCTCACTCCTCTGCTCTGTAGAGAAACTTTCTGTATCTCATATGTACTGATTTTTAGCTTCAATTAAAATGGTGAGAAAAAGAACTCAATAATTGCTTTTTATGTTCTCATTGTTAAAACTTCATTTAATTCATTTACTTTCCCCTCAGAATCACTGATTATGTGTTGGAAGCGACCTACAAGGATCATCAAGTCCAACTCCTGGCCCTGCACGGGACCATTCCCAAGAGTCACACCATGTGCCTGAGAGTATTGTCCCAATGCTTCTTGAACTCTGTCAGACTGGAGCAATGATACTACTCTGGGTTTCTAGTGGTGTAGGTATGATTGCAAAAGAAAATGGGCACAGAATATTCTTGTCCCACCTGGAGCCAGTGGCAGAACTCATGACTGAGTTTACTAGAGTGAGTATCTGACCCAGCGCTGTTCCTTCTGAAGTTTCTCTTCCTTATATGCTGTAACTCCTTAGGACTGTGAGAAACACCAATGTTTGTAACCCTTACAATAATTTACCCTTCTTCATCCCACTTGAAAGAATCTATGCAATTTTCTTTAATTCCTGATATAACCCATTGATCTTTCACTCTTAAGGAATATTGCTAGCCTAGAGTTCATAAAACAGAAAAATACAGAGTGTTTCAAACTCTGTCTTTATTGACATTAACTGTGATACAGCCCAGTCTCCCAATTTCATTCAATACATCTGGAGTGAATCATTACCCTGCATGAGCTTTTATTAACCTCAATAGCAGTATTTTCCTCTTTCTTTGTGAATTTTTAATTTCTTGGTGTCTGCTCCTGCCTAGCATTTCTGCTTCACACACTACAATTCGTACATCCTAAAGAAATGCATCATCCACTTCATGCTATTCCAAGGGGTATATAATTATTAGGTCTCTATTTTTCTGTTGATTTATCTAATTTTGATATCTGATTGGATCTTTCTCTTTGCACATTCTTTTTTTGCTTCTCTTAAAAATGTCTTGCAAGGGCTTTTCTCTATATTTCTATATGAACTTCCTAGTATAACAAATATAATCTTAATATAAGTATAATCACTGACTTTCTTTTACATGCAAGAGTATTCCTGCTTGCAAAGAAATGTGCCGAGACAGGTGCAATTTACAGTGTATAAAGAATGAGAAGATGCATTGCTCTTCCCTAGTACCAATTTTGCATGCATATAATTGCATCTTCGTTGAAAAATAGATCGATTTTTTCCAAACAAGTATTTTGTTAACCTTCACAAGATAAAAAAACCCCAAACTCTAACTTATATCTTCAATGCTGTAATTCATTGTTGATCAAATCTTTCTATAGTACTGATTACAGCTTGCAAATGCCGACCTCATTATAGGTAAGGTTGAAATATTTAAGGACAGATATAATTTCTTTAAAAAGCACTGTACTTAGTAACTATTGTAATTATACCAGGAGACATAAGGAAAGAGATAAGTGCAACAAGCGACCTAGCTTTCATAATGTCATAAAAAACTATAATTGCAAAATTATCCACTATGTTTGAAATGTTCATTAATGTAATATTCAAGTCACTCATCATTTGCAGCACTTTATGAAGTAAGAAATTATTTTTTCCAGTGTACAAATATCAATTCCATTAATTTTAATAATCCCTTCAGTGTGCAATCATGAGAGCTATATATTTAGGCATAGTACAAAATGCCTTTAGGTCTGACTGAGAAACATGTGTTATAACAGACAGTGTTTGAGTGCCAGCTTTCTAATCTTGTTACTGGCCATACCTAGAAAGATTTAAGAGGTCAAGTTTGAGTTAAGAACTCAGAACTGAATAAAAATGTCTGCAACCTACTCTAAAAAGATATTGACATTATGTCCCAGATTTTTTCTTTCCAGATAGATTGTGTGCATATATGTCCATCCATCCATCCATCCATCCATCCATCCATCCATCCATCCATCCATCCATGTCAATCTATTGACACAGTTTTTTAATATTGTGTCTTCAAGACTTAGGTCAACCTGAAAATGAAAAAGAACCCCAAAAGAACAACAAACTGAATTAAAATGGAAAAACTTGATAAAAATCAATGTGTGGGATTTTTTTTCAGACCTGTAAGAAATGTTATTATGCAGAAGACTGAGGCTGATCTGGTTCTTTTGTTCCCTGAATGGCATTAAGCTATTGTCAGAATGAAGAAGAAATTCACATTTTCACTATGAAGACAAATAATTCAACTGCAAAAATGACTCGGTGATGAATGCTCAGAATTCAGATGAGTTTTGAGATAGGTATGTTTTATTCAGCACGCTGGGAGGGAAGGTTACAGAATTAAAAATTCCCTCTCCCTCCCCACATCACGAGACAAACATCTCTTAAATACCCTCCCCGCAGTGGGCGTTCCTGTGCTCTCTGGTTGGTTCCTGATCCAAGATCCCTTCCCATTCCCCTCTTTCTCGCCGCCCAGACATGGGCAGGGATGAAGCTGGAGGTCTTCCCTCTCCCTTCCCCCAGCCCCAATGCTGCACGGTTGCATAGCAACAGAGCTACAGGAAATATGTTTTTGCTTAAGGACCTTGAAATGCCTGCTTAACTGCTGTCTTCTAACCATTGTGGTGCCTACTCTAACTATCTATAATTTCATAGACACTCTGCTTTTCTACAACCCTGCTTTCCAATTTCCTAAAGCATCCCCTAAACCTCTAAACGACCCTCTTTGTGCCTCCAGCTTAATAACAGCTTTTCTTTAAGTTCTGTGGCATTTTCTGCCCATGTCTACATATGGGACTACCTACTGGACTGATCCACAAAACCATTGCATGGTGCTTTTCTAGATCCAATACTGGCTAAGGTGTTATATATAGCAGAATTATTTTCCAGGTATTTTTTTATCCCTTTTCTTGTTTGATGTTTATTTTCACTTGTTGCTTGTTACTGTACATTTTGTTCAAACTCTGGAGAGTAGGGAATTCGCTAACACATGGGAACTGAGCCAGGCACATTGTGGACCTTTCCTTGAAGAAGACAAAAAATAGCATCTGTATTTTGAAATTTCAAATGAAAAAGTGCTTAAAAAAGCAAAACATTAAGTCTGGAAACTGGAGACAGTTCAAAGCTATGTTACCCAAGTAATAGCCTAACTAAAACTACAGTCTAAGTAAGAGGAGAACAGCCATGTTCAAATATCTTCCTTCAGTGAAAACCCTTCACCTCATCTTACTAGATACTAAGGGTGCAATTTCTGTTGCCCTATCCAGACTATAATAGTAGTCTGGGCTAAGAAAGTCACTTAGCCTGCCTATGCCTATGTTGAGAAAAGTTGAGAAACAGGAGAAAATTTAGGGAATACTTATGTACCTTAGACAGGTTAAATGAATTGCTTTTGAAAACATGTCTTGTTTTCAAGTAACTGGAATGTCAAGCTTTCAAGTAGTGGAAGCCTCAAGTTCTCCTTGTTGAGTATGCATGCTCATTGTATTGACATCGGGCTTAGACTAGATGCCTAGGTTTCAGACAGCTAGTATCTCTGATGAACACCAGCTGTATTATTTTTAGCATAGAAATGCAGTATCCCATCAAGTATGATCATGCTTTTAGAGGTAGCATCGACCATGAAGCAGACTAGGAATTTTGAATCTTACAGAGATAGTCTCTCTTGCCCTTTTTAAATAGCTCTTTACAAAAACTCCAGCCATGAGTTTCAAAGCATTTCAACAGAAGAATGAAATTGAGCAATGATTTATGTAGAAACATGGTTAGACCAGCACTGAACTTTGCTGAAAACACAATCATGACGCTCATATCGCACATCTGTTGGCTTTTTTTTCAGGACTGCAGTGATGGTTTGTCAGCCACATCTGCTTACTTCTGGCTTCCTGAATTTCCTGTAAATTCTGCATAATGTGTTTTTTAGGGAAGGGAAGATAAAACGTGTTGTCATACCAAACAGAGACTTCTTAGGCTTCCTCCAGCATTATTACCTCTTGAGAGCAAAAAGAAAAATACCTTGCACTAAATTGTCAGCAAAAACAGTTTTGGAAGCATTGCTGAGAACAGTGACTTTCTCTTTGCGAACTATTATTACCAAAGGTATTGTTTTTGCTAGTATTTCTAGAGTGTCATGTCCATGCTCTTGCTCCTTTTTCTTTTAGCTTGGACCTAATTCTTGTTTTGTAGTAATAACTTCAAGTTTATATTTAATTTCTGTTACTTCTTATTTTTGTAATCCCTTTTGCAGGCTTCAGGGATTTTTTTTTTGGATGATGGTTTTTTTTGTTTGTTTGGTTGGTTTTTTAACTGCTAAGAAACTGAGAGAAAAGGACGCTCCAGGGTGACCTTCTAGCAATTTTTTGTACCTGAAGAGGGGCTATAGGAGTGATGGAGACGGACTTTTTACAACGGCATGTAGTGATAGGACAAGGGAAGATGGCTCTAAACTGAAAGAGGGTAGGTTTATATTAGATATTAGGAAGAAATTCTTTACTGTGAGGTCCCTTTCAACCCAAACCATTCTGTGGTTCTATGAAATTCTAACTAAGCTCTAAATTATTTTTTTACTTCTAATGCTATTTTTTTGTAATGCTCAGTCACTAAATAAAAACCACACATCCTATAATAGCTAGAGTGACTAATTTTCTGTATTATAGTGGAAATACTGTATAGCTTAATTCAGATGACAATGTGTAAGTTCATATATTATGTTGCAGTGAAATTATTTTATATAGTTATATGCTGCTGTTAAATTATATAAAGTGCATAACTGAAATGTATTACATGCTGATGAAGTGATTTACAAAAGGAATTTGTGTAAATTAAGAAATTTCTGTGTTTTATATTTTTAACGAGTAGAGTGCAGGAAACTGATGTTACTACAGTTCTCTGTGTTTGACTTGTGCAGATCTAAGGCAAATTAATTCCTGGTATAGTGCCATTAATTTGATAGGAGTTACAACACAGATATGAACTCAGTCGATTATTGCTAGCACCATCTGGAAATTTATAATGCCACAGCAATGTTTCGCTTGCTGAAGACACATTCATCCTTTTTGTTTAGGATGGGAAGACAGGGATTAAAAATTGAAGATCACTTTATCTTGTTCTATATCATCTTAAATTCCCTTGTAGGCTTTGCTGTGTTTGGATGGCAGGATGTGAATTTAAATAATATTTAAATAAGCGTAATAGTGCAATCAAGGAGAGACCAAATAGGTCTCCTGAGGCAAAGCAATTTCAAAAATATACTCCACACTTTTTACAGTGGAGTGGACCTATAGAAGTGAGATTTCCTTTGATGTTTCCAGACAGCTGTTTCTCTCTGTTCTTCCTGACACAACTTTGTGTCTCAGTTTAAAGGCTGGCATTTAAGAATCTCAGTCCATGGACTAGAATAGATCTGTATCATTAAGTCTGGCTCAATTCTGTCATGATTTACAACATTACAAAATTATGCCAGAAATGTCAGAAACTTCATATTATCTACCATTTGTTTAGGAAGTCGTGTTGTTTCTTCACATTATTTTTGCTAGCATTGAGTCCGGAAATTTACATTTGAGTGATTAGAAACCCTTGACTAGTTTTTAAACTGTGCTTTATCTGTGTGGAAACATCAAAAGTTAGGTTAAACCATTTCCCTTCTCCCTTTCTTCCTCCAGAGCACAGACAGGAATTATGCTTTAAATGACTTCTAATTTCTTGGCTTATGTTCAGAAATACACTGAGTATATGCAGGCGGAGTCATGTCAAAACTTCAGATAGCTCAAGACCAAAGCTACAGAAGGGTGGGAATGTGAACAAAGCTATAACTACACAGCCTATATAGATATTTGCATACATATGTGTATGAGATTATAAGTGTGTAATACCTCTGTTATGCAAGGCGACAACACTCCAGAACTGGTAAAAAAAAATAAAATTCTATGAACAAGACTAATTTAGGCTAATTGATTAATTACCACAAACCAGCTTTAATGCAACATCTTTAAGTCAGCATATTAAGAAACCTTGTGCAGATACAGAGAAATACGAGTCTACTTGTTGTTCTATCTGGAAAACTGATACGCTATGCTTTAAGTACCTCTTTATTTCTCTTTTCCATGCATAGAGTGTTCCTGGACTGGGCAGTGTGCCCAGCATGGCCCTCCTGCCGTTCCCCTGTGGCCAGTGTGGCCCCCAAGGCTGTTTTAACAGGGGAAAGCTGCGTAATTGCTGGCAGCCCAGAGAGTGATGGAGCACAAGGCTAGACAGTCATTTTCCTCATCTTCAGTCTCATTGAGTCACACAAAACAGGGCTAGAATTTTTGTTAAATTTAATGGTTTTGCTGAAATACAAATATTGAGAGGAGTTAGCAAAAGTTTCCCATAAAATCACTGGTAATGTAATTTCATAACTCTGCCTGACAGTACCAACCCTTAGAGGTTCATTTTTTTGCCTATTAGGCTGTTGATATTTGTGTCTGGTTTGTATTTAAAAACCCCACAGTATTCATCAAGACTGTTCACCTTTGAAATTAATGGAAGTGCTATTGTGTAGTTCACAGGAAATTACCACCTTGGAAAATTGGTATATAGAAATTTTTAGTAATTAAAATTTATTTTTATTCAGACAGGATACAGTTAAGAAATAAGAGATTTTTCCTCTCATGATTTTCTAATTTACATAAATTGATTGCGTAGCTATATGATGCTAGGATGATGCAGTTAGATAGCCCCATAGAAGTGTGTGTTTATATAAAGAAGAGAATTTCTGCAGCATAAACCAGATAATGTATCTTTGTTGTAGTCAGCTTGGTAAGCATGTTGCCTCTAGAATGCTAATAACCACCAATTTTTATGTAACAAAAAGTGGAATACATAGTATTTAGGAATACTCAGAAAGATAATTTCTTTTCAAGGACTGTAAAAGCATCAAAATGTGTAAAGGATCACTGAGAACATAAACCCCTCCCACCCTCCATCATCATATCATCTTTAAAACAGATTTCTTTACAAAAGATTACAAGAAATTTCCACAAATCCAGTAAATCAGGAAAAGTGCATTTAGATGTAAGGACGTAATAATAAATCCAAAGAACAAACCTGAATTTTAAAACAGCATCTGGTAAATACATCTTCTCAAATTGTCAGTTCTGCAATATTTATTTTTTATTTGCATGTAAAGAGATGCCAAAGAGGAGACTTTATTCAATGCAGGGGTCCTTGACATAAGATTGACATTATATCTTATGATTTAAACTAATAGCAAACAGAAGGGTGATTCGTGAGTCAGATCCCTTTCTATCATCCCAAATTCATTGACTCTGTGCCTTAATTTCTTTGCTCCAATGTTTAAGCTTGTGATCCAGAGAGTTTTACTTCTGTGTTTGCTGGTGAAGGACATGTGTTCTAGGAACTCATATTAAAGAAGCAATGCATTATGGGGAGGCAGTTTCTGAGATAATAATTTTACATAAGCTCTACTCCCCACAGTACTCATTTTTTTTGTACATGGCATAAAATAAATTACTCCTTTCTATGAGTTGATGTGGTGGAAGGAACAAGTTCTGTCTCATTTGCGTATAAGAATGTCCTGGTTTGGATGCTAGGGGGCGCAACAATGAGAGGCTCAATAGAGATACAACAGCGGAACAGTTTATTTATCTAGGGGCTCTATAAGCTATTGAACCCCACTAAGACACAGCCCGATTACAAGCAACAACAACAACCCGACAATATTATGCAATAAAAGAAAAAATAACAACCTGCTCCTCCAAGCTGGCTGGTGAACTATGGAGCAGGGGAAAGAGGGAAGAAGGGAAGAAGGGCTGGCCCGAAATTGCCAATTGGTCCTGGTCTAGGAGCCTCTGAAAAAGAAGGGACAGTGAAAAGGATTCCCCAAGGGAAACCCTAAAGGGAGGATACCACACTTGCATTGCCTCTGGTGAGAGNGGGTGTGCTGCTTCCCCACTGGCCAGCGGCAGGGGGGTGCTACCCCTCCCCAAGATCTTGCCACAAGGCCGATATGGCGTTTCCTGCCAAAAATGCCACATGTGCTGCACCCCCATGGCTCCAGGGGCACCAACGGCACCGCCCGCAGGGCACTTGCTGCTTGTGGGTACCCCTGGGAGGAGCCATGGGCCAGCGGCGCCACACATGGGGCCAACTGGAGCAGCCTCTGTGGGTGCCACCCGCCTCAGCTGCCATGGGAAGGGCTGCTCTCACTGTGTGCCTGCTGCTACTGGGCTGCCAGTGCGGGTGCACCCGCTGCTGCCACAGGGACCCGCCATGGGCCAGTGGGTGCCGTGGGGGTCACTGCCACCCCCAGTGGGGTGGCTGCACTGCCCCTGCCGCTGTCTGGGGCTGGGACAGTGATGGCATCGCAAGGCCATGCCGTGACACGGCTGCTATGGGAGGGGCTGCCGCCACTGCCCCTGCCTGCTGTGGCAGGCAGGGGAAACCCCCACATGCGCTCCGAGCTACTAGAGCAACAGCGCGGAGCGAGGTGGGGCACCAGCCACTGGCCTGGGGCCCGTTCCTGTGCCACCACTTGTACGGAGCAGGTGCTGCCGCTGCCAGGCACTGCTGCCATCCCAGCTCCAGCCCAGCACATGCCAGGAGCCGCGTGCACTGGGAGGCAGTGTGAGGCAATGCTGGCAGTGTGGACATGGCCACTGAGGCTGTGGTACCTGCCAGCCCACTGGCGAGCCACAGATCAGCTCCGCCGCCAGCACCGGCCCTGAGCCCAGCGGGTGAACGCAGCCCTGTCAGGCCACTGTGTTCTGCCACAGGCCATGAGGCTGCACCCCTCGCCTGTTGTACTTCCAGTCCTGTGGCACTGGACTGGACAGGAGAGGCTCTGCCGCTCTGCAAATGCTGAGACAGGAGTCCAGCCATTTATGTCGTGCTCTGCTTCCATCCTCCTGGGAATTGGAGAAGGGGAAAAAAAATGGTTTTA
>VXBA01001885.1:0-11396 GCA_013399895.1 Serilophus lunatus | reverse complement strand
CCCCCCCCCCCCCCCACCTTTCCCCTAAAAACCAGAACATCCTATGATTAAATCCATAACAGAGTTACTAGTCCTGGTAGTCTTATACTATCTGTTCTCTGAAAGACATGATCTACCTCATGGGTTTTGACATGCCAGAAGTCAGCAGTCTCTGTTGACTGTTCATATATGGTTGTATTTAATTTTTGCCACTATTTAACTAATAGTTTCTAATGTAATATGTTTCCATGTTGAATGCTATGACATATTTTACCCTAGGTTAGTGACAAATTTCAATGCCCAAGACTGCAGAAGAGAAGCAAAATTTTCAGAAGATTATTCTATCACACCACCGAGCACCAAGAGCACCAGACATATTTCTGTCTTTCTTTCTTTCTTTCTTGTCCAGCTGGTGACGGTCAGAGGACATTTTACCACAGGAGGCAGAGCCTAGTCATGTGAAAATTTAGCTGTAGCAGAGTCCTGGCTGCATTTAACTAAAGCAGGAAAATCTGAAAATGGAGCCTCTAAAGACATAAGGTACATTGCTGACATTCATCACAGAGTGTAGGCATTGTGTCATCTCTGTCCCCACAGAGAAAAACAACTCAGAGTGCTTTCTGAATTCACTTTCAAGAAGATGCAAGGCTCAACAACAAAGTAGTGAATTGGTGCTTCAGTCTTACTGTCTGCACCAAAAACTTTACCTAATGTCTAGTCTCAGGATGCTCTATATAGCCCAAGAGAAAGGGTATTCTTTGTTCAAGAGGATTTTTCTGTGCAGAAATAAGCCTGGCTCAGGGTGAGAAAAATAGTCTAAGTAGCACACAGTAGATTGCAGTAGCAATCATGTCAGATTTTTCCTCTCATGCGAACATTTCTGGAAGTTTTATTTGCTACAAATATACCAGCCATTCACAGGGTCCTGGTTCCAGTACTGATCCAGTGTCCTCGGGGCACTGCCGAGGCTTGATGGGGTTCCTTTTTATAGATAGTTTTTTCCCCACTCCAAAGATAGACTTCTCTCTTTCTAAACAAATTAGTTACCTTGTGAAGTCTATTCTTTTAGACCTTTCTGGAAATTGGCCATAGGGCTTCAGGAATCTTGGGTGGTTTTGAAACCCCCCTACAGTCCATGCCTACTTCTTGGCCTCATTCCTGTGCTTGCATTGTGCTGTGTTATGCTTACCCCCAGGAAGTAGTGCAAGGGTATTTGCCCAGGAAAGATGCTGCCCTTTCTCCACATGGCCCCCTCCGTCAGCCACGTCTTGCTTTTTTCCTACCATGTGTTATTACCAACAATCCTTGTCTGTTATTATCAACAATTCTTGGTTGGCTTCACAGGCATCTGGCTACCAGTATTCGAGTATACATGTTAGCCCCTTATCTCTGGGCTTCTACACTAACAAAGGGAAGAAAGGGATGACACATTGCTTACTTTCTTATACAAGCTTGGAGCTTTGTGTGACTTTGCAAATTTGTCAGCTAGTAAGTACACTATCAAATCTATGTAGCATTGTCTTGATGAGTTGGCATCAGTTTGGACAGGTGAAAAAAGACCCAAACTCAATAAACAAGCACTGATAAAATTTATTGTTGCTGAAGGATTTATTTTGTTGATACTGTCAGTGTTAGTGTCTCATCTGTCTCCTTTGCAGCCTGAAAAGTTTCAGCAGTGAATTACAGACTCTCAAAGTTCCTTTTCAACTGATGATTTGAGTGTTGTAAGCACAGAAGGAGAGGCAGAAAAAAAAATCTATAGAAACAGAGCAAAGAAACTAGCTTGAGCAAACACAGCTTCAGCATTGAAAACCCCAAATCAAAAAATTTTATGTTGGGATGACAATTTAACAACCATTAAACCAATGTTACTTTGATAAAGGCCAGTAAAATGTTTTGTCTGGTATAGGCAAGCTCTGACAACTGTGAGTTTATAACGGTTACTTACTGTTTGTTGACTGAACCTGGCCTCTGCTTCTGAAGCATTACTCAAGTTTTTTTTTTAAAAAAAACAAAAACAAAAAGATAGGCAGCAAATGCAATGTCTTGTGAGATAATTTTCTTGATGCACCTTCTCCCACAGAAATAAAAAATAACAGCCTAGTCCTTTGTCTTGTCAGGACTTGAACTATCTTGTTCAATTAGAATAGAATTAGATGCATTTTTCTGAGCACATAATTTTTTATTTCCCAGGGATATATTTCCACATGAAGAAAGAACTCTGAGGAATCCTCTCCCAGCTTTAACTAGAATGTATTTCTAGGACATCTGATCAGCAACACAGCTACAGCCATATCCTCAACCTTATCACTCTGTTCAGGACTGGATTCACATAGACTTTTGGAGGTTTTTTTAGTTTAGTCTATTTCCAAAACAGGCACAGCTGAGAATCTAAGGCTGAAGCTACCAATGTTATGGAAGGATGTTTCTTACTTCACTGTGATACATAACAAACAAAGAGCTTCTGTACTTCAATGCTTGATGATGGACTTTTGAAAGAGCTATTGTTAGATGGGTCTTTCCAGCCCAGCCAACACATTCTTCAGAAGTACTGCCTCTGAACATCTCTGCAGGTGCAGGGCTGTCTTCATGCTTGCTGGTGCCACAGAGTGGTGAGAATACTGTATTTATAATAGTCCTCTGGAAATTCAGAAGAAATTGCAAATAGTAGATCCTTCTAAATGTTGTATCACTTTTACACTGTAGTATGCAGACTTTATTTCTCTCTGTTGTTGTTCTGCACCACTCAAGTGAGGCAAGTTTGCCACGAGTAAGCTGCTCATATGAGCCAGAGGCAGAGAATTGTGAAGCTCTGATCAAACCCTCTCTCGCCAGCAGCAGGGCAGCTCAGCACCTGGCTCAACTGCTCGTGGTGAGCTGTAACTTTGAAAGCACTTATCTGAAATGATAAAATTGTATACCATTGCCACTCTTATTGCAGTGCTAAACATCTATTAACACTGACAGTCGACTAATGAGGTGACCGCAACAATTAATTTCCATGTTTCCATTGATCTAGGCTCTGGAAGACTGTTACACTGATTCTTTATGAACATCTGAGCATGAGGAGGAGGGAAAAAAGGAAGTCCTATGTTTCAGCACTTTCACCTTTCTGCTAGATATCGCCAAAAAACACTGTCTTCGTATTGCTTCCCTGGTTTCAAGTGCCAGAAATTCGATATAGTGTTATTTCATGGTTTGCTGAACACAGGGAGAATTGCTACCAGCAGTGCATTTTTGCAAAATTAGTGTAACCCTCACTTGATTTCATGCTGTTTCAGAAACCAGAAGAATAGCTTCACTCTTTCTCTGTTTCATGATGACAAGTCATTAGTAATGCTACCAGGAGACTAAAATATAGTTGGAATAGGCGTTGAATATTAAGATGAATGTACCTATTGTTTGATTACATGTTAGGGGTTTTCCCCCAGTAAAATAATGACCTTAAATAATGCTAAAAATGTTATTTTTAAAAAATACAAACTCTCTAAAAATAAGTGATTCTCTATAGGCAGGAGACAACAAGTTTTCCCAAAAGGCAGGCTGCTGTCAATTCCTGCATTTCTGTTTATAGTTCTACACTTGAAATCACTGTTCTGGTTAAGGGTGTAGAAGACTGCCACAACTCAGAAAGGAGATTTAGGCTGAAGAATACCCTATGTGTTAGTAACTAGCAACAGAAACCATTAAACATACACAACCAAAGGGCAGTGTAATCTCAATATTTTTGTAAGGCAATTGGATTTGTACCTTGTGTGTATGGACATAGCTCCACTGAAAATAATGGAGTTGGATCAGTTTATGATATTTTCACCTACTACTTCCAATAGACCAGTGAGAACTTAAAGTGGGCTTGGGAGTCAGCTTGTGTCCTTTCAGCAGTTGACAGAAAGGCCGGAGAGGTCTCAGGAAATAGTATTCATGTGAGGAGATGACAGAGTTTGTCTGCTCAGTACAACTGTATGTGGAAGAGGCTCCAAAAGGAGCAGCGACAGCACTAGCAGTGACACTCAGGGCAAACATCCACAGCCTCCCAGCACCCAGCCAGTATGGCTGGATTAGGTTAGGGTGGTTGTACTGGATGTGGATGCAAATAAATTGTTAAAGTTTAGTTCTGAGTCTCCCCAAGACGCTTTTGCCTAAAAACAACTCTAAAATAAAATAAACGAATTTGTTTCTGCAACTCTGAAATTAAATTAATCCGGTCAATGCTTTCATTGAAGGCTATACTAGTAAGTTTTTCAGGAAAGGATTTAATTATCTGACTCTGTCTACTTATCATTGTAGTCATAGTAGTGCTGCTTAAATCCTCAACACTAATGCCAGGTGTATTAACCCACTGTGCCAGGTGCTACATTAATGTGTAAGAGACAGTGTCTGCCTCTAAAATCTTTGCATCAGATGAGCATGAAGCTAAAATGCAGATGGATGCCCCACTGGATATGAAGATAGGCAACTGAGTTGGATGTCTGGAGGACTGATCCTCCATTTCACCTCCAGAGCCAGGGGGCTGGATGAGCCTCACTGTGTTACTGTCCCTGAAACATACCACTCTCTTCTGTAGACCTTCTTCCTATGTCTGCCTATTCCTAGGCATACTTGTATGCAAATTTATAACGTGGTAAATAAGTAAAGAGCGGTAAGGAGAAATCAGCTTGTCTGCAGTTTTGCTCATATAACAGTTTACAGTGGCTCCAGTCGATCTTCAGCGAACCGTAATTTGTGAAAACTGACTAACCAGCCTCTGGAGACAGCTATGCATGAGTTTGGGAGGAGTCCTTCTGTTCAATGAGATCTCAATCATGTTTTCTAACAGCATGCTTGAAAAGCAGTGTGGCAACCATATAAATCACTTGCTGGAGACCATTGCTCCAGCAGTAATGGTGTAGTGATAGGCATGTACTCATGGCAGCAGAATCATAAAGGCAGTTAATCAGATTTTTAGGTGTGACAAATAAAATCTCCATGGATTTATTTGAAATACTAAAAAATAAGTAAAACTAATGGAGTAGGTGGCAAGACAAACTGAAGTGTGAGAAAATTTTGGCTTTCTGATGCACAGGACAAAACACCTTCCAGCTTGTTGGCTACCACTCCTGTCAGCCAATGTGTAAATCTTTCATTGAAATATTTGTTTTGTAAAAATAGAGAAATGCAATCTATCAGACATAGACAGCACGCATGGCAGGCGTGATCTACTGCAAATAAATCTCAAGGGTAAAATGAATGCCTGGTCCCTAGTTAGAGAATGTAGTCACTGATTTTGATGAAGTCGTTCCACTTTTTTCAGTTTGTTCTCTGTCTGGTCAACAATTTCCTATGGAAAATGTATCACAGTATCATCAAGGTTGGAAAAACTTTAGAGATCATCAAGTCCAACCTATAATCTAACAGCAACCCATCATCTAAACCATTCCACCGAGTGCCTCATCCAGCCTTCTCTTGAACACATCTGTGACTCCACCAGCTCCCTGGGCAGCCCATTCCAATGGCAGATCACCCTTTCTGTGAAGAATTTCTTCCTAATATCAAGCCTAAACCTCTCCTGATGGAGCTTGAGACTGTGTCCTCTTGTTCTGATGCCAGCTGCCATGTCTTTCAATGCTATATTTGTTTAAGTCATGACTCTGCAAAATCTGCATTTCAAATTATCTTTGAATTTCGTATCCAGACTGAAGCACTGACAAGTTTTAGCTTCATTGCTACCAAACCCTCTAAACTGTTCCCACCAAGAAGTAAGAAATGAAGCAAAAGGCAAATTCAGCCTGATTGGCACCTTAATTTCGTCTGGTACATATCCACCAAAAGCCTATGCTAGCTCTGCTTAAGTAGAAGTGTAAACATTTTTAAAGATATTAAAATCACAACAAAATACAGGTTTACCACATTTTGTATTACTATGTTTGTTTTAAAATGTCTTCATAGAGGACTTCTTGCAGACTAGATTCTGGCTTCAGTACCAATTTTTCTTATACAGTTATCTCCCTACTTCCCGCTTTAATGACTCAAGAGATTTTTCAGAACTTGTTTACCTACATTTAATTTTCTTCCTTAAAAAATATTTGTAATTTTTTTCTGTTTTTCCTTGACGTCTAGCTTGATGTTCCTTTCAAATTTCAGTTTTACATTGCTTTTGTTTTCTCTAATTCCTAAAGTAAACTTTGTGTCCGACCTCAGCCTCCTACTTCCTCTCTTTCTATCCTCCTGATAGCAAAGACTTCTGTAAAAGCCATTTACAAATGAGGAGATGCACAAAAATGTCAACCCTCAGTTCTCCAGGAGGGTAATTTATATTTTCTTGCAAGATCAAAAAAAAAGAATTTTTGTTAATAAATCAAAAGTAAACAGCTCTGTAAATAGCTGGGAAGAAAATCTCTCTGTATCTCTGTGTTCAGTTTATCAACAAGACTTTAATTCAGTGGTTGTGAGATAGTGGAGATTCTGGCTCAGAAAGTGACCTGATACACCTGAAAAGTCCACAGGTTGCAGATAGAAATTGACATGTACAGCTGAATATGTCAGTCCTCAGCTAATTATCTCTAGTTAATGGAAGGAGAGGAGTATGTCTCTCCAATATCTATGGTAAGAGGAGAAGAAATAATCCTTGTATGATCTGTGAGGGGTCCTACACAGAACTGAGCCTAGACCTTTAGTTGTTAGCACGCTAAAGCTAGATGTAGGTTCTTGCTGAGCAGAAGGCAAATGATTAGACCACAACCAAGGAGTTTTCTAACAGGCAAACAACTACAAGGAGTACCATCTGGCCATCCCTGCAGTCAGTCTCTAGTTTCCGTTTTTAGAGTGTACACCTATTGCACATTGTGATTTTCAGAGTGGCTGTAAGTCACTGATGGAATTAGTGGGATCATCTGTTGGAATCATCACTCACTGCTTAGAAAAATGCCTCTCTATGCATTTTACATGGATTAATTTGCCTGCAATAGCATCTATTCATTGTGGTAGCTATCTCGTTGAAAATGGCATCTACTAAAAACCTGCAATATTTGAATGAAAAAAGGATCTTTAGCTTTAGGAGTTGAGGAAACACAAGTCTGGCACTTATATTGTCTATTCTCCTTTGTGCAAGCCATCTGAAAGTAAAGCCTGTAAGGCTAGCCAGGCAAATCCAAGCTTTGTGCTACTCCCAAGGAACTGCTCCTGTCCCTTCCCCAACTACTTAAACCAATAATACTTCCTGTCTCTTTTGGTACTGCTATCCAACACACAGGCATTGCTTAGCTTCTTTGCATTTGATTTGTCTGTTTTCTGCCACTCCTTTGTCCTAGTACACTGATGTGTGCTTGGGGGCAAATCTGTAACCAGTTAAGCAGAGCTTATCATTGTCTCCAAATGCAGGCTGGAGTTATGATCAGAAAAACTCTAAGAACAATAAAGAATTTGATAACATATTTGATTCACTCTTCTGTTAGCTTTAATTCACTTTAATGCTCTAAAAGGGGATGAATTAATGGTTGATTGATTAGTCAGAAAAAAGAATTAGCTAAGATGCAACAGTGTCACTCAACCTGAAGTGATCTAATTCTGGCTTACAGTACTGTAGAAAGATTATTTTCACACCCATGAGAATTGTTATGTAACTGCAAAAATTTCCCCACTGAAATGGAAACATCCCTTTTCCACACTTTCAGCTGATTTATACCTGTGAGCCACAGCTCATCTGTCAGTGCAGTGTATAAAGAGGTAAAAGAAAAGGGTTGAGAAAGAAAATGCATGTGGGGAGCCCTCAAAGCACAAACCTGGTGACACCAGAGGGCAATGTTCTCTTGTGATAGTGGTTGTGGGACAAAACCACAAGCCTGAAAAAATCTTCATCTCTGATAAAAGCTCTTTTTAAAAAAAGACCACAATTTTGAAAAAGTAAAGTTTACAACACAGTGTGCTAAGGTAGACTATCAGTTTTGAAGCTTTGCAAGGTATACAGGTACTGGCTATTCAGAATGTGGGGCAGGGAGTGGGGGAAGGGGAAAGGAAAGGGAGATTATGAATTTAAAGTTTCAGATTGGATTATATGTGCAATATCAGCAGACATGCAATGTTAGGGAGATCTGAAAATGTCAATCACATCTGTGCACAGGGTACACATGGTATAACAAGACCTATATTCACTTTATGCTTTGAGTGGACAAAATAATCACAAGTCTTCCTTTAACTCAAATGGAAAACAATTGCTTGTGTAGCAGCTTAGTAGAAATTAAGGTTCTAATCAATTAATAAACATATATGATATTCAATTAAAAGTTAAAAAGTCAGTAATGCTATGCTTTTCTTTAATAAAAGTGTTAAAACAGGCATACACCCTTTTGCCCTGGGCCATTTCCACAGTTGGTTTATTAGCTTCAAAATTGAGGGAACAGAAGCGATGCAGTCCCTCCCGTTCCTCCAAATAAAGTAAGAAGGCACTTTTGTCTCTCTGATCAGACTGTACTGGAGCCTGTTGGAGCCCCTGGGAAGATGCACGTGCTCAGGCAGATCTGAGGCCTCAGGCAATGGGCAGCTATCCTGGGCAGCCCTGCTGTGGTGCAGCACTACTCTCTGCAGCACATCTCTGTGAAGTTTTGTTTAATCTTTGTTATGCAGGGTGGGAAAGGGTGACTTTTCTGTAACTGGCTAGTTATAGCTGTTGAATAAACAAACATCTTATGCAGAAATTAAAGGTAAATCAGAAAGGTTTTATGAATGGCATCAGACAAGTCTGAAGGCAATATCCTGAACAGGATTTAAACATCACAGTGTCACGTGGTAACTTGCTTGTTTCTGCTTTCCTTATCTGTTTAGTCAGAAGCAGACGCTTAGAAATGGGGCCCACAAAGCATTTAATCATCAGATTTTTCTGAGGCAGCTGGAACACGTGTGGAAATTGACCAGCAGCATTTGGTACAGAAAGGAACAGACCTGGCTTAATTCTGAAAGATCTTTCAACTATTTTCTCCCTCGGGGATGGCCCTAGTCCCTTGGGCAGAAGTAGGATGAGCATTGAGTAGGCAGAGGAAAGGCAAGAGAAAACCCAAAGGAGGGAAGCAAATGTATTTGAAGGTGTTCAATGGCTTGTGCCCAGGGAATACCTCCATGGCTGCCTAGCTCTAGAACAAAAATCTTAGCAGCAAAACAGAATTATATTGTGGAGATGTGAAGATGAAGGAGGTGTTTTCTGCTGTTGAAAGAACTAAGGGGCGTCAAGAAAAATCAGCTGATAATGGACTCAAAATAAACAATGTCTTCAAAGACATTGTAAATGCTGGAATCTTACATTGACTTGTGGAAAGCAATCCAGTACAGAAATCCAGTAAGGACTATTTATTAGGCAGATGCCACTTTTGTCTCGAGGACTCATTAACCACAAACCTATGGAGCTGGGAGTAACTAGTGGGAAAGCAGCATAGTAGGCTTTTCTGTACTCTTCTTTAGGGACTTGCTATGAGTTCCTGATGGAGACAGCCTTGCAGGAGAGGGACTGCTGATTTGATCTGGTACAGCTGTATCTTAAGAATTTAATTTTATTTGTTTTTGTTTTTTCACTTTATATTGGATATTACCACTCCCCATTTCTTTGGGTGAGAAAGGGAGAATACGCATAACGTTACCTGGTTCTTCTGCCTCCTCCTGCTATCCGCAGCTACATCAAATGCACATTATCACTTTGTCTTAATTATCACATTATCTACTAGGGGATTTAAAATATCTCATTATAGTTTATGAGTTTTACTGACCTCGATTGTGTGCAGGGATTATGTAGAAAACTGAAAGAGACACTAATTAAAACTCTGCAGATAAATGGAAAAGGGAGTGAAATATAGTAAGGTTTGGTCAGAGGCACATCGTGTCAAACTATCTTGATGTTTGTCTAATCAAAGATTGATAAGAATCTTAATTCATGTGCCTAAAAAAAAAAAAAAGAGGGTTTTTCTGTAGACAAAAGCAGCAGATCAGATCTATCTGACCTTGAACTTAGGATCTGATGCAGTGTCACTTGGGAAATTATTAGCAAAAATGGTGAAGATGGAGATTATTACAGGAACTGAGTTGTGGTAAGGAGCTCACTACATAAGAGATGACAACGAGTCATGCTGTGAAGCAAATGATCAGGCTGAAGGTTACTAGACAATTTTCTCAAGGACTAGTCTCTGGAAAATTCTTCTTTACTAAAGACCTTGACATAACAGATAGGAGCATGAAAATTAAATTGGCTGACACATACAGAAAGTATCTGTGGTGTACGGCAGTACCAGAGTGTTGTACATTGACATGGGGCAACCTTGAAGACAAGGAAGGTAGAAATGGATACAGCAGGACACAGGCCAAGGACACACATCTTGGGTCTAATGGCATGAGTCTATGCTAGGAATTCAGTGATGGGAAAGGACACTTGGGAAAACATCTTGTACTATAAGAAATGAAAGAGGTTGGCTTAGTTAGCAAAGTAAAATGATGGCTCTGATGGGAGTGGAGAGAGTAGTTGTCTCCTGTATACATGTCCCAGAGGACACTGATGGGGACTGGGAAGAACTATTTTAATTAAATGATGTGTTTATAACCAAACTATTTGGGGATGAACCATCTATCAATCAATTTGAGCTGCAAACTGAAAAGATTTCTGAAGATGGAGAGTATGAAGCAATATTCTAAAATGAATAGCAAGGTCAAAAAAAAATATCTAGATTTTAGATTCATTATATGATAATGCCAGCATTAATGACTGAAACGGGACTATGTTCTTAAAAGCCCTCTTCCAGTCCTACAATTCTTTCAGTAATTTGTTTATAGGCAGTCTTGCGTTTATTCAAAGCATTCTGAATTCTTTCATTCAGATAGACTGGGTTCAACAGAGAGAGCTGTTATCCCAAATGTCTGTTAACACATTAACGGAGATACACATCCAGTTAGGAATTCAATCTGGTCTCATACCATCCTTAGAAAAAGAAATAAATGAATGGAGACAGAACCTTTGTTCTTTTCTACTTCTAAATTCTTCTGCCAGCATCTTAGTAATGTGTTACTCCTTTCAAGCCACATTGAGATAAAAGGTGCACCAAGATCGTAAGGGTAGAATAGATTGCTTGAGTTAGCTGAACTGACCCTTGTCATTTTTTAAGGCTATGTGGTATATTTTTTACTTTTTTATTTTGCTACCTTATCTTTTAATGCCTCATGATAAGGAAACTTTCCTGCCTGACCACTCAGGAGTTACTCTGGCAGTCACACTTTCAAGACCATAGACTTTGAGTGCTGGGACTGAAGCCCCTTTGTAGTGGGTGGCTGCAGTGAGCAGCTAACAGCTGTCCTACTTAACTCCAGACTCACACAGCCGGACTGGGTTTCCTTACTGGCTAAACTCTGGGTTTCTCTTGGATCCCAAAAGGAATTTAATCACAACACTTTCAGTAAAGACAGAAAAGGGA
>VXBA01001884.1:188266-204005 GCA_013399895.1 Serilophus lunatus | reverse complement strand
CTAGTTTGACATATTTTTCTGAACTACTGCTGACAGAACAATGCACAGAGAAGACTCAAAGAGAAGTAGTAAAATGAAATTTTTTAAACAAATATCTAGTAAGACAGAAGGATTACAAGATTAATTATTTATGTTTATTATGATGAAGGCAATGGACATATGTGATGCGTAACACATGTAATCAGGTATGGAGAAACATGCAAAGTATATGCTGGTACACAAATGTACATAGAAAATAACATAATTAAATTTCAGTAGATATTATTTTGCTAAGTCTTTTGTGCAGAGTCTTATCTTGGATTCTATTCAAGCTGAGCAAAAGTAAAGTAAACCAGACCCAGCAAAACTAAAACAGGAAATTACTTATTAAGTATTTCTCATTAGCAAATATTTATTCCAAAGTAAGAGTCACCATTGCACTGAAAGAAGGTATGACTAAAACATGTTAAATTGCTTCCATGTAAATCTGCTTTCTGCTTGCAGAGATTCCAAGTGGCAAAAGTAGAATCTAGACTTGATGTTGCAGAAACGGACAGTACTTGGTGTGTTTTAATATACAGAGAAAATACATAAAACTATCTTTAAGTTGTGATTTTAGGTTTAAAAATAAAAGTACAAATTTGGAAACAGCATACACATTTCTACAGAACAAACCTCATCAGAAAGTATTTTTAAAATGAGACTTACATGTTTCAGATGTCATGGAAACTGAGAGGAAGGTAGATAGGAAGATCAAATCTACATATCCCATCATATTTCTAAACCAAAAAGAAAAACATTGATATCTTAGAATACACCCCAACTGCATAAGTAGTGCTGTACTGATGTAAATCTACCAGCAGAAAATGGTATTATAAACTGTGATAAACTGCATCATGTGAGCTGCTCTGTGCAGTATGTGTGTGTCTGTGTGTGTCCACATAACAGTAGTTTTGCAAATTTGAGGTGATATTCTTTGTTCTATCAGCAGTGGGATAGCTGGTGTTCCATTGAAACGACCATTATTACTTACTTGAAGAGGGAATAACAAATTACTTTACTATGGTGGGCCGCATGCAAGAGCCTCTTTTCATGTAGTTGCTTGGTTTTTTTAAAGGAAGCTAAATGTACATTGGCATTCTCTTCATAGTTAAGTGCAGAAAAATTATAACTCAACTTAGAAAAGAACTAAGTCCTGGGTTATAAAATATATACCTTGGCTTTGAATTAAGATTATATCCAGTCAACTGCTTAGATACACAACACCTTTCAGGCTTTCTATGGAAGTGGAATTATTTTCAGTGACAGCTCCTCGAATTAAGTGTTTAGCAGTAAAAACAAAATCAAGTGAGTGCCATCAAAAATGCTTACCTGAAGGGGAACTGAAGAAATGGACTGGAAAAAATAGGTAAAGGAACATGTGTTATACTTGTGTAACAATGGTAGGACAGATCTCATGCTTCACTGATGCTTTTATTTGTGTCTAACCGATGTACATTGACTTGTAATTCATATCTCATGGCCTGGCTCAAAAACTTTCCAGCAAACCACCTTATTAGAAAAACTGCTAATTTGATCATGGACCTTACTTTCACCTGATGCAGGAATATCTCAGGAGACAGCAGGCATGCAATCTAGCTATGCTATGGAGCTGTAAGCATTCTACTTACCATTCGTAAGCCCTTCCCTTGAAAGCTCTTCTTCACTGCAGATCACAGAGCAGTGTGTTCTATTTTCATGTAAGAAGCAGTCCCATGGTACTACAGATGATTGCCCAGTTTTCAGGAGAAATAAAGTAATAAATTAATTATAATTTATCTTGTAGATAGTGAGCACAAGAGGAGTAGTGAAAAAAGGCAAGAAACTGAATTCTGTTGTCACACTAACTACAAGGAAATTTTATTTCAGTGCCAAAGATTTACAGACTAAATAAACATTGACAGATCTTATCAAGACCTACATTTTTGGCAAGTCTGAAATTCAGAACAAACTCAATTTTGAGCTTTCAGAAATGTCACCAGCTTTGCATTGGTATGGAAAGTTTCTCTTTTTAGAAGGGTTAATAACATCCAGAGGGTTAAACTCCGAAAAATAGTAACAAAACTTAGTGTTGGAAAAAGTGTGAGAATTTCAGTGTAGGTATTGTGCAGGGATATTCACAAATCACGGGAAAGATGAAGTTTAGACCAAAAAAAGCAGCATCTCAGCATTAATATCACAGCACAGCTGATGCCATGTCTTTTACGGAAAGCGAGTGACCAGCCAGGAGCTCCAAGAAATAATGTGTGTGAAGAGTTACTTGCTTTTATTAGAGCTGGACAAAAGCACCATGTACAAGCACAAGTCTATTAATTTCCTTAATTTTCAGGAAACCTTATGCCAGGTGAATAGATTTTTAAAAGGTACTTTTGAATACAAAAAACAGCAGAAGTTTTTGTCCTCAAAGAAATGAACAAGCTGGCCTAGAACAGGGTTTAGGAGTGGGTCTGTCACATCCCAGGTCACAAGAAAGAAAAATACATTGCAAAACAACACACAATAAAATTCACAGCATCAGCACAGCAAAGTATTTGTCTTCATCCTTTAGAGCACAAGGCTTGCTCCTATAAATTATTTCTAACACTACAAGGGAGCAAAAATATCTAGGATATTCCTTCTTTGCTGGGAACCTTTTCCCAGCAAGTATTTTGTTCTGTTCCAGGAACTTACTTGCTCCCAACAAGGTATACCAGCAGTTATGCTAACTGCCCTACTATATTTTAGAGCTATTCAGTGCCAGAATGATTCAGGAGTAAGAAATTTATCATTTCCTATCTCCCACTTGCCAGTTGATGTAATTAGCCTTCTGTTTAGTGAAAAAATATGTCTTTGAGAAACCGTACACATACTGGGCTACCAGCCAGCACCAGAAGAGTGCAGAATATTTGAGCTGAGAGTCTCCCCACCCAATTTGATGATTGCTTTATTGATATTCCCTTCATTTTTAAAGTTGCTGTGTACTGGCAACAGTTTAAGTAGTGTTCGGTGTTTGTGTGTGTGAACATGGACAATATATGGGGCTTTAAATAAAGAGAAACGTTCCCTTAAAGTACAAAGAGCTCAGGCAATTAAAAGAACAATATGATTCTGCTTACATTTTCCAAAGTTAGCAGCGAACACCAAACTACCTCAATATAAACTGAAGCAGAGGTTGCATCTCTAGACAGAAAATACCAAGAGGACTGGTTCTGTAGTGCCTTACAGCTTGTGGCATTACTCTGCACTAATCAAAATTAAAGCATCCATATGTCCATGATCCTTAGGTCAAATGAAAAGAGTATTCTGAGGAACAAAGCCAAGGCAGTAAGACCCCTCATTTCTCACAATCCAAAGAAGTTCCTGTAGCTTGAAGCGCTGAGAAACAAAGGCCATAATTTCTGGAAATAATTTAGATTTATTTAGCACTTTTGATTTGTTACATTTATCTTAAGTAAAACCTGCATAACAGATGTTTGTTCTCAATATACCATAAATTTAGACTACTAATGTTCAGGGGAAAAAAAGATAAGGAGACATTTTCCAAAAATCTCTTTCTTCCTAAGCTCAGAATGGCTGCATGTTACAAGGACAAGTCTAAGCTTTGTGAAATAAAATTTCAGTGTGGTGCTGAAAAACCACTAGATTCAAAATTTGGGATAACTACCTGAGTATGTCAAAACCTAGCTCCAATCAATCCAATATCAAAGGTGAAAGAAGTGGAAATGCACTATGTATGTTGCGGAAGCATAGTCTGTAGGGCTTAACTCATTGCTTTTCCAAAGGCAGTTGTGTTAGTAACATAATTCTGATTGTCTATTCAAAATGGTATTTGGCAACAAAATGTTTATATTACTGTTTACAAAAGTGACAAACATTATAAAGGCATACATTTTGCATACTAACAAAATTTGAAAATGTTATTGCAATTTCTACTTTAATAAGCTTAACAGGCTTTACAATGTAAACATACCACGAAAGAGCAGTTGTGCGAGATTTGTTTACTAAGATATAGAACTGATGTACCTTTTGAAAGTGATTTTAATTCTTTCATCAAGCCAGAAAATTCATTCTAACTGGGCTATTAAAAATAGCAACAGTAAAACTGAGCTTACTCCAGAACTAGCAATGACACGAGTTAACAACTACACTAGTTATAGAGATAAAATTTAGAAATGTCAATATTCACGTATGGAAATGCTAGAAATGATATACACATTATTCTTAAAACATATTTTGAGGAAAGTACATAAATACATAAAACTCTAATAAATCAATTGCTCAGTAAAAATTTTCTGTGTCATTAATTAGTAAAACTATATGACAAAAAACTGAGTGCAAATCCATTTCTAAATACACTTCACTATAAGGTAAATCTTTATGATGGTCCCAACATTGTCTGTCATAAAAGCATATGCACTATTTTAATCCAATGTTATTTCTTGGGAAAAAGAAGCACATAAGTGAACTGAATTAAACTTTTTTATAAAATACTCCAATTATTTTTGGCTAAATCATAATATAAAAATTTGACATACCATCTGGAAAATTCAGAAAGCAGAGAAGTAGCTTGTTCTCTGTGGCTGGGTCTTTTCACTGGTTTATCTGCATAGTTTGTACCAGATATTACAGGGAACTCCTTTTATCTGGCTTGTGCAGTTCATATCCGTAGGAGCAACCTACACAGCTTCATCCTGAGACACCTCCCACTGAATAAAGCAGAACATGCAAATTACTGTGTAGTAATTTACCTCAAGTACCTGTCAGAGATGTTATTTCATAGTTCCAAGCAATCAAATATCTTTTTACTACTAGCATAGGGTTTCCATTAACCACAAATTGTGATTTTAGCACATTTACACTACAATAAATCTTCTGTCTGAGGAGGACAAAGAGGGGACACTCAGTTGGCAGAGGCTACTGTGAAACAGATTTTTCTTGAAAACAAGTGATAGCTTTGCCTGGTCTAGTCAGGCAGAAGATCCCTGAAAACAGCTATAAAAGTCCCTGGTGAATGAGAAACAGTCTTTAGTGAAGGAAACTGCTTCACTGAAGCTAAGCTGAACAAAGGAGGTGCTGAGAAACAACAACAAAATGTCTCTGAGGGAAAGAAGATTTTATCCTGTAGTCATTCAGACCCCTTTTTTTTTTTTTCTTTCCTGCCAGAGATATGAATAACATTCGTCCCTTCCAGTGTTTCTGAGGCTCTACTGTCAGCATACAACAACTCTGCATTAGTAAACAAAGATGTATCAATTATATACCAGTATGCAAAAATCTTACCCATGTCACACCCATGCTCTCCCCAGTTCTTGGTATGGCATTTCCTTTGAAGTGGTCTGGGGGCTGCACTTCTCATATGACACAGGAAATGCAAAAGAGTTAAATAGAAAACCCAAAACACCTGCAATTAAATCTCACAATGCTTTGGTCAACCAATCAGAATCAGCTCAGAGCCCTATACTTAAAAGCTCATAAACTACTACCTGCTCAGGCTTGTAAATTTTCATCACAATCAGGGTCTTCTTCATTTTCTGAGGAGACTTGGGAAAAAAGTCTGGAGTAACCATCTGCATTCAGCGGTAGGCTCAACATCCTCTAAACCACGTAGCTTATTCAAGGGGAAGATTAATATATTCAGGTAAAGCTCACTTCCATTGCCTGGACATAGAATAAATTATTCTATCATAAAGTCCACTGAAACTTAGATCAGAGATTTTTATAGTGTTGCTGCATACCTCAGAAGAGCCTTTCATCCTGTTGATACCCATGCTCAGGTTGTTTCCAGATCATGGTGCAGGTGGGAAATTGAGCTCCTAGCTAAAGGGGATAGTTGCCAGCTGAGCAAAAGCCATTCTGCAGCTTTCATAAGTAACCACAATTGATACTGAATGCCTTGTAACTTTTGGCCCATCTTTAAAAAAAAAAAAAAAGTACTACTGATAAGTATATGGAAAAATGTGCTTACAGAAATAACTCAAGAGATTTCTTTGAGGAGTTAGATGCATCATGCTCCCTTGGCAGCATGTATGCATAGCACTCTAGCAAGCAAGGGAATCATTGTTCTCAAAGCAAAGAGATCAAGAAGTAATGGGTTTAAACTGAAATAGGGAATAGTTAAGTAAGAAAGCAGAAAAAATCTTTAACACCAAAGGTAGTGAAGCACTAGAAGAGTTTGTTGGGAAACTAATGGAGATGACACTCGGTCTTAAAGAAAAATCTAGCATTGGTATCAATATGCTGTAGCTGGCCCCACAGGTCCAGGCCAGCATTAGAAGTCAACAACCTGGAGATTCACCAACTGATTTTGGTGCAGCATGACTATATAAATTTAACTCAATTGTGTTAGCAAAATTATCCTACACTGTGAAAAGTATGCAAGTTAAAGCCATGCAAGATACCAAAAGTGAAAATGCAAATCAAAAGAAGTTATGGATATCTTAAGAGTTAGGAGTTCAAGCAAGCAAGATGAAAAATAATGACATGGAAGAAGATAAAGTCCTGAGATAAAAAGCACAGATAGGGAAACAGCAATTCAGCAACATCAGAGTTCACTCTGCTCCAGGAGGCAGCGCTTCGTCTGGCAACGTTAGTCCTACTTATTTAATACCTAACTCTATTAGGCAGAAATATTTTGCACCCTGCTTGCAGACTGTCAGTGCACACAGTAGGGAATGTCTGGACACAAATAACCCAACCAAGGAAGGTTTCACTATCTATGTTTATTGAGGTCAACCCAGGGAATACTGGTGGAATTATCAAATGGAGAGACAGAAGGGGAAGCTGTTTGTTATTAGGTGTGTTCCCCACCTGTGTTAGGTCTAATGGGTTTTTTTTAGCTGGTGGGGGTCCACCTTACTGAGGTTGCAGTGTCCTTCCTGTTCCTCTGTGCTCTGGTGCCTTTCTTGCAGCTAAAAAAGGCATTTCTTGCTTTGTGTAAAAAAGACATTAGAAAGACTTTTCAAGTTTTATAATGTTGTAATGGGGATGAGCTTCTCTCAAAGTAATCCCCCCTGGCCTTTATCGTTGATCATGCACCCTATTACCACTCACATTGTGATAAGATGGATGGGCTGTTCCCCAAATGGCTTTGCTGGTTCCTTTCACTGAGAAGTTTGAGACAGTTTTCCCAAGAAGACATTGCTGGAGGGGGATACATGTCTAACCAGAGTGTTTGGTTTATGTGGCAAAATTTGGGAAGCTATAGAGGTGACTTCTGTGTAAAGATACCAGAAGCTGCCTCCATGTTGAACAGAGCCATTTCCAGCCAGCTTCAAAACATACCCACTGCTGGCCAAAGCTGAGCCCACCAGCAACATTGGTAGCACCTCGGTGGTAACATATTTAAGGAAGGGTAAAAATGCTGCATAGGAATTGTGAGAGAGGACTGAGACAACCCTGAAGAGAGACTAAGGTCACTGAAGAAGGAAGGGGAGAAGGTGCACCAGGCATTGGAGCAGAGATTCACCTGCAGCCCAAGGATAAAATCATAATGACACAGTTTGCCCTTCTGCAGTCCACGGAGAAAAATGGTGGAGCAGAGATCTACCTGTAGCCTTTGAAGAATGCCATGCTGGAGCAGGTGCATGTGCTTTGAAGGAGTCTATGCTGGAGCAGGCTCCTGGCAGGAACTGAGATCACTAAGAGGATTTCATGCTGGAGCAGGTGTTCTGTAAGGTCCTGTGACCCATGGTGGACCCACATTGGAGCAGTCTGTTCCTGAATGCTGCAGCCCATGAAAGGACTCACATGGGAGCTGTTTGTAAAGAACTGTAGCACGTGGGAAGAGCCTACATTGGAGACGTTTGTGAAGGACTGTCTCCTGAGAGAGGGACCCCCCACCCATCGCCATGGGTGAAGATTGTGAGGAGGAAGAAGCAAGAGAAAACAAAATGTTATAAACTGGCCACAACTCCCATTCCCCTTCTGCCTGTGCCAGTTGGGAGAAGGAGATAGAAGAGTCTGGAGTGAAATTGAGCCTGGGAAGAAGGGAGGGGTAGGTAAAAGGTGGGATTAGTTTTCGTTATTTCTCACTATCATACTCTGTTATTAATTTGCAATAAATTAAATTAATTTCCTCAAGCTGAGTCTGATTTGCCCTTGACAGTAATTAGTAAGTGATCCCCCTGTCTTTATCTCAACCCTTGGGATTTTATGAAGCAGGGGGTTAATAAAGCAGCTTGGTGCAGCCCTGGGAGCCAGTCAAGGTCGATTCACGTGGCAGGCTCCCACATAGCAGTGAAGACATACATGTGGACGGAAAAGGATTAATAAGGATTTAAATATTACAAAGCCATCAGTACTTTTACCATACTTACCTCTGTCTTTCATCTCACCAAGCCACAGATATTAAATCTTTTATAAGGTTCTTTTAAGGTTTTCAAATCCACTATAGTTGCCAGCTAGTCTATTAAAGTTCAGAGGATGCAAAATGGATGTGACAGCATCTTGAACGAAGTAACAAGAATTATATCTGTCCTTTGTGTGTGGATAGCATGTATTTCCTTTGGGTTGCGCATTCATATGTTACTTGGTATGTTGTTTGACCACTAACAGTTTAGAAAAGGTCCTAACAGTGAAGTTATGCTTCTCAGGCCAAGGGCAATGTTCAAACAAAAACCATAGCATAATTAACAAAGCCTTTGTTTCTTAAAATCAATTTCCCTTCCTAAAGAAGTTCACAATTTCTCTACTCCATGCCTTTCCCCAAAAGGAAAGCAGCTGCACTGCTGTCCCACAGAGTCTGGATACAGCCAGCTAGAATGAAAATAACAGCAGCTGTTCTGAACATCTGAATGTCACCAGGCCACCAGCAGGATCCCCATGGGGAGATCACAAAGCCTCCCACAGAGAGTGTCACAGCAGCACATCTGTTGCTCTTATGGAAATTAAAATATTTCACTGAGTCTACAGGATCTTCCATTCCCACAGGTGGTCCTGTCCTTGGATGCCAAAATACCTTACGGTACATAGGTGAGTGTGAGTCTGAGCCAAAAATTATCTTTGGGCAAAAAACCTATCCGAAGTTTATCCGCAAAAGAAATACTGAACAAATCAATCCTCCTGTGTTAAAAAACTTCATGGCACAGACAAGATGTACGTGAGTGAAATCTTCCAAATTTTAAATTAAAGACTGTTAGATGCACAGAAGGTCATTGCTTGGTGCAGCAGCACAGACTAATTCCAGAAATCTCAGGTCCTCACAACCCTCCCCTCTGGGTGCATAGGAAGATAATTTCCCCCCATGCAGCACTCACTCTATTTTTTATATTGTTTATAATTACTTCCTACTAAATGGTCTTGTTTGTTCCTTAATGTATATGAATTACTGGAAGTTAATGTCTTACAGATAAAAGAGAGTCATGACATACTGAAAGCATGCAGAAGCAAAGATTTTGTTATAAAAATTATTTATGTTTTTGATGATACCACTATTTAGGAAAATGTCTTATTTTTTTCTCTAGGTTATGGATTGGGTTTTTAGAAGAACATTTCTTTATAATCTAATTGTATTTACTATCAGATCTGGCTGCAACTTCAAGTACGCTTTCCCTGAAAGTTTAAAATATTTTGGAAAGAAAATCAAAGCCTTTCACGAAAAGGAAATGTCGATTCCCCTATTAGTGTTCAGAAATCCTTAGCACACCTAATCCTTAGACCTTAGAGCTCTTGTCAAAGGGAGGGGCTGTGAGCATGAAAACCTTCTCTGGGCTTTACTCTCAGCAGCTAGTTATATAGAAATTAGGATAGACTAGGTCAGAAAAAGGGGTGTTTATTGTGCTGTTATGTTCCCAGTTTGGCCAGCTGCAAGAAATTTTGAGAATGTGGACAGTTGCCTATCTCTCTGTAAACTATAGAGATACCAAATGGCACGCAGACTGCCTTTTAGCACTTATTACCTCAGATATCAGGCTTGATTCTTCCACCATGAAAACAGAAACTGAACACATTCTATTTTGCCTTCCCTCACTGACCAAGAATCCTCTGTTTATCAAAAGCCTTCTTGCAGCTTTCCAAATTATTTCTTGCACGCTTTCTTGGGAGATGAGCTGTTCCAGGAGCCAATCTTCTTTTCCCATCAATCTAAAATTAACTATTTACTCTTAACCATGGCCACCATGCCTACTCCCACTACATAACACGGGCTTGGTGTGTCAATTGCTTACCTTTCCATTGTCCCCTGGGTCAAACTCCTAATTTCTGTAGGATTCTACATGGAAAAAGACTGGTATGTAACCTGTTGCAAATCCAGGCAGGCTTTCATCAGGGCTACTTCACCGACTTGTGAGTCTTTGTGTACAAAAATTTGGTCTGCAAGGTGCCAATAAGAAAGTTGGTGGAAAGACACAGGAGAAATTCCACCTCCTGTGCTTTTCCCCATAGGATGTAGGCAGTATAATACAGGCAATCCATAGTTAGACTAGAAATCAGTGCTGAATGATGGAGTTACTTAACATTCGGCAAACATTTTTTAAAGCCATTTATTCTTCAGATTTTGGTTCTGTGACTTCTGGGAGGCAGCTCTTCGAGGCAGTGGAGCATAAGCTCCTCCCTCCCCTGCAAGGAGGTTAACCCATAGCTAATCAATGCTTAGAAATAAAAGTCCTTAATGTGGATTCAGCCTGAAATGAAGGTTAGTTCTTGTCTGGTTTTTATCCAAAAGTGTCAATTAGAAACATCTCTGTTCCATTTCTGTGGCCAGCACCAGAATTTGCAGTCTCCTGCCAGCTTCTGAGGACTTCAGTGCCTTCAAGAGCTGCACATTTCAATACTCCTGCCTGATTGCTTTCAGACTCCAATACCATAGGCTAAACTGTTCCTAGACTTATCCTCTGCAGATAACATCCTGCAGAAACAAGTTTGTCTGAGACCCTAGCTTATCAGCAGCAAAGAGTGTGCCTTGCACTGTGTGATGTGAGCAGGTGTGTCTCTCTGCCCTCCTCTCACCACATCACAGCCTCACACACCAGAGCCCCAGTGCCAAACTACCTGAGTCTCCAAGACACATAGGTCCAGAACTGAGGCTCTAGGACAAGGCCCAAATGTTGGAAGTTTCCTAGATCCTGTAAAACTAATGAAATACAAAGGCCATTCTGTCAATTAGTTCTGTAGCAGAACGATTACTTTTGGATAATGGATACATTTTCATGGGAAATGCCATGAAATCAGGTGTCCTTTGGTTTATTTTAGCCATTGAGCTACACAAAGCCCTATTCTCCAAGAAATAATCCTACCAACACATATCAAGTGATCATCTTTCACTACATGGAAAGGACATCTTGGGGTCATTTTGGATTTCTCTGAAAACAGCCTGATGTTAAGTAGCTGTCAAGAGGGCAAAGAGATTATGAAGATTTATTAGCAAAAGAACAGAGAACAAAACAGGAAATGTTATCATAATGACGCAACGCAACGTTATCTTGAGCACTGGGTGTAATTCTGGTCTCCAGACACAAAAAGGATATAGAAGCATGCAAAAAGTTACTAAAAAGAGCAATAAGAATATCAGAAATAAAGAGGCTCCGAGAAAGGAGAGAACTTTCAGCACTAGGAAAAAATACATAAGAAACTATTTTTCAGTACCTCCCAGAGAAAAGAAATAGGGAAATGATTAGGCAGATGGTTAAAGCAGAAAACAGTACTCTTTTACATTAAAAAAACCCTGAAAACTAATTGCATATGAAGTTGTTAGTAAAGTAGATGTGCAATTGGTTTCAAATGCATGACTCAACTTTAAGGAAGAGAGATACATTGATCACCATTTAAGATGCTGTTGGAAAAGCTGTTTTAAACTGAGGAGGTCCATTCCATGTGATTGATACTGGCACGGTTTATTATGCTCTTTTTTTCCCATTATTGATGGCTTGTGCTTTTGGGTGGGATGAAGACCTAGGAATGGAGGGTGAGGGAGGTTGTGGAAGCTGGTATGGTAGTTTTAATTTTCTTACATTAATAGGAAAACAGAAGAAATTAAAAAGTGCAGGTAGCTCTTATTTAAATTTTTTTTTTTTCAGTTATTTCATTTAATCTCACAAATACTGCTGAAAGCCAAAAGAGAAATTTTTCTTTCCTAAAACCAGGAATTCCTGCAGAGTCTGGAGATCTGCTCCTGCAAGGTCTCGAGTTGTGCTTTTTGAAATAGCTCGTTCCTTTCCTCCCCTTTGTTCTTTGAGCAGAAAAAACTTTGTGGGGAGGTGGGGCTGGAGGGAGGAGGGAAAGAAGCTTGCAATAACAAATTTCCATTTTTTTGTGGCTCAGAAATATACAGCAATGCAGACACATGGAAAAATGCTTCTCCAGAGAGGAGATAATGAAACTCATGGATTTTGAGCACTGAAAATAAATGTAAGGTGACAAGAATTTACATTTCTAAGCAAAGAAAATATTTTATTCCAACAGATGATTTCCTGTTCCAAATCCCAGTTTTAGTGCGGTGTCAAAGCCATTTTGGGAAACAGGCTTTCGGCATGGTTAGTATTTCTTACTAGACACGTAAGTACCATAGCACTACACAGCTCTGTTGGGACTTCACTTAGTTGACTTACCTCTGTTAGACATTAGGGCCTGTGGATATTCTGCTCAGCAGCACATTAGCTCTGCAGCCATAGTCTTCCATTATAGGCATTGCCTCACTGATCACTGCTTCACTTTTGGGTTTTTTTTTAACTGGTCAGTCAGTGCCATGCAAGCGCAAAAGGAAGTGAAACGAAACCAACATTGTATTCAAACTGCCATTGAAACATGAAGGAAGTATTGCTCCACAGAGGTAAGGTCTATACTGTAGACACGTTATACAACTTGACAGTGCCACTGCATCAAGTGCAGACTATATTTGGGTTAAAGTGGAGAATGTGGAGAAAAAATCATGCGTACAAAAGCAGCTGCTTTGAGCACTTCAGGGTCCCTCTGCTGCTGTGGAAGATAAACCATATTTCACCTCTTTTAGCTTTACAAAAGACCAGATGAAACAAGTAAGTCTAAAAGAAGGAAAATTCAAGGATGCTTGATTTTATTACTTAATGTGGGCATGCAGGTATCTCTCAGGGTAGATAAACATCCTTAATGCAGAAGAATAAGTAAGTAGTAAAAATTATAAAAAAAAAATTAAAAATGTGTTTGAGTCCAGTGAATATCCATCCTGTAAAGACTGACAAATCATGGCATGTAAGCCCTCACATACTCTCAATTCCATAGAGTCAGCATGCACCATGTAGTGGCCTCCCAAACAAGTGCCAGCCACCCTAGACATTTTGTCCAGACAATAGCATGAGTGAGGGACACAGACTATGTCTAGGCCACTGATTAGCTCAGTAATGATCTTGAGGCTCTTGTGTCTTAAGCAGGTTGTCTGACATCCCCAGGTGACATTACAGAATTACATGCTACGTAACACACTAATCACAGGCTAGGCCAGCAAGCCAAGGGTGCTCCCTGGCCAGCTCTCTACCGCCTCAGCAGCCTGCATGCAGAGGTGTCCACACTGCTGTGGATGTGACAGGACAGGTGGGTGACATGGAGGTGGCTGTGTCAGGCGTTGCACATACTGACAGTAACAAGATTCTCTATTCTGTTATTTTAAAGAAGTTGTAAACTAGCAGGAAGCTTCTTTGTTCGTATTCATTTCAATTATCCAGGAAAGGGTTATTTTGGTGCACTATAGAGGATAGAATCGGTTTTCTGTTCCCAAAGGCCATTCAAGCCCAGACAACATAGACAGAGCCACAAATGATCTGTCATTCAGGCTCCAGCTCTCATGTATGCCTCCCTAAATATTGCCTAAATTGGGATGTAGAAAATGGGATGAACCCACACCTCAGGGAAAAATTACATACATCTGATGTCCAGCACTGCCTGAACTCATTCAAGGTCTCTTCTATGGTTTAGATAGGCTCTCTACAGGATCACAAATCCATCCTCTGGAGAGGGCAAGAATTTCTTTCCAATGCAAAATTATTTACAATTCAGATTTTGAACAATCCACAATGCCCAGGCAAGGCTTTCAGTCAGAACAGTTAACCAGAAACCAGAAGACCCAACTTCTAAGGTCTGTAGGAGTTCTGCATTACAGGGAGAACCCTCTACCCTGACCCCTGAAACTAGGATGCTGCTTGTTGGTGCTTATAAATCATGAAGAAGACAGAGAAGCCAAGAGTGAATTAGATTCTAGACACACAGGGGATGGACATTAAGGAGAAATTTGAATTCTGAGGCTCTAACTCCTCTTAAGTGAGTTGGGCTCCCTCACATTTGCTTTCAAGAAGAAAAACTGTACTACCAGGTATAAATTGATCCAGGCAACTCAGAAGAAGAAGAAAGCATCCTAGAAGGAATTAAGGGAACATGTTGTCCTTCAGAGCAAGAGAGGTCACCAGTTTCCTGATGACTGCTCTAACCACAAGGCTGGCATGAGGATGAAGAACTGAGCAGGGACACACCATACATTCAGATTTTTTGTGTCATCAGAGCTGTTTCTGCTCCATTAACACCTATTCTCAGAAGTCAGATGGCCAGCTTCCCTCATGACTGTGGGGGTAGAATTAAGCATTTCACGTTAGTTCTCTATAAATTCATCAATAAGGATCAATTAATTTAGAAAGTAGAACTCTTTCTAAATGTTTTAAGAGGTCCTCACCTTCTGCCACTAACCAGATTTGATCATCCCTTTCCTTTTGGGGATTTTTTGTGTCTCTAAATTCTTCCAGAGACATTGTCCGTAGGCACTGGCTTTTCTAGCTCTGCAGGATATCACACAAGCAATACTACGATCATGCAAATTAATTTATACTAATTTTTTCAGACAATCAGAAGTTTTCTGAATGAGAATGCTTGTGCAGAGAGCTCTTTCCACAGACTTTCCGCCTGCTGCTATCACCAAGTTAATCAATACCGTTAAGTCAGCATAAAGTTTCTCTCAAGTTGGTTCTCTGCCCCAGCAAAACCTCAGGTGTTAGATCTGACCTTTGGATAGCTACAGTTTGAATTTTAAGAGCTCAGTAGAAATGACTGTCTATCATAAAAAAAATAAAAACAGAAAATTGATTTAATCTCTCTCTAAATCATTAGCAAAAACACTCTTTTTCTATGAATTCATATGCTAAAGGGTGGAAAGACACAGTTTAAAGCTACTCATAAGTAGAACAGCAACCTCATGGCTGATAAGCCTATGAAGGAAACATATCTGTAAGGCAATTGCTACAGTATATAATCTTGAAAAAATAGCTGGGAGATTATTCTTATTTAAAATATTCTACCTGCTGTTTTTTCTGGTTTGATCATTGGATTTAAACAATGTCTGGAAAGAAGGAGCTAACTTTTAATGAATGAATTTTGGGGAAATTAATAAGAAGGAAGAAGCACTCAGAAGTTTAAGTCAAACTGTGCAGTGGGAAGCAGTGAAAGTACCATCTGCATTAAAACAAATATTTATGTTCCAAAGACAACAGAATAGTAATGACAAAAGTATCACAGAATCACAGAATCACTAGGTTGGAAGAGGCCTCCAAGATCATCTAGTCCAACCCTTACCCTAGAACCTCAACTAGACTAGACTAGACTGTGTCACCAAGTGCCATGTCCAGCCTTTTTTAAAACACATCCAGGGATGGTGACTCCACCACTTCCCTGGGCAGTCCATTCCAAAACTTTATTACTCTTTCTGTAAAAAACTTCTTCCTAATATCTAACCTATACCTCCCTTGACGCAGCTTGAGACTGTGTCCTCTCGTTCTGTCAGTTGCTGCCCAGT
>VXBA01001884.1:161727-187810 GCA_013399895.1 Serilophus lunatus | reverse complement strand
TGGTCCTAGCACAGACCCCTGAGGGACACCACTAGTGACTGACCGCCAGCTGGATGCAGCACCGTTCACCATCACTCTCTGGGCCTGACCGTCCAGCCAGTTCCTAACCCAGCAAAGAAGTAGAACCTGTTCTAGCAAAATGTTTCAAAGTGATTTTCACTGAGTCTTTCCACATGGTCCACTAAAGCATGAAGAGACAAAATAAATTTACTATGATAAACAATGGAAATATTGGATTTTCAAACAACAAATATCTAGTTTGGATTACTGAAATCATGGCAAAATGTTAAAGTTTCAGAAGGATAAAAAGCAACTATGAAGTTTGTTGAGGCAATATAATGGACAATGACAACAAATGTTGTTAAAATAAAGGAATAGACAGTGTTACAAAAGTAGACAATGCCAAATATTGACAAGTCTACAATTCAGACAAGATTCCTTTCAAGACTTGCCATTTATTACATTAAATTATCAATAAATTACATGAAAAAAAGGTGTGAAAGAATGACTGACAACAGCAGTGGCAGCAAACTCTGATGAAATTACTCCATTTTTTTTTATTGCTTTTATGGTTCAAGTCATAGAAATATGACAACAGCTGTGCTGGTTAAGACCATCTAACTCAGTACTTCTTCTGTAGTAAGGACTACTAAGAAAAACAAAGAGTAACATCATATCCAACATATACCATAACTGCACTTCAGTACTATCCTAGCCTTCAATTGCTCTCAGCACCAGGCATTTCCTGAGCCTGTTATGTTTTGTCTGTTTATTCCAAGGTTGATCTCTGTAGGAATCCATGAGGACTTCCTACTTGTGCAATATCCTCTGTCAAGGAGTTACACAGGGCTGCTACCTCTTTCCTGAAGATCCATCATATTTTTCTCTCTAATGTCCTGGATGATCAGAACTGAGATTGTGCTGATATATGAAAAAAGGAATGGGTAACAAACATGAGAAGAGTTGTGTTGATTGCAGAATATACCCCTCATCTAAAGCTGGTGCATGAGACTATGCTGCTCAGTGTGGGATATAACCTCTTTTGCTCAACCTCTTGGCCAAGGGTGACTGAAAATCTATCAGATACAATGTGTAGATAAGAATCCTTACAACCCAAACAAGTGGCCAAAGAAGAGAAACATCTCAATGCGTTCCTGGACACGGTACTGCCATCTGCAGAGGGGGTTTGAAAGGACCATACTTCAGTGTTGGAAATGGTACAGTCACAAGAATATAGACCATCAAATATCTGCTTAACCCTCCCAAGTCTGTGCTTTAGGAGCAGTGCATCTCACACCACCCTAAACATCCACCCTTGCCTTCCCTGACTCTCCTGTGCCAGAAAACAATATTCTGTGTTCCTAGTGGAAGAGAGTTCAGGAAACAGATCTACCTAAGAACTAACTGGTCAAGAGAAACAACAAAAGCAGAGTTATTTTTCAGCTGTTTTGGTTCTTAGGCAGATTTCTTGGACAGGTGCTGGCACAATAGAAAGGGCATCCTTGAGCGGATGTGGACAGAGGTAGCAGGACAGTCCAAACTAGTGAGGACAGGGAATAAGCACCTGTTAGACCATGCCAGAAGAAAAGCAAGAAAGTGGAACAAGTCTGCTTATACCCAGCTGCATAGGATGGCTGCACCAACATGTTGCCTGCAGATATTTATCTGGTAACTTCCTGTTGCATGAGTGTTTGTTAACCAAGAATCAACGAAGAATGCTATTTTCTTCAAGAGAAGGTTTTAATAACTCCCACTGCTTCAAGTCACCTTAATAAGGAAAGATAGTGCTGCTTTTTCTCTGGTGGGGATGTGGTTAATTGTGTTATGTAATAAAACCAGACCAATTTATTATTATTATATCTGAATGGAGATAGAGTCTGCTCTGTGTGGTTTCCAAGGCTTACAGAACAGGGTTTAAGTTCTGATACTTCACCCCAGGGACTTTCTTTCCCACCAATAGCAACAGACTTTGCAGGAAGCACAAAAACCTCTTTTTCACTCTCAAGAAAGTCAACAACATGCCCAAGTCTAAATATTTGCTGCTTTAGCATGATAAAAGCATCTCACTGTAAATACACAAATTCTTTCTACAGCTATTTTACATGCAGTGGCAAAAGGCCATGAAATACTGAAACGACATAGTCCAAACAAGCTACACAAAACCCAGCAACTTTCACATTGGGCGTTGTTTGTTGCTACAGAAGGGAAAAAGAAGCCAAATACTAAAGAACCTTCAAGTTTCAGACACTAGAATGTTATCCTGATCCCAGGGTTTCAGTGGAGCTGAGATTTCACATCTCAAGTGGTGGAGATAAAATTCATAGTCTGAATTTGCCACGACACAGCAACAGCAGAGGTGCATAGCTCCTGCTGACAGGTGTTGGCAAACAGGTAGAAGGAAGAACCAAAGCACACCGTGAGCTCAAAGCAACCCAAGATATCCAGGAGTACTTCTAAGACAATGTCACTCACTTTTGTTCAACCACCACTGCATCCTGAAATTTGTGACACTAAAACACTCCAGGTAGTTTTAGCTAGCAGCAAGTAAGGACAAAATCCATTAACCTGCCAGCAAAAGGTGTCTCTACAACCAGAGCTGCAGCTTAATAAGGCTGGATCAAACAAGAGGAGAGAGTCTTCATGTGGGAGCATGTCTATTATACATATGGCAGGCCCTCTCTTTAGGGCCTGCCTGCTGTTGGCTCCCCTACTTGGTCTTGAGGAAGTGCATGGGGAAGCACTAAGGATGACGGACCTCAAACACTGCATGAGCAGCCTACAGGATGGTCAATGCTTTTGACCATGGTACAGCACTCTTGGGAGGCTGTCTATACAGGTACAGCATGAAAGCAAGGATGGCTGCACCTTGGATGCAAACCCGAGCCCTCAGAAACATCACCATTTTCCAACAACAACAAAGCATCCTGCCAGAAGCTGGAGTGCACTGAGACTGGGCGGTGCGGAGGTGAGAAGGCAGCAACAACCTACCCGGCTGTCTCTGTAATTGCAGAGCCAGTCCAGCAGCTTGGGGCAGCTGTTGAACTACCAGTCAGATTTTCAGCAGACGTTTTCCTCACTGTTGAAGACAGAACACCTGGCACAGTTAACTGCTGGCCTGACTCTGCAAAGCATGCTTTTCCCCACTGTTTGTTGTTCCTCTATTTTTCCCATCAGCCCTTGAAAGACAACTGGGTCCTTTGGCTGTGAGATAGCTCTTGGCCCGAGGAATTGGTCAGCTGAAGATATTGCAACTGGCACTCTCTCCAGCCCTTACAAGCCTCTAGCCCAAAGAACACGGGTACTCACAGTAACCAAACTTTGTCACACACCAAAAGCTTTGGTTTCCTCCTGGAGGGATTTTATGATCACCTACATGTGGGTAGAACCTGCACTCCTTTATGATATAAAACTTAGATATTAGAAAGAAGTTTTTCACAGAAAGAATAATAAAGTATTGGAATAGTCTGCCCGGGGAGGTGGTAGAGACACCATCCCTGGATGTGTTTAAAAAAAGGCTGGACGTGGCACTTGGTGACATAGTTTAGTCGAGGTGTTAGGGCAAGGGTTGGACTCGATGATCTTAGAGGTCTCTTCCAACCTAGTAATTCTGTGATTCTGTTTTGGTTTTTTTTAAAGGTGCAACTTTTCAATTGAGGACAAAAATAACTGCTTCCACAGCTCCCCTCAAAAGAGCTCTGTGCTCACTGATTGCGAATACTTTGCTAACAACAAACTAGGAGCTTTTCACAGAAGAAAAAGTCCACTCTGCATCTAAGGCAAGGGAGTTTCCACAGCACTGGGGCTTGTGAAAGGAACATGGTGATCGAGGAGGTGGCCATGTTCAGGAAATCTAAAGAAGATCATGAGGCTGATTTGAGTTATCTTCAAAGAGAAAAGCCAAGAGCAATGAATACATCCATATCAAGAACATTTGTGGTTACAGAAGGGTATGTACAAAGACAAAATGGCACTTTGCTGCTTCACGTGTCCCACAAGTGGCTCAAAATGCTATACATGTAATTACATTCCAACCTATGTGTGGTGCTGCTGTGCTGCTATCTTTACTCCTGCTCACCTCTTCCCTTCTTCCCTCAGCCAGGCCACAAAGACTTCGTAAAGCTGCCAGGTCTAGCTGAAATTGGTCAAACACTTTTAAAGCACTACAAGGATTTTATTTTTTTTCCAATTAGCCTCTTTCTGTTGAAACGGTATTTAGCTGCCAAAGAAGGAGTCATATGGTTATTTTTAAAACCTACATTTTTTATTTTGCAAAATGCCTGCTTTATTTAACTCCCAGTATGATATGACCAAGAATTCTCATTTTATTTTTTATGAAAGGTCATCTCATACTATCCCCCTTCACCATAAATAGAAATAGCCACCATCCTGTATTATCCACATCCTTGAAAGAAATATTTATGGTGACTCTATTCTTAAGTGCTTTAGCTCAATTTCAGCTAGTAACTCACAAGTGCAGGCATATGAGTAAGGTAGTTGTGTTTTGTGAGACACAGCTTTGTGAGCATGAGGTAAGCAAGAGTTACTGAGTGTCAAGGAAGAGAGAGAGACTGAAGAAGAAGAGAAACAAGTGCATGACTTGATTCACAGATTCCCAAAGCCTCACCAAACCCACTAAGCCTTTCTCTTCCATAACTCTCAGTATCCCTTGGGATATCACTGCCTGCTCAGAGCCTCCCACAGCTGGAGCAGAAATCTTCAGCTTTGGCAGCACTGTACATTTGAGGATCTACACATGAAGTATGCCTGAGGCTGCTCTGGGACCCTTCAGACATCAGAGGATCTTCATGTATCTTAGTATGTATACTATTATAACACTTTAAGAATTGCCATCTGAGTGCTCATTACAAAATCAGCTACTTCTGAGAGCTGTTTATTATGAACCGCTCTGCCCCAGCCATCTTGTGCTAATTGCTTTAATCACTTTCTGCAGTCTCATCTTCACCATTAGTTCTGGAATTCAGAGTAACTTTGCATGAGCCATAACTATGGCAGGATTTCTGATTTGGCTCCATTTATTATTAATAACAATGTTAAGAGTAATATTATTAAAAATGGTCATTAATTGAAGTACGAAATTCTGCTTCACAGAGATTTTGACAAAGGTTCTAAATAGACTTTGAAACTTCCTAATCACTTTCATTTTGCAAATTTTCTTCAACTTACAAACCATATAGCTGTATATTAACAAAACAAAAGGTGGGAAGAAAAAAAAGTACACTATATACTACATACTATGAGGAAAAAGAGGGTTTCCAAGGTCCCTTGGGGCCTGAGCACACCATCCAAAGCAAGGATTGGGGACTGACCATTTCAGGTGGCAGAGACACTGCCTGTGAAACTGAACATCCAAATTGTCAGAGCCAGGGAGATCTTCCAGTGCTTCCTGCCCCCAGGAATGTTATAACATTCATTTTCAGATGGTCATCCTGATGCACCTGACTGCTCCTCCCTGATGGCAGCCCTGAGGCAATTCTTAAAGGATTCCAGGACTACTGAATCTTGTCTACTGTCCATTTTCTGGCAGGGGCCCTACAAACACTTCAGCATCCCAAACTCCAAGAATTTCTCACCATAAAACCACTGGATCCATTTGTTTCCAACTCAGTGAGCTAGATCGTTAAATTAGGGACAAATTCTCCATACTCCACCATGTCAAGTGAGCTGTGGGACTCTCAATGCCTGGGGACCAATGGCTGGCAATGATCCTCCAGCCATCACTCACAGCAGATCTGCTGGAATGCAGATCCCAGATGAAGCAGTCTCCATTCATAGTTTTTTTCTTGGAATAACCAGTGGGAAGTGTTGCTCAGTTACATCTAATTGACATATCCCAGAGGCTGGTAAAGAAACATAGCTCTACAGAAGACAACTCCTCTCCATTAACTCTAAAGTAACAGATGTACAGACTGGAAGGCAAAAAACCTCATTTTCCACTGAATTCCCTGCTAGTTCCTACAAAGGATGGGAAAAGCACTAAAAATAATAATTCCAGTATAATTCAGAACTGTAGCCATGAGGATATTTTCATTTTTGACTCAGTGTGCCTTTTTTTATTTATTGTCATAGCTTGGTATTATTAGCAGCAGAACTTCATTATGAACTTAGTGTGGCTTTTTTCAGAAGGGGAGCTTCAGTCTCAGGCATCACTAGGTGGAGGCATTGCATGGTGCAAGGCTGACGTGGCCCACGGCTCTGGCATTTCAGGATACCTCCAGCCACTTCCTATGGCAGCTGTTATTAATCCCTCACCCACTCTCACCCTGGCCCACCTGATCTTTTCCCCTAATCAGCTATCTTGGACATGATCCTTTCCTTAATAATAAGCCAATTCATCTCCTAATTTAGGTACCCAACTAACTCTATGGCCCAACCTTCCAAAAATGTCAAACATGCCAAAGTTAGCAGCTTTTTAAAAGTGACAGCAGATGGTGTTGGCACATCCTTGGCTCATTTAAATGTATACGTGTACTAAGCCCTCCAGATCTAGAATAAAGAGACGTTTTTATGAAAAACTTAGCTTTTTTTATGTCAGCATGTGGTCTATTCTCTTCAGTCTCTGAGGAGAATCAAGTCCCATTTACTTGAAGAATATAGGAATGAGAGCCAGATATCAAGCAGAACCAGATGTCACGACCCAGAAGAGAGCATACACAGATGGAAGGGGGACATATGGCACACAGTTTCTTTCCCACTGTGAGTGTCCCTGTCCAGACACCTCTTCAGTTTTTTCCCTTTTTGTCCCTGCAATATGTAGGGAAGTTAATTGCCAAACTTTTTTCTGTTTTAAAGGTACAGATGGATCTTATTTTTTAGTAACTCCCAAATACTCTGCTTGTTCATCATTTCAGAAGTGGATGAATTTTATCAACTCCTTTACATGTCAGTAATGACTTTAACCAGAATCACAGAATATGCTTAGTTGGAAGTGATCCACAAGGATTATGAAGCCCAACTCTTAAGTGAACCTACAACCTTGCTCCAACCAACTGAGCTAATCTCAGGATCCTTAAAGATGTATTTGTCCTGCCATTTCACCTATGCTCCACTTGAAATGATGTAATTGTGTCATGCCTTACCTAGAGTGTACAGACCTAGTTGATACAGTCTGAGTGTGCTTCCCTAGGAGTGAGGAGTAGGATAAGAGTAGGTAGCTTGAATTTCTTTCTCAATCCAAGTGCTTGTCCAAGTCACCCAATTCCATGGCGCAGAAGAAATAGCATATTTAAAAAAAAAAACAACCCAGAAAACAAATAAACAATATGAGTATTAGAAACAATGTGTTCTAAGAGAGAAAAAATACCTTATTAAGGATTTGTTCTCTTCACATCTTTTGGGGGACAGTAGATGAACTAAGCAAGTGCAAAAGACCAAATTAGCATTAGAAATTAGAGGAGAGATTAGGCAGCACAAGAAGCCCTCTCCTGTACACACAGCAAGGTAAGGGAAAGAAAGAACATGGATTTTAATAATTGCCAACAGAAATAAAGCCCATCAGGGAAACTGCTTAATGAAAACAAATAAAAAATTAGACAGTGTTCAAAATTCTCTTCCTACTACAGTCACTGCTGTGCTCAAAAAAAAAAACAAAAAACCCCAAATATAGGATAAGATAAAATGAGTGGCTGGCAGCAAAAATGAACCAGAAAAATTTACACATTCAAGTCACCTGATCTGGAGCAGCAATTCAAATCCAACCTTTCTAGAACAGAAAATTCACCTTAATGACTTGGTGAGCTTTCTACCTCTCTTCAAGGTGAAATAGCAACTCCTTGGCCACTGTTATGGCCAAGAAGAGCTCTAACTCCCGATGTCATGCCATAGTGGCCTGGGTGCTCACTCAGAGAAGTCACACAAGCTGTGCCTCCTGATGCCCAGCAGACATCAGACTCCATTTTTTCCAATTGATTTCAACATGGGAAGCAATATTAGAGTTGGTTTAGGAAACAAATGAGGAAATTACTTTCTAGTTCACTTTTAGGGACTAATGTTCTGTTTGTCTCAGCTGACACATCACCCTTCTGGTTAATATTGGATTACATTGCATTTGTCTCTTCCTTCTGAAGCTACCAAGTTTTCAGAAGCAAACCTCTTGCCAGCTAATCATTTGTGGAGTTGAGACTTGTTGGTTTTTTTTAATAAAGAGCAATCCATACATCTGTCTCTATGGGATTTCTTTTATTGTATCACAAAAAAAAAAATCGTGTGTTTTCCTATGTGGCTTGCCAAAAGCAGTTTCCAAGGAGAGAAAATAGAGACAAAATTCAACTTCAAAGTAAAGACGCATAATAAAAGGATATGCCATTTCATCTCACACTACATTCAAGTAGTTAGCTAGCAATTAACCATGACAACCAAAACCTTTCTCCCACACTTGCTTTCACACAGGAACAGTAACATATCTACATAATCATACTATAAATCTGATTGTTTGAAAGTGTCAAGTAAATAAATTCTGACTCTTATCTGTCTTCACTTAAGGGTCTTTAGGAGTCTCATTTAATGGGCAAATGGGAGAATGCTTGTCTTGAATACTGTAGCAAAACTCTGAAAAGAACTATGAAAAAAGTAGCCAGAAATCATAACAGCACATTCAAACAAAAAAAACCCCCAAAAATATCAGCACAACTCTATGCAAAACAATGTACTTTTCTGTAGTACTGTAAATCCTATTTCAAAGCATATGAAATTAGAAAGTTGAAAAAATCTACCAGTTTTAATTCCTTTTTTAATTTTTTTCTTTTATACGGAAAATAAGAGGGTTCTGCTTTTAAACATAAATGAAAAAATTTTTGAAAGAAAATTTAAATTTCAATAATTTTCTGAGAAAGTCTAGGTCTAAACACAATGTAAAAAATTTGACAGTAATGATTATCTAAATCTCTGAGTTCCTAAATTTATTTTTTAAATCAGAAGACTCAGTCAACACCTACTAGAACAATAGCAGTTCATCTGATGGTTCTATCATGTTCTCAGTTTTCACGGTGACACCTCAGAAAAAGTCTGTAGCCAGTGAAGGTTGTGGAAAATTACACAGTTGTGAACCCTACAAGAAACTACTCCTAAGGAGTATTTTCTAGACCTTCTCAAAGAAAAAGGTACCATGAAATGCTATTGGAAATCTTTAATTTTGAATATATATTTCCACACCTTGATCTTGGTTTCTCATCCATAAATACAGCCCAATAAAGAATATATTCTACAGGACACTTACTTCTGAGAGCCAAATAAGAGGAATTCACTGACAGATACTACCCTGGCAATAAACATGATGTAAGAACCTAGTTAACTTTGGAAAAGAACAAAAAAAAGCAAGCAAGATTTGTATTTTCATTCAGATGATGCTCTTCAAGGAGTATTAAAACTCCTGCTGCTTCAGACCACCTTGAAAGGGAAGCAGCATGCCATTTTCTCATGGTGATGCACACAGAACAATGGATTGGTGTCCAGAAATACCAAGCTACTTCCAATCTGTTTAATAGACCTGCACACCTCTTACTCCTTTTACAAGTAGAGAAGGTACCATTTCTTGCCATTGCCATCTGGTTATGCTTCAGAACTGGCCATTTGCCACTCTCCAGGAAACCTAGCCCAAGCACAGACCGTTGATGGATTCTCAGTGAATCTCTGTGCATGTAGTTAGAGATATGGAACGAGAACTTCTGGTTTTCAGAGTAGCAGCACAGTTTAGAACTTCCAGTCCTCAAAAAATCTTTCTGGAATACTTTCAGTTACCTGGCCATTACAAGAAACTAAGCTGAATAAAGAAAACAAAACAAACAAACAAAAAAAAAACTAGACAGCAAACAAAAAACCCAAGGACCAGATATCGGAGAATCATTCAACAAATGTCTAAAAAGCCACAGATCCCAATCCACTTGCTTAACACACTTGGTACCAACTGTGCAGTTGAAACATATTTAGTGTTGAGTTTTAAATGTACCTGCTATGTCATGTATTTCCTCAACTCTTTAAAGAAACAAAGATAAGCCCTTTTGCTCAGAAGGGGACCTCAAAACTTGCACAGTGCAGATTCTTGCAGCAATCGTGGAGAAGCAACAAGAAGTGAAATAAAGTGACAAGGAGAATGCTGATGACAGAAATGTATTTTTAATTTATCAACTTCAGTTTCAAAAGTTGCAATTTTTAAAAATGGACTTCATACAATGTTTATGTGGACCATGACTATTTAATCACCATAAAGTTTACTTCTCATATTTGATGACGGCTAACACAATAAATTGTGTCACTATTAAAAATCTAGGACAGAAATAAAGTTGCATAGAGTTTTTCTTTTAGAGTGTAATTTAGGGAAGTGATGAGTAGTTTTTACCTCTCAAAGAAAACATTTAATTTGTAATCTAAAGACTGTACAAGAAACATCACAGTTTAGCGTTACCTTCTCAGTATTATTTCAATAGGTTCTTCTTAACTTTCCTTTGCTGCAGAACTGTTCAAAGTTAGGGGCAATAAATACACTTCAGAAGAAGATCCTATTTTCCTGAATGGCATTCGATAGCGCACATTTTTCCAGAATCTTGTATTCGCTGAACATGATTTTTCTGAGAAGTCCCCTTTCCATTGGATAGCTCCATGTTTTTGCTTAATGTATCTGATTGATTCTGGCATGCTTGTGTAGTCCTGTATTTCATCCATTTCTATAAGAATCACTTGAATTCCATCACGGATGAGAGCATTATACATAGCCAGCTGTTGTTCAGAGGTGTCTTCTAGCAGGCAGCAACTAGGTGTATCTGATCCCAAAATAATCATCAGTCTTCTGCTTTTCTTAAGGGTTTCATCAGCAACACTGACTACAGCTGTAAGTAATAAAGAAACAAAAGTTTGCATAGAAACTTTAAAACTGATATAAAATACTATTTAATTTTAAAATTGCATATATGTGAAGCTCTCAGAGTACTGAGAGGTTTAAGATCTTCATGCTGCCATTCATGATTCATGATCCACTGCACAACATAACTGACAAAAAATAGTTTTATTCAGTCCCCAGGAGCAGATATCATTCAAAAAGCCTCAACAATATTATTAGTGCTGTCAAACCCTCATTTGTTTGTAATTAAAAATAAAGTGTAGACCCTCGTAACATCAGAACAAATTTTTCATTAAGGAAGAAAAGAATAAAAAATAATATGTCCATTGGAAAAATTATCCATTAAAAGCAAACAAATATAGCTTTCTTTTAAAAAAAAAAAAAGTGGTTCTTAATTGCATAGATAAACTTTGTACCTAAGAATAATGTCTCAAAACACAACTTACTGATTCTACTAATTAAAGCATACCTTCTCCCGGTAAATCATCCCTTCCAATTATGAAGAGTTTATATCCACACTGTTTTTCTAAAACATCTGGTAGTATTCTACGAACAAAGGTTTCCAGATAATAGAAACTTCTGCCTTCGCTGCCTCTTGTGTACAGAACATATGCATCATAGATTTTCCCATCTAAACAGAACAAAAACATTTCTATTAAAAGACTAAACTCAGAAAAATGCCTTATTGCAAAGTTCCATTTTGATCTGTTTAAAAATAATAACTGGGGTCTGATCTCACCCATCTGACAGAGTAATTTCAAAAAACTAAAATGCTCTACCAATAAAAAGAAAGACGATGAGCCACAGAATCTGACTTCCTTTCCCAACACAGGAAGGGAGGAGTCAGCAAGTGAGCTGGATGCAGGACTTGGGAAGGAACAGGAAAAAGCTACCAACCCCAGAGGTGCCAGGACATTAACAAAGCGCCCTCTTACAGGACTTCCTCCACCACTCCTCCTGAAACAAACTCAACAGCCGTTATCTCCACTTCTGACAAGAGAGGGTGGAAAAACGGCAATTCTTTCTTGTAATAATTCTGCGGGGGAAAGGCGGAGTAGGCAGCTGAAGTTTTGAGAGTTAAAACTGCATTGTAAGCAAGACTGAAGTAACCAAACCAAAATGAGATTTAACTCAACAAGTCACAAACATAGTTTCCTGATTTTTTTTTTTTTTCTAATTTGAACTCGATTAAAGTTTTCTGGAAGAACTGAACTTTTAACCAGATGTTGAAATTAGTTTTCTGTGAAAACATTTAAGACAGCTACGAGTGAACATTAACTACCTCCAAGTATGTAATCCATTCACTTTCAAGCTATGGGGAACTTCAGTCTAATTTTGAGCATTGATTGATACAAAAAATATCTATGATGTTGTGCTTGTTTCAAATTTTTCATACCTGTCCAATGTCTTTGTCTACAGTACAGCAAACAAAAACATAAGAAGAATCACAGAACACAGAACCAGTAGCAAATTTCTCTTTGGCATGTAAACTTCGTAACTTATAGGATTTAGAAGGAAAGTGTTGGTAAAAGACAGAAACTGCAACATACAGAAAAAAACCCACTAACCAAGTTAGCCTCCAAGAAATTAGTTTGCTTTTCAAAATAATTATTTAATGCATATCTTTTAAACAGCTAGTTTATAGGATGTAGCTCTGCTGACATCTATTGTTCATTATCAGAGTGACCATATATCTACATATAAAGAAGCTACAGAGAAGCAAAAAACAATATGCTAATTAGGGAATAACCTGTAATACTTTTTGGCCTATCTCACCATGACTGTCTTCAATATTACAGCTTTTATATAATCAAATATGATTATATATTTTACCCATATCACTGAAAAAATTCTTCCCCAAAATGTCTTTGTTTATATCTGAAAATTCCTCATGGAAGCTCCACTTACATTCTACTAAATAATTCCATTATTGCTCAGAAGTAATGGCAAGTGAAAAAAAATCAAAATGCTAATTACATTCACATACTTGGTCACGTTCACATACCTTCCTTACTTGTAAGGCCACAGACAGAATTACGGTACCAAAGCACCAAATCAATCTTGAAAATCTTGTATGTTATTAAAATAATAAATGTTAAAATTAACAAAGATACGAGACCTCCAGTCAGCCATCTTTGTATATCAGGAGCTGCACAAAAATATAAGAAGATTGTTTTTTTAAATGTTGAATTTGTCCAAATATGATCTTTCATACAAGTGCAATTCAAATTTGAATATTTCATTTTTCATTTCTATTTATCTGGTTTTTTAGAAACCAATAAATTCACTACTAAAGTGACTCCTTCCCTACTCACAGGAACTTGCACACATATTGCTAACTGTAATGCACCTGTCTTCTATCAAAATGATACACAAGAATTTTATATCAAAACACCTTCTGGGTAAGTAAAGATAACCACAAACCTCAAAAATAACAAGTATTTCTTACCTCTGTGTTTTAATATAATGTAAGATGCAACCTGCCCAAAGGCATTTGAAGCTTGACAGACAAATGGCTGTTCATAATCCTCACTATTCACTTCTGAAATTATTAGCTTCACAGAATGCATAGGGCGCCCATCATAAGAAGTTTCTTCCCTATCCAAAAGGTGACAAATAGAATCGTAAAACCACAGTCCTTACTGGAATGGTTTCATCTCTAACATCTGCCACACAACAATGGTTATTTCCTTCTGCAAATGTCAACCACACTTCACAACAGATGAACAATTATATTACACGAAAGAAACTCAAACAGTCAGGCTTCTCCTCGTACTGATATTTAGCATATGCATTGGAAAACATCAATACACCAAGACATTATTTTATCTGGAGCTGTGTTTCGCCAAAGGAATATAAGGTTTCTATAAGGAAGTACAAACATATAGCTTATAAACCTAAGCAAACCCTTGTTATGGGCTTCCCAACGCCTGTGAGAGTATATGGACAGACATATTCCACAATGGCATATGACACAGAGAGAGGCCCTAGAACAAGGTATCATGTTGTGGTCAGCAGCTCTGGGACAGGAAGGGTACCAAAGGTGTTGACGTGCAGCAGGACAACACCAACTCACAGTGTGATTCCTGCTACAGGGAGTGGAGTCTAAACTGTGCTTCACCCTATGGATAAGAACACACTTGTAACTGATTGTGTCAGGCTGCACCACTAAGAGACACAGACTATTCTCCATACATTGTACAAGGGCGGAAAAACGCTCTTACAGCATGTTCAGTTAGTTGTGTACTGAGATGTGTGACTGATGTGTGAACTAAACAACTTTTTAACCATCAGCAAAATGTGGAATACCACTACCTTGCTAAGAGTAAACCACAAATGCAGAACTAACTAACTAATCTACTTAGTCAAGCACTTTTCTTTCCTGAAAACAGGGTCTAATTACCACTTAAAATGCAAAATAAAAGCTTAATCATAAAGGGCATCTATAGGTCCGCATGAATCACTTTCTAAGCAAAAAGTTACAGTAATTTGAAGACTAACAGGGAATGAATGAATCAGCACCACCAATGCAAATGATCAATGGTTGCAAAGATGACTATTTAAATGCTAGGAAGTACAAAAAATAACATTGCTTTTATGATATCTATTCAGTGGCCGTGTACCTCTGTATTACAGCCCAATTTTCTATAGCATATTTCTTTATGACAGTATAATATATTACTTTTCTAAAGGGTTATCTCTTGGTGAGCACCCAAATAATTTAGCACTTTATTTCCTCCTTTGTTTTATGATGAATACATATTTCTTGCAACTATACTCTTACTTTGAAGATAGCATTCTCATTTCTTCATCAGTGCTCGAGTCATAGTGCTCAAGAATTTACAAAAATTATTACACATTTTTATTCACAGCACCATCATGAAATAAGAGCTGACAAAAATTCAATTTTTAGTTCTCAAACTGTAATATATAAGAAAATTTCAGATTGCCTCTTGCTCAAATTTAAATTGTTTTCTCCAGTCAGGTATAATTTCTTCTCTCCTAACTCCATTTAGCCCACTTTTCACCATCACTTTATCTCCCATTTGCCTTTCTCATGCTTTGCTCTGTCCATGTCCTCACAAAATGTAACTCATTACTGGAAACCTGTATCCCTTTTCTCACCCCACTAAGCTTCAACACAAATGCCCCCAATAAAGTCTTCCCTTAGCTCTTCAGCTATCTCTGTTATATTCCTCTACCTCAAGGCTCTTAAACCTAGAAATCTCAATTTCTCCTGTAAAGCACAAGTTTGTCCTCTTGCAACCTGTCATAGAGGCAGATGTGAAGGGAGAGGAGAACAGAGGAAAAAGAGACAGTCTGAAGATCATGGACCTAGACATGCTAATCCAACCAAAAGAGATCTCTGCCAGATCAGACCCTTCATTACTGTATTACAATTTTGAGACTGTAACAAAACACTTTTTTTCCAAGTTTGGAAATTAAGACAGATATTTAACAATGACCAAAAAAGCACAGTCTCGTGTGAAGTCCATGTGCCTAATATATTTCAAGTTTCTATTTCAAAGGAGAAAGTGAATTGAAGAAGGCAAGTATTAGAGCTTTTAAAAAAGAATGCTATTTAAAGCAAGGGGAAAATGTTGCTAAATATTTTAATGTCAAAGGGAGAAAGTTCCACTTTGGTTGCCAGTACAATATATTCTAATCTGAAAATATACTTACTCATAGGGACTTGCAAAAATTCTGCTCATATAAAATACATCAATATACACACCGTTGCCTGTCCAAAACACCTCATACCCATCAGCACCTGTTGTATTGCAATCCACTGTAACCTGTGAGCCTATAAAATTGTGTTACAAAGTAAACAGTTAATTTACAAAACCTAATTAAAGTCTATACAATCTGTTCACAGATTCCTACACAGACCAGCTACGGAAGGTACCAAACTCTTTCAGAAAAGTTATTCTGGTCAAGGGTCTATATAAGTGATTTGCAGACCTAGAAAGAAAATGGTAGGATGGAAAAGGCTGAATCCAGGAAGAAGATGCCTCCCTCTGGGGCATCACTTGGCCTGCAGATTCAAGATGGATCTGTTCTTAGAATCTCCTCCAGATTGATGGAAAGCAACAGATGTGGCAGAAAATCACCTGGGTTCCCTACAATTTTCTTTGAATCTGAGAAATTTCCCTAGGACTTTGTAAGCAATATGCCTCGTTTCTTTCCCTCTCACCCCTCAATATTCCTTCTTTGGGAGATCAACACAGAGAAACTGAGCTGGTCACTGAACTATTTTTTTCAAAAAACAACACCAAGGAAACACACCTTGAGTATACATTTTCACTAGGATACAAATTCTTATTTTCTCATAGAGAAAACTACTTACCAAGTTCTACTTCAATGGAGTTATTTCTTGGGTAAGATATTTCTGGAGGCTTTTTTGGAGGGCTCACTAACCAAAAGAAAGAAAGTGCTTTTCAGAAAAACAGTAGGGGAGATGAAGATTGTTCTATGCTCTAGAACCCAAGTACAACCTAAAAACACCGTCTGTACTACAGACAAGGCTGTCAGCAATTTTCTAACAAACATCACTCAATTCTGCAAGTGTTGTATCTCAGGTGGTCATAACTTCTGACCTGAAGCTAAGCTATTTTTCACTCCATCTCTTCCAAAATTTAATGCCACAAATCTCCACACACTCATGGTGGACTGGCTGTTCCATGGCATAAAAATTCTGCAGTATTGCATTCACAGATACTAAGAAGGGTGTGGGTAAACATCTGAAGTATTACCCCTCTACAGTCTGGGTAGCCTGTCATCCAGCACTCCACAGATACAAATTGGAGACAAGTACTTTTAGAGTGCAGTTCATCTATTTTAGACTTCTGCTACTCTAAAGGGGAAATTTAATTTCTGAACTCTAGCTAAAGGCCTTAAAGTTCTTCTCATGACACAACCTACAAGGAAGTGCAATACCAGTGACCCACTTTAGATGTTTACAATTAATATGACATGTATGACATTCTCCAAGTGTACAAATTAACAAACATAAATCATAAAGCACCTTATTTGAGCCCCATAGCAAAGTACGCAGAATTACCCCAAATATATCCTCCCCTTCTGAAAACTAGGACTGCATTATTGTTTGGACCCAAAACCACCCATTTTAGTGTAAACTTGCTCAGCTGGAGTCTTTACAAACTGCTGAGCTACCTTCAGTCACTTATGGCAGAGGAGTGATATGATTTTGTTTCTACTGAGTAGTGGAGGCTGAAATTCCACTAAGAAGTTCTAGGGACAGCTTTTAAGACCAGAATGATCATTTCATTTGATCCAACCTCATGTTTCTCAGATCTTGTTTATCCATATCATCTAGAGATATAAACAATACATACTTCCATCATATATTCATACATGCATACATTCATATATTCACACAAACAAAACAGGCAAGCACAAAAAGAGACAATTAAAAAGTAATAAAATACAAAAAAACCCTTAAAATGTCTACCCTTAGCCGGAGTATAGAAAACAGTATTGGTATTGCATACCTTGATATAACACTGTCTTTTCAGAGATCAAATATCAATCTCATAATGCTGTGCTAATAAAGGATTTCATGATTTGCCATCTTTTGTATTTTTTTGTTGTGCCGTTGGCCCTCCAACATAAATCAGGGTCTACTGAGCTTGACCCACATACACTGTATCAGAGGTGAGAAGTTTCTGTGCTGAGTAGATTAAAACCAAAAGCAGAAAAGACAAAGTTTTGAAGGAAACAGATAATACACAAAGAGTGAAGACATTGTTATCCTTTGGGCTGATTTAGTTCATTGCTCTTGTATTAAGAAGACAATGTAAAGGACAAAGAAGTAAGATGGGCAGGATAGTGGGCACAGTAGAAAGTATTGTGCAGGGCATCTGTTCAGGAACTTTGGCAGCTGGTCTTTGGGCAGCAGAGCTTTGTTATACTGCAGCTTTGAACAAGGGAATGAATCTTCAATATTGTAGCAACAACAGAGAAAATATAAATACCTTCAGTTAGCAATTCTTTCCCTCAAATTTAGATGAAAACCAGTAGCCCTAAACATGTCTATCCACAGATTAGGTCTTTCCGTTTTAGTCTTTAGAAATTTCTTACAAAAATTTCAAGTCATTATGAACACAAACACAGTGAAATTATTTACTTACTTACTACAATCAGACTGATGTCTCGTGAAATGTTATATTGTTTTCCATTGTAGGTATATATTGTCTCACATGTATAGTTTCCTTGATCATGTACAGTCACATTGAAAATTATAAGATCCCTGTTTGAGAAGGCAAACCTTTTCCCTTCCAGCAGCTGGCAGTCCTAAAAATATGTAGAGAACTCTGATAATTTATATCAATGTATATTTCCATGGTTTGTCTCTCTTTAATGCAATTTGAAGTTTCAGTGGACCACAGCATAAGGAAGAGCAAGGGCAGCATAAAAAGCGCTGCATGCTTCATTTCAGCTGAGTTTTTAATTCAAAGTTACCTCAGTTCATTTCCTTTGGAAAACAACTTTTGATATTAAAAAAATAAGAAAGTATAATGCAAGTGTCAGGATTTGTAAAAGTACTCATGAATTAAGAATCATTCAATAGTTAATCTTTTAAGGAACCTAAATATTTCTGGTATCATATGGACTTCATGGGCCTGAGGCAGGAGTTCTGCAGAAGGCACTGCATTCTTGTAACAAAAATAGCCTTTAAATGAGCGTGAACAACATGAAATAAAACAATTGAACAGAACAATATTCATCACATAATTGAGATGCCATAGCGAATCTGTTTCCATGCAAAAGAAACTCAGGATAATGTGTTTCACTGGCAGGTAAACAGATGCCACCTCGTGGATACGTGGGTCAAAGGCACTCCTACATCTAAGCTGAATTTCTACCGTGTTTATCAAAAAACCTGATACACCTTCAAAAGATAAAAAGTCTTAATCCTCTTCCAATTTATTTTAAATTAATTTGTATCCCATTTACAGTAAATCTTTAGTTTTTCTGTTCCAATTCACAAACGTCAGTGAATTTTATTTTAAATAATGGACAGCTATAAGACTATATAAACCCCCACATTCTCACCTTATACCAACGGACAGGCTGAATATTCTTTTCATTCCTGATATAATCCAAGTGTGGGCACACAACCTTTGCAGATGATGATGTGAATATCACCTCCTTTACAGCAAATTTTTCATTTAAGCATAAACCATCAATCCTCTCAAAAACTGTTACTTTTGTACACATGTTCTTGCAACTTGTCAAATTCCTGCAATTAATGGAACATAATTAAATAAAACTATTTGGCATATTTTGTGACTTAAAAATATACGGCATTCTTTATGGAGAAGAAAGAGAAGGCAAGAAGTTTACCGTTCCTTTAATAGATTTACTTTTGCCTACAAGGAAAAGGAATCCCAAACTAGATTTAATTTCCCCAATCTAAAGTTAGTTTTTGTGAATGCACTCTAACCTTCATTAGTATTTCTCTTACCCTTAACATTTTACTTGCTTTCTAAATGTAACTTTCTAAATGTAATCCTTGCAACTCATTTCTGTAAAAATGTAATTTTTTTTAAAAACTTTCACCTTATGACACATTCATAATCTCCAGAATCTTCTAACATTGCAGGAAGAAACCAAATTAAATTCTTCTGCTGATGAACTCTAGACAGTTTGTCTCTAGTCACAGCTGTCTTATTACCAACTTTATACCACGTGAAGTTGTAGTCTCCACTTTTCAAGCTCTTTTCCAGTGAACATTTAATAGCAAGAGGCTGCCCATCAGGCACAAGACTTTCCCTCAACATCACGTCATAGGCTTCACACTTCTCTAAAGGAAAGAGATAAATATTAAAGAAAAACTCATACACTTTGCAAGAACTCATTTCCTGATTACATTTACAAAAACAATTACACTTTTTAAAAATGGAGTTTTCACCTCCATTCTCAAGTCAACTTCTAAAAATACATTTTTTTATGCTACACAGTGGTATTCAGATATAGTTGTGGCACTGAAATTAAATACTGGGTTTCAGATGCAATATTTACACTCAGTAGAATGTCTTTGTTTGCAGCGGACTTGTCATTTTCATGTTTAACTTTACAGGCAAATTACTAAAGTACTTGTGTTTCCCCAGTCTGTTTCATGAGCATGTACTCAAACATACACAAAAATTTCATTTAATGTCTTTATTTTTAACTTCACTTAACTGTATTCAAAGTAGTCCTTAAAACAGACTATGCTTCCAATACCCAAATATCCTAAAAGGACACTGAAGTTAAAGATCATGCTGCACAAATACCAAGTTTGCTATGGAAACTTTAACTCACCCTTCCTTTTATGAACATTTAGAGAGGAATTACAGCAATCACCAAGGAAATAATTTTCTTTCCTTCTGACACAAGCAGACTCATACAAAAAAAGAGCAACACCATGGGTTTGTTTTGGGCTACCTTTTTTTTTTCGGTAATATGACAAAAAAGGCATCAACTCTGGATACCATGATCACATTCCTGAGTCAGTATTATATTTACCTAAACTTCCTTGCTTTTTTAGAATATAAGAACTGCCACACAGAGTCATGCAAGTGTCTTATCTAGCCCAAAATCCTATCTCTGATAAAAACCAGTGCCAAAAGTACAAAGAGATGAGGACATAACAAATAACAGCAATACTTTGCCTTCGTCCCCTTCATTGGCTTTTACAATTTCTCTGGGTATCATGCCTTTCTTGTTAGGAGAAGGTAAACTTTCATCTGCCTAGTCTATGATATTTACAATTTTATAGATCTTTATTGTTTCTTTTCTTTACCTCAGAGTCTTCCTTCACTCAGAGATTTCTTGTATGGAAGCCATCCCATGACACTGTCATTCATCTCTCAACCTCTTCCAATACAGTCTGAGATGGAAGGATCAGACTGCAGAGTTCAACTGGTACACATTCACTATGGGGTTACAGAGTTCCATAATGAAGCTTTCTGCTTTCTGTTCTACTGCTTTCCTAAAATTTTGCTTTTTCTGCTCACTGCTGATAAAAGAGTCAATGATTCCAGAAAGCATCCAGAGATATCAAAGCAGCATTTTCCCAAGCGGTTTTCAATTAACTTAATGCTTACATCACATACATAGAGTACATGTATTCCTGCTATATGTGCTTGACCTTTCCTTCCCCCTTCACATCCACTGGATTTTACTTACTGACATTCTACCACTGAACTATTTGATGTCCAGACACTTTCTTCAGAGTGAGCATCAGTTTTAAACACCAAAGAATAATTTTGTGTCATCCACAGTTCTCATCATCTCATCATAAATCTTTTCCAAATTACTTATCCAAACATCAGTTTACTTAGATATCTGTATTGAATGCTCTATAATAACTGTGGTGGTTATGAAATTCTGTGGCCACAAAAAAAATTTTTCTGCCACTAAGAGCTAATATCCTGAAATAGTGTAATAGGCACCAGCACAAGCTAGAGACCATTCAGCTGTAAAGCAGATCTTCAGAGAACATTTGAGTTCTGGTGGACCACAAACTGACCATGAGCCACCAATGCTCCCTCATGGCAAAAAAGGCTAACAGTGTCCTGGGCTGCACTGGGACTCACCAGATTTGAATTTACTGGAGAGGGTCCAGCACATTGCCACAAAAATGTTTAAGGGAATGGAGCATCCCTGGATTGAGGAGAGAATGAAAGTGCAGGGAGTGTTCAGCCTAGAGAAAAGGTTTCACGAATGTGTGAGGGGATCTTAGCAATGTGTGCAAATACCTGATGGGAGAGAATGAAGAACAAGAGACAGACTTTTACCAGTGTTGCCCACTGACAGGACAAAAGGCAATGAGCACAAACTGAAACATGAAACATTCCATCTGGACACAAGAAAACATTTTTTTATTTTAAGGGTGACCAAACACTGGAACAAGTTGCCCAAAGAGGTCATGGAGTCTCCATTAGCAGACATATTCAAAATCCAGCTGGACACAGTACTGGGCAACCTGCTCTAGCTGACCCTGGGGTATGTCAATGAGGTTAAACTAGATGATCTCAAAAGTTCCTTTCCAATCTAAATGATTCCGTGATAAGACAGTACATAAAATTCCACATATTGTATGTTTTATAGGTTCCTGCTCTTAGGACTATTTAAAAATTTTCACTGGCATTTACTTTTACAGCCATTATCACAGAAAGTTTGTATTACTTTTGTGGAAAAAAAAGTTTCAGAACAAAACTTTATATAGCAAACAAACTTACTTGCAAAAATTAAAGACACAAATGCTGTTGCAATATTACACAAAAACAGCGGTTTTGCTGTCATGTTTCCCTGCAGAAATGGAAAGAAAACTTTCAATTAGTAACTTCTAATATGATCTTTCACAATTTAAAGTCATTGTTTGCATTACACAATTAATACAGGCATTACAGCTAATTCAGGACACATGGAACACAGGAATTGGTTTTGACTTGTCTGTTACCTGCTTGTTTTACCTGGCATGTCCTAATTATTACATGAGAACATTTCCCGTTCACTCCTTCCTGTCAAGCACTCAGGAATTTTTATATCTCTAGCATGTTTCTTCCCACTTCTTGCTTTCCCAAGCTACAGTTTTAGATTCTCTAACTTTCCTTCAGATAGAATCTGATTTCATACTTCTGACTATTTGCCACCCACTTCTGTACTCCAATTATGCTACAGCCTGTCTGAGATGGGGAGGAGAGGACAGAACTTGCATATAGTCTTCAAAACATAGGCCCATTATGAATTTTTATGCTGAAATGATTATTGGGTTTTTTCTGGATTTCTTTCCTAATAATGTCTACCCATTTCTTTATTCTTTAAGTACTACTGAGTATTAACTTGATATTTCCATGGGCCTATGCAGTAAAATTCCAAGGTCTGAGAGCTAAGAGTGAGGTAAACCCAGCCAGCTGCTGAGCACATGTTAGGATTTTGGCCATATGTTTTAATTTTAAATTTTCTTTACAAACTTCTTCTGCTATTGTTATCCAGTCATTCACTATCATGACATCTTTCTACCACACTTTGCAATTTATGCCTCTATGTTCTAGCCTGAATAGCTTTGTATTGTTTGCAAATTCTGCCACCACAACAGTTTCCCTCTGTCTGCATCAGTAAAAATACAAGCTAAGCAGAAGGGTTGTTTGTGACTCCACTAGTGATCTTCCTTCACCTGAAAATCTAAGCATTTATGTTTTAGCTGCTCATTTATACATGTGAGAACGATTATCAGGACTCTTTAGTAGTCTTCTGATCCATAACGTGTTTGGAGAAAGATCTATTAGTTGCAAGCCTCTGACAAGGTATTTCTTAACTTGACTTGCCTTACTGCTTTTTTTCTATTCAGCCTACCGTCGCACTTTACAACACTGTGAGAGGAGAAATGCAACTATCCAAACTGAGGGATGAGCAGGAGAACCCCATCCTGTTTTGAAGAATCTGTAGCTGATCATCATTTTCTACAATAATCAAGGACGGCACTTCGGCTGCTGTGTCTTACTTCACCAAACTGACTCAGAAGTGTGCCATATATTGAGTCATCCACACTGCTTCTTGCAGTGCCTGCTTACTTTCTTCCTTCTTCTCTTTCTCTTTCCTCCTCCTTCATTGCAAATTTCTACTCAGATTACTAGGCAGGTCTTTTCTTGTCTGGCTGTAAGAAGGAATGGGTTCCCACAAGAATCCTGAGCATAGAAATACACAAAAACATTTAAATCACCAGAGGCAGATTATGAGTTTACAAAAGCTACAACTTTCTTCGCGAATTGTGATGGACAGTAATTCTTAGAATGCTATGGCTTTTCACTTTAAAAAAGATGAAAACATTATAATGGAAATAAAGAAAAAACAAGACTGAATAGACACCACTTATGACCAGGTATTTTCTTTATGACTTCTCTGAATCACTGTTTTTTCATAAACTGTTCCATTACATTACCTTACTCTATTGTTCTGTCTCACACGAGCTGTCTCAAGCAGTTTTTTGCCTCAGCATCAGATTCAGCAGATGCAGCACTAGTATTTTGCCACATCGTGAAAGAAAGTCTTCCAGAATCCTGCTTCTCTACAATTTCAATATTCTTTCTGTTTAAATTTGTAAGATGACCTTTTGTCTACACGGAAGACTTACAAATATGTGTGTATATATATATATATATATATATAAAGAGAGAGAGCCTTGTTTAAAATCACGCACACAGACTGCTTTGAGAAGACTCCTTGTCTCCGCCTTTTCACAGAGAAAACTTTCCATTTCTGTGGAAGGTAGACACAACAGCAAAATTAGGCTCTGCTCTGTGCATGCATTCACATAATTAATGATGAAAATAACAAACATATGGCTGCAGAGTCAAGTGCAGGTGTTTTTCCTACCACACTCTGCCATGATAAACAGCTAAATTTCTCCCTTTTCCCAGCCATTTTGTCCACATCTTGAGCTTGCAATGAACCTCTGGAGCTTTCTCACTCAGGACAGAATTCAGCTAGATATCTTTGCCCAAATTTTCCAGAGGTGAAAAAATTGCAGCTATCTGAGGCCATGTCCATAAAGTTTCATCCTGAAAGGAAATATTTTTATCAATTTAAGTTTAGAAAAACACAAACTCACTAACAAAGTCTGAAAGAGGTCTTTAATAATACACACACCTGGATTACAGTTACAGCATCCACCAGAGCACACAGTATAATTATCAGGTATAGTTATCATTAAAATCTGTCATTAAATTGGAATAGCCACCTTTCCCTCTGCTCTTTACTCATTTAAAATTTTATCTACTCAACACTAAAAAAATGTCCCCTCAGAATTTCAAAGAATCACAGGTTTCACTGTTTTTGGCAAACTTGTGGTCGTTTTTCTTTTAATATCTTATTCAAAAGCATGACCACATTAAAACATGCAACAGTCTTGTCCTCAGAATTGAGAGCTAACAAAAAGTCACAGTAACGCACTATTTCTGTTACATAAACATGAAAATTTAAAACTACTAAAAAAAAAAAATTACCTTAAATGCTTCTATTAACTGCAAGGTATGCCATGCCTCTTCAAGAGAGACTAGTCAATGTCTCACTGTTAACCTAGAAAAAAAAAAAGATTAAAACAAATACACGTATTCCTTCGTTGGACATGCCCAGCCGGTGCGGAATAGAAGGGCCGGTCCCCGCGTCCGCGATGCAGCTACAGCACTGCAGTGGCACGACAGATGTTTCCCTGTGAAACGCTGGCATCTTCAGCAGGTACGGCAGGCAATCATTTTTCAATACCCTTCATTTAAACTCTGACGTGTCTAGGAAACATTCCCTTGGAAGGGGCTGTATCTCCTCGGCGGCGGCGGGGCAGCCGCCGGCCCGGGCGGGGTGCGGGGCGCCCACGACACCCACCGCCCTCGAGTTGCCGAGATTCAACTGCCAACAACAGGCGCTCTCACGCTTTTCATCGGGAACAGAGCCGCGGAAAGTGATGACTTTTATAACAGGTTTCACTCTCACTCTTAAACCGTCACCAGGAGACACCACCTCGGTCTGAACCAAGGAGAATAAGCGGGGCGTCGGAGCAAAGCACGACCATCGGCGCAATTCCACGGATCTCTCCTCCTCGGATTATCCCAGCCTGGCTGACGCCGTCCAGTTCCTGGTCCACGACTGACGGAGACAAGCGGTGCCGGCTACACCTGACCGCTCTCCGCCGCTGCCAACCCTCTGCCGCCCCCGGCCGTTCCCAGCTCCCGAGGGCCGCGACCCCTCGCCCCGCGGACATGGCCACGGAGGCCGCCCCCCCCCCGTCCTCTCCCACTGCCCCCGCCGCGAAACGCTGAGTGCAGGCGGATTCGCCGAGGACGGAGCAATGCCCGGGTGGATCCCCGGTGCTGCCTACCTGAGCGAGAGGCCCGGGGCAGCCCCGCTGCCGACTCCTAGGAAGCCCGGGCAGCCGATGATAAACCGCGGAGCCGCTGCCCCGTCCCACGGGCAGCTCCTCCCAGCGACGCCTCGCCCTCCCTCGGCCGCCGCTTGCCAACCTGGGCGTCCCCGCAACGGTGAGGCGGCCCCGCGTCAGGGCAGGGCCACCTCCCGTCTCCTCCCTGCCCCGGAGCAGGTAGGCGGTGCTGGTTAAACCCAGTCCGCCAAAAATCCGGCGTTTGAGCAAAAAGCAGGTTTTGGTGAAAAAAGACTGGCCTCATGCATTCCCCCCCCCCCCCGCCCCCCGCCGGTGCGGGGTGGGCGCGG
>VXBA01001884.1:0-161679 GCA_013399895.1 Serilophus lunatus | reverse complement strand
GTAAAGTTTGCGAGATTTGAGGTGACTAGCTTTTTTTTTTTTTTTCTTTTTTTTTTCTTTTTCTTTTTTTTTTCAGTACGGGCAGCTGCAAATCTCCCTAGTTGAAGAAACCGTGTCTGTTGGCAGAAGCATCTCAAGGACATCAGCTGATTTATTTGATTATTCGATAGGCTGCTTTGGGCAGTTTGGTCTGAGTTGCCCAGACTACCACCTGTCACTGAGGTATTTCTCTCCGAAGTTTGAACGCACAAATTAAATCTCATTTAGCCCCTGCGTTTTTATCTACAAATTTAACAGCTACTAAGTAGGTTACTTAACTTGTGGCTATTTTGGGTACAGTGTATTTGCTAGGTTCTGGAGTTTCTCATTCCTCTTGTTTCACTCGCACGCCACAGCTAGAGCCAGGCTTTTTTAAAGCAGAAGTTCCTCAAATGTAGTTTGTTAAACACAGAATAGGATATGAGCATTTTTAAGGCTGCACTGACACTTAGTTGTTGACTAGTCGACTAGGCAGTCTTCGGTCACCACTTATATACATATTTCATTTTGGAAATATTTTTCATGGGCTCCTTGCGTTAGGCAAACAATTTTATGCAGGATTTTTACTTTCTGTGTTATTTTGCACCATCAACAAACATCTGTGACTTAAATCTGATTATCATAAAGGCAAGTGAGATGTTCCCTAATCTGCTCTACTACATTGCTTTAGAAGCACTGATTAAAAACAAACAAACAAACAACTTTTGAAGAACTTTTGTATGTCTCCTTCTGAGACATACACACTAGAGGTTCTGCTGTATGCAGTTGTGGCAGCTTGGGGTTTTTGGGGGGTTTTTGTGGGGTTTTTGGGGGGTTTTCATTATACTACTACTAATACAGAAAAAACCTTTCCGGTAAAAATGTTAAAACATTATCAAAGAAAATAGGTAAAATGAGAACTATTTGATCATTCAGCTGATTAGTGATGGATGTGAATCAGAATTTGGAAAAAAAAACACATATACTAAAGCTGAAGGAACATTAACTGAAATGGCTAGATTTCATGAGATGGTAAAAATATACAGAACATGGCAGTCATAAGACAAAAATTGCTGGGAAAAGCAGACAACTGGGTTGTCCAAGGCAAGTGGACATGAACACTAGTTTGCATGAGTATTTGATGTGGTGTCACAAGGGACATCTCAAAGCAGACCAAGAAGCTTTTCATCTATAGAAACATTCAGAAGTATTATGTCTCATAAAGCTCTAAGATAGAATGAGCTGTTATAATTAGCACAGGGAGGGCTCTAATACAGTTCGTCAATGCCATCTTCGAATATGGCTTGGAGCAAAGCAACAATCATGATGTGACTTATCTTTCTGCAGTTTAGGAGGCGTTCAGAGAAGACTCATTCTGCGCAAATTAAGAGAGTAGGGGTAGCATTTGGTATATTGCTATTTTCTAAATTGCATTTGCTAAATAAGGCATCACTGTAAAGTCCTTTTTCCATTGAAGGGCAGAATGCATCTGCTTTGTTTGTTTGATAAATGTTATACAGCCAATGAAGGGAGCACATTACCTGTCAAAAATTATTACCTGACAAAAATTATTCAATCCTTTTGAGTTATGCTTAGAAGAAAATCAAGAGTGAGAGCATTCTCTTAGTTAGGGATAAGATGGAAGTTGCTTGGGATGAATTCAGACCATTGCCTTTCATTACCACAAAATTACATCATCCAGTAGGTTTTTTCCAGCATTCTAAATCACTTCCCCCATTTACTATATTGACAACTTTCACTTTTCACATATATTCATCTCCTTTGGGGGTGTGGCTGCATTAGCTTTTTTGTTTGGATCAAGAGGGTGCTTGTATCAGAAAACAATCCTGGAGCCTATGAAATAGATTTGTTTCAGATGAGGCAAAACTTGAAGACAAGCTCCAACTACTTGGGCAATCAACAGTGCCTGACAGCAGTTAGTCTGAAATAAAGTCTCTTGAAACATGCCTTATAGACACCACGTTCTCCACACCTATTGACTTCACCTGCAAGACTCAGGGCAATGCTTGCCCTGATTTTTTTTTTTTAGGACAAGTGACAATGACAAGCAAATGCAACTGCTAGGTTTTTTAAAGGAAATCATAGAATTCAGTGATCCAGTGTTTTGCCTGCTTCTAGTAAAACATCTCTTCTACGTGAAAAGACACTATAGTTACACCATGTCTCTAAGACATCTGGAAGTGTATTTACAAACTGTGGTTTGTAGCCATAATCTTATATTTTGGTTTTGGCCACAGTACATATTCATTGTTTATCTTTCTCATCTGAAACTGAACAGGACAAATAAAAACCTAATAGTGTATTTTTCTACCATTTCTGCCTTAAGCTTTGTTGCACAAGATAATTTTGATGAAGACATAAGGAAAAAATATCAGGAAATATAATTGCAGGTAATTACTTAGATACAGTTAAAGTTGATAAAACCCATTATGTATTAAACAGTTTGAGAACAGAAAATCTGTTGAGGAAGAAATATTCAAAAACACTGTAATCTGCAGGGTATGCAAAACCTTTTGATTCATTAGGATTAAAATAGTGGAAAGTTGGAAATTTAAAATATAAAGGTAACATTGCAGTGTTTGGCTGAATCACATTAGTCTGTTGTTTTATTTCAATATTCTTATTGCCTTCATCACAGTAATGGACTAGAGTAATGGACAGTAGTGGACTAGAGAAAGCTGAGTTACATGGCAAAGCTAGAAGTGAAAGGCTGACTGGGAAGCCAGCTAGCAAAAGATGACAGCAGTTGCTTGAAAAGAGAAAAAGCAAGATGGGGCAGTAGCTACTATCATGGAGTAGCCGTTGCCTTCATACTGGTGTTTTCACTAGTTCTGTCAGCACAAAAAACTGCAGTTTTCCTATATAATTTACCAGTGGCACAGATGGAAGAGAAGTATGTGATCCTGCAGCCTGGCTCATAATGACGTTTTGCCCATGTACTCCTCATGCACTCAGAAATTAAAACACTATTTTATTTTTTTAATTTTAAACACAAAAATAACTACTTGCCATCCAGCATCACAGACTAAGGATAAGAATTGTGTGTCAAAGTTCCTATGACTCACTAGTATATTATGTCTTGCAAATAAAAAGAAATAGCAAATGCTGCTTTAAATAGAATGACAGAAGAACCAAAGGCACCTGTAATGCATTGATGCAAGTGTTTGTTATATATCTCAGTGAGAAAGGCACTCAGGCTCCATAGGATACTGATTAAAATTTGGTTTATTGGAAATAACCTTAGAAGGTAAAAGGAAATAGCACTGATAATCTTATGTCTCTTCAGATGCTGGGAATCCAGAGCTGTGCTGCATCAGCCAAACCTCATCAGGGTATGCCACACCACACAAATCCCATCTGTGGGGAGATTGGCCAGCACAGAAGACTTAAGAGTTTTTACAAGTTTTTACAAGTTTTTAGAAGTAGACAACTGTATTCAACACCTTTACTGTCACACAAAATGATGTTGTATGAAAACGGGCTGTCTCACCTCAAGTTAGGCTGAGACATGTGGGTGGAGTTGCCACCAGATGCCAAGTGGGGGCTACGTACAGGCTTCTCCAGTCAGGTGAGCTAGCTCCAGGTGTACCTGCAGCCACGTGGTACATGCAGCACAGCTCAGGTCTGCACCTACTTGCTTCAGTTCTCACATGAATCACTCACTTGTGCATGCACACGCACCTTCTGTTCAGGACCCTGACAACACTGTTCAGGCTACTGGCCCACCTTCAGCTGAAATGATGTGTCCTATTAATATGTTAGCAAATTCAAAGAGATTTCACACAACTACTGGTATAATAGGGAAAATAAGAAGCTTACCTTTCAGGAAAGGTTAAGTTAATTTGGCTTGTCTAGGCTAAACTGAAGACAAACTACAACTGCTGCCTATAAACAATACATCCAGTAGATACCAATGAAATGCAGATAATGAAAAGATTACATGGAAATTACCAAACAAAACTTTTCGTGAGATGGCCTCCTGCAACTCTTCACAATGACTTTGTTTAAAAGTTATTCACAGTCCTTGGATTGCATATTGCACTTTAATCTGTGTGATTACGCAATCATGGCCCCTTTCTGTGCAGGCAGATGACAGAGTTTAATGCCAAGGCAAGATCACAGTCTTTAAAAATGCGTAGAGTAATATTTCCATGTTGCAACAATTAAAAATGCTGGCGCAAGGAGTCCTACTCTCAAACAACTGCAAGAATTCTGAGCTAGACCAGCAAAGGAAAAGAAAGACATAATTGAAAGTATTGCATCTATCATTGCCACTTTCAAGCACATGCAAAACACAGAAATGTAGGTCTCTGACTTCCTAAAAGGAATTCTCTGGGCAATTCATAGAGTCAAATCTCTCACTTGTGGTAGGGGTTTTTTTTATTATTTAAAACTAGTCAAGAAATTATTCCAGCATCTTTGTAAAAACTTTTCCATAGTTCATTGCTAACAAAAAAAACTGGGAGGGAGCAGAGCCAGGAAAGGTGACCTGAACTGACCAAAGGGATATTCCACACCACAGAACAGCATGCCCAGTATATAAACAGTGGGAGTTACCTGGAAGGGGGAGGGGCTGAGCTGGGCTCAGGAAGGGGGTTTGGCATCATCAGCAGATGGTGAACAATTGGATTGTGCATCAGGTGTTCGAGTTCTTTTCCCTTTCCCTTTTTAATATCATCATTATTATTTACATTATTGTATTTTGTTTTCAATTATTAAACCATTTTTACATCAATCTACAAGTTGTACTTTTGATTCTCCTCTTGATTCCAGCAGGGTGGTGGGGGAGAAAGAATGGGGTTGATCAAGTGGATATGTGGTGCTTAAGTTTACATATTACCAGTAAGAAGAGACCATCCATTCTCTGCAACTATTGGACATGAATTATAAAATGCCAAGTTAAAATTATCTCTATATTTTTACAAAGGGCAAGTATCAATTTCACGAGAACAAAATCAAACCAGAATTTCAAAAACAGCAAGCACAAAGCCACAAAAAAAAAAGTATGTAGCTGCTTAACAGTATCTTTAATGCTCTTGCAAAACAAACATTAAACTGAGGAATGCACACAACACAAAAATGTAATAAACTAGACTTGCAAATTTTACATAATAAGCATCATAACCTTCCATTATCTTGTTCCCGAGTTTATTTTACATGCAGAAACTAGACTGATTCTCTGCTTTAGTGTCCCACTGAAGTCATTGGCTTTTTTTTTTTTTCCCCAATCCACTTTCTTTCCCTTGCTTCATCAAGGGGCTTGGGGTTTGGTTAACATGCATCCCTTTAAGTTCATTATCCACAAGACATCTATGAACTATATTAGCTTTACTCACCTCATGTGGAGATCATATTTATTCTTACTGAATGGAAAGCTTTGCTGCAATGTCTTAATGTCTTTGAGGAGGATGAGACTAACCTAATGTGTAAGACTTGAAAAGCTCACGTGAGAGGGCTTTGTCCCAGTACTGTCTCCTTTCCTGCTCCTCATCTAGTCTAGGCAGGAAACCTGCTGGTCAGGTTGCTTCAGCTCTTACAGTATACCATGCTGAGTCCAGTTACCTGGGAACAGTGATTTTCTCCAACTTGGTTCTTCTCACCCCAATCTTTTAATCTCTGAGTAGGCAGACTTAGTTCAAAGGTGCTGTACCTTGGAAAACATGGGGAATGAAAAGTAAATAGTCCATCAGCTCTGTTTCAAAAGAATTTGTGCTGTGTTGCTGTCATCATGGAAGTGGTGCTTACAGTGATCGCCTTCCTAAGGGGAAGAAAAAAATGCACAGGACCTTCAAAAAACACAGCACCTTACAGCCTGAACCCTTGCCAGGGTTTGACAGGTGCTTAGTATAAATTAGGCCTGAAAAGAAGCAAAATCATTGTCAATACAGGACTTGAAAATACTTCATTTGGAAAATTTCACATGAAAATGCCGATACCAGCCAACCAACCACAGAATTAGACTTATTGCTAATTAAATTTTAAAAAGTTCATTTCAGAACTTGTCTGATGGCTTATCTGCTTATCTATTTTGCATGAAAAACAAGTCCAATATTAAACAAGCAAGTAGAGTGAGAAATGTATTCAGTAACAGCTTTCAAGGAGTTAAAAACACTCAGAGCACAAAATGTATAGACCTTTTCATCTATTATGATTGACAATGATACTTTACGCCCTACTGTAAGCACATTAGCCCCTCCGAAATCAGCATGAAGTCTTGCGCGAGATCAGTCCTTGCAGCTCCACGGCCAAGGCTGTGGCTTTCCTCGAGGAGATGAGAGTCACCACTTGCCTCAGGAATCAGAGGCGGCTGCCTCTCCACTGCTGCTGAGAAGCAATTCACATTTCCTCCACGTGAAGTCTCCTGCATTTCCTCCAGCTCTGGAGGCAGTGCAGCAGAAGGCTGCTCACTGGGGCACTGCTGGAGACCGTGCTGGTCCCAGAGATTGATGCAGCACCTCTGGGGCTGCTCTAGCTTCACCTTGCTGCAAGGAGTGTACAGGGCAGAAGAGCCAAGCTCACAGCTCCTGTTTGCCCAGGCAGAGTGAGGTAGTTGCTGCTAATGCTGTGCCACAACCAGATAAATGCAATGGTTCAGCAGCCTGAATGAAGATCTCAAGTCACAACTGCTGCTTCCTGTTGTCATTTTCAGCATGCATTAGTGGAGGAATGAGGAGGAGAAAAAACAAGAGTGCTGTATGAAAAAAATATGTAGTGCCTTTATTGATTTTAAAAACGGACCTTTCTTCAAAGTGCCTTTACATAACACACATGAAAACTTTAGCATCATTTGTATAAATATATCATATGGTACAAATATTTTTTTAAAAACAATATTTCGGCTCAGTAAAATAATTTTTCTATCCCTAAAGGTAGAGGTAACAAGTCTTCCAAGTTACCTCTATTAGAGATAACAAGTTTTCCATTCAATCTATTCCAGTCAGCGGAAGTAATTCAGGAGGCTTGAGGTCACTGGAACTGTTGGCTGGCCTGCATACCTTGAGCTGTCAGGATGGAAGCACAAAGTCAGTATTACACCCTAGTCCTCAGAGTACAAATACCATACTGTCAGTGTCTAGTCTTCACATTTGACACAGGAATCTTCTTACAGAAGAGTTCTGTGACCAAACCATACAGCTTCTGTCCTATTTAATTCTATCGATGTGAACCATAAAAATTAGCCTTGCTCAGATGGTTCTCGGTAACTTCAGATAGATCTTAAGGGTCTTTCACTCTACAAAGGGCTGCCACTGAACACACTGCATATTTAAAAGCAGAATGTGTGCAACAGCTAAGTGAATGTGGCACTTCATGACTAGGACTGATCCTTCCCTGACATTTTTCTCATGACTGAAATGCAGAATGAGAATAGACTATAAGCACATGTATTGGTCTATACATAAATGATATTCATCAATAAAGCACTTCAGTATCATGACAGTTTGAAATAGTCTGATGTTTAAAATCCACATTTTTCCCCATATCCTGAAATGAAGAGATTCTTATTCCATTTTGGCCAAACAGACAAACAAATCTCAAAAAGCTCAGGTCTCTCAGAAGCAGAGTTTCAAGTTTCCAGCACACATTAAGGCAAACGAAGCAATTTAGGTGGGAGAGGAACTATTGGTTTTGTCACTTATCACGCAGAACACAAGAGTCAGTTTTGTTTGGTGGAGGATGGAGGTGTAAGAAAAATGCTTAAGCCTTGAAAAAAGTAAAACTGAATGCTGCAGTGTCCAAATGAGCAAATGAATTCTGAAGAATGGAGAACATGAACTTTTTTAAATGAACGAATAGAGACAGAAAAGGGATAATTTCTGCCTAATACTGTATAAACAGCCTTCAAGGAGAGCTTGGAAAGTGATGGTATTTGACACAACAGCAAGTTGCTCATTTTGAGATAAGGGAACAGCATGGGAAAAGATAGACTGGAGTTTAAATGGCAGGAGAGCAAAACGTGCTACAAGACAGGAGCTGATAGGACACAAATAGGAATTCAGAGTTGCAAGCAGCAGTTAAAGATAGTAACAGGCAAATCCTGAGGTTTCCATATACAACAAGATCTCATCACTTAAAAATGTTAACTTTCAAGGACAGACTGAAAAACACGGGCAATTTGGCTTTCATCTCTTGTTTCTAAAAAATTCATAGCTATAAACATAGCCTTAAAAGAGGTCTCATGATTTTTTAAAAGTCAATCAATTCCCTACCCTGAAAAAAGAATTGATCATTGCAAACTACATCACTGCCTACACACAAGTCAAACATAACTTAAGAGTTAACAGTTGCTACATATGTAATACTGTAAAAAATTTTTTTAAAATTAAAGAGAAAGGATTCAACATACACAATAAATTGAACAACTTCCTTTCACAAACAGATGTTTGGAAAACTGACCGCAGCCTCCAGCACACAGTCACCACAGACTCCTCACATAATCAGGGCAGAGGGAAAGGAGACAAGCAAGCAGCTGCAGGGGCTACCATAGGGCATTTTTCTCTCTCTTTTACTTCAAGGAGTACTTGAGCAGCAATGCTATTTTAGCTCTATTTTGTAAAAACATCTGGAGCTGAAACACATGATCTCATCACACCTTTTCTTCTCCAACTGCATTCAGAACCCTTTGGAAGACAGGAAAACTCACTAATCTGGGAGAACATTAACCCAAGGAAAAGGACAATTTCTGCCACTCTAGTCTCTCCAGCCTGCTTCATTTTTCAGACCTGATCAAGACTGGAGCCAGCCCCCTGGCCAGGAACAGGAGGAAAGATCTACTCTCCTTCAGCACCAGCAACCCATGAGAAATGGGTGCCCTGAAACCCCTTATGTGGTCCTCAGGGTGAGGTGGATCAAGTCAATCATCCTGCAGCCTCGTGAGATACTCTGTGTCATAAGCCAATTGTTCCACTTGAGTAAGTAAATATATTAAGCCACTTAACACAGTACAGCATTACAGAGGTATTTTTTCTATGTCTGTATGCAATGAGTGACTAAAAATGGCACTGTTCTTTGAAATGTAAGAGACCAGAGAAGAGTCTGCTTTTTTGGTTTCAACAGCACTCTGGGGGTGCTTACCTTTTCTCCTGGATGATTAACACACTGAGGCAGCAACACAATGGGACTTATCTTTCAGCAAACTGAACAAGGCGAATAACAAACTTGTAACAAAGAAAAGTTCTGGGTCATTTCATTAAAAAAATAATGAAACCAATACTTACTGGCATCAACCATGCCCATTATGTAATAGTACAATTATAATTAATATCATTGCCTTCATGTTCAGACTTTAATTGTAAAACAACTCAAGTTCTCTGGGGTTTTTTTGGTAGTCTTTGTGCCCTTCCATTTTCACTACCAAGAAAATTCCACCAAATCACAGTGCAATTCTTGGAAAAATACACGTGTACTTCCTACACATGCAATCAATGACATTTCGTAGTGTTCTTTGGTCCAGCCAGAAGAAAAAAAGATTCACATCTGTAGATGAAGATGTAGTACCTCCACTTCAGAGAATCTAGGTAAGATTGCACAAAACAGATACGTGTGACCTTCAGCCAATCTATCACCAACTATGCGAACAAATTGGTCATTAAGTGTCATTTCTCTTTTGTTATTTAATGCAAATTCATGTCTTTTGGAAACAAATGCAATCCTGACGAAGATCCACTTTTTCTGGACGGCATGTGGTAGCGCACTTTCTTCCAAAATCTGGTACCTGCTGAGTGAGACCTTTCTGAGAAGTCCCCTTTCCATCGGATAGCCCCATGTTTTTGTTTAATGTATCTGATGGATTCTGGCATGGTTGCGTAATCTTTTATTTTTTCAAGTTCGATGAGAATTACTTTAATGCCGTCTTGGATAAGAGCACTATACACAGCCAGCTGCTTTTCAGACACGTCTTCTAGAATGCTGTAACAGGAGGGCTCTGGTACCAAAATAATTATCACTCTTCTACTTTGATGGATTTTTTCATCAGCAACACTGATGACAGCTGTAAAGAAAAAGTTTTGCAAAAATAAGGTTGCATATTTCTGTTTGCTGTTACTAGTATCTTTCTGCTGGCTCATTCACTGTTTGATAATTAAGCCAACACACTTTACATCACAATCAGGGATGGGATATATTTATGCAACCAGTTACCTAGGGTTAGCCAACCACAGAGATTTGGCCAAAGCAACACAATCTGACCCCATCCAACTGCATGTCTCTATTCTTGTTTTACATAAACAGAGAAGAGCTGCCAACTGCCTACTACCTCTCTCACTAACAACGTTTTATTGCTGTCATAGGTACAAATGCAAAAAACCAAGTTCCAGGACCACAGGACCTTTTACCTTGAACAGCCTGTTCAGATATGATCACCCATTTTTGTCACATGTAAGTAGAAGATAAGGAAAAGAATTCTCCCTTCAACGGCATTCCAGTCAACTAAGTTGCGAACAAAATATGGTAAATGGCACAAAAGCCATATGGCTTAACCCTGAGAACAGACTATTGCATCTTTTCAAGCCAGAAAAATAAAGCAGCACTTCAGATTCTACTTCTCAGGGAACCTTTCCTTCTCAAACCACTACCAAAATCCTTCAAATGTTACAAAAAGAGTGACCCACCCACTATCTCATGTAAGTAAATTCATACACAATTGTTTTTTAAATAAAAACTTCTGGTTTTGGCCCACTCTTCAAATTTATTCAGCTTCAGTATTATCTTTTATAAGTCATAAGACCAGGAAGGATTCAGAAGACTTTCATCATTTCACCTCACCTAAGAGGCCAGTTGGGTAGACTGCAATTTTCAGTATCAGATATTAGAAATTTTGATGCACATATATACGCATAAGAAACCTTCACAAGGATCTAAAGCCTCGCAAGCAAGGCAAGGCTTTCTAAGAACTTTTACAAGGGATGACTGGCCTTTGATACAGCTGATAATTCCTGATAACTCTGTGTTGCTTTGTTTTTCCCCTACTGGCACTGCCTAAGCATCCATTATACCCTTTACTGCATCTTGCAGGTTTGACAGCAACTCTCAGAGACGTCATCCTGCTAAATGGCACCTCAAAACAACAGGCTTTTTTCACACCACTGAAGAGACCTACTTTTCCATGTTTCCTGTCATTATTCATCCTTCACAATCACAATTGCCACTTCTCTTCCCCTCAGCATCATTCCATCCCCAGATGTCTAGGCTAACTAGACACTCAAAAAACCTGGAAGAGCTAAGTAACGACAAGGGAAAGGCTGAGATAAACAGACTTTGCGTAAGCACCAAGTGCTGTATTTTTCATCTTCCATCAAAGTGAATAAGTGACTCATGGTTCATTTGATGGTGAGGGATATTTAAAATCCCATCTGATTGACTGTCTCTCAATTGAATTTGCAGATCAATGAGAAAACTCAAGTCTAATTGTCTTCAGATAACCTACCTTCTCCTGGTAAATCATCTCTCCCAAATATGAAGAGGTTATATCCACACTGTCTTTCTAAGACTTCTGGCAGTATCTTCAGAGCAAAAATATCTGATGAATACAAGCAGCTCTCTCTGTTCTTTGGATACAGAACATAAGCATCATAGATCTTCTCATCTGAAACTAAGGAACGAGCAACAGGACTTAAATAATAAAAATCAATTCTAAAGATATAAAAGCAAGCTAGCAAACAAAAAACCCCTCTAAACTCTGTTTTTTCCCCTCACTTGAATCACTGTTTTAGGTACTAACCCTTCTATTACCTAGGCATGTATAATTATACTAAGCCTGAAATACCTGTAGAATCAGGCCTTCTAGAATTCAAGATGCTGAATCTGAATAGGCAGGATACCTGCAAAACTAAGAAAGTTTGAGTATTCTTTTTTGAACTCTAAATAGAAAATGTCACTGAATCATCTAGAAAACAGCAGACCCAGTAGTGCAACTGACACTTAAATTTTCAGTTGCCGTATAGCCCATGGGTCATGTTGTAACCTGCAGTTTCAAACCATAACAAGCACTTAGACAACAAAATCAAAGTGGCAAATTTCAGGGTCTGAATTGTATGAGATACTTTGGAACAAACTTTTCAGAAAGACCATATTTAACAGACTCTCAATACTTCTAGAAGATATTTTCTGTTTTTCTAGCCATGTACCTCCTCTCAGATGTTTGGACATGACTCATATTTCAGCATACTCTCATAGACAGTACTCCTACCTATATTTTTCTGAATGACAGGGAAGTAAAATTTACAGAAAGTAAAATAATCAGAAATGCCTTCTAATATAAAGCCAAAGAAAGTTGTATTTTCTTGGTTCATCTGTGGAAAATAAATACACAACAATTCCACTGTATTATTACTTTCTATAAGAACAGTAACTAAAAGAAATCTGAAAAACTGCTCTTGGAACAGTATTCAAACAACTAAAGTGGGTCTTCAGGAAAAGGACCGATAGTTCTGGATTCCTGGAAAGTTGCTGATTTTTTCCCCTGTAGATGCTCTTGTTATCTGAACTAATTCTAAATATCCTAAAAACATATCCTTTCAAAAGTCCCAAGGAAGACCAATCACGTTCCATGAGTTTAACTCACTGCTTTGCAAAGGAAGATGGAAGCTTAATACAACACTCAGCATTGTTACACAAACGTACCTTTTTCACCCAGGAAAGGCTGGCAGGAGTCCCGATACCAAAGCACTATATCAATTTTGAAGATCTTGTAGATAAAGACAGTAAAAAGTACTAAAAACACCAAGAAAACTCCTCCTCCAATTAAGCAACCCTGAATGTTTCGAGCTGCAATGTGGAATAAGAAAGAAAACAAATAAAGTACAGTTACAAACTAGAACCAGGGAAAGACAATAAATGTTCAAAACTGTTTAGCTTTTAAAATACTTAAAAGAAAAAAATTAATAGGACTGAATTTTTTTCATACACACTTTCTGCAAATACTGTTACTTGAGAGGCCTACTTTTATCTTCCAGAGAAAAAAAAACCTTAATAATGTGACAAATGAGGCTACTTTTCAACTGAAAGACCAAAATAAAATATTTATCTATATCCCAGCACAGCAGAAGAGTGAGAATTCTTGTACAAAATTTTATCAGTCATAAAGCAAGGAAGTCAGATGGGGCAAGGGGATTTCCTGACCATGCTGTTCTCCCCAAACCCACTAGTTGTCTCTAGCCTCCTCAATGATGTCAAACCTACTCAATTACTGTCTTTAAAACAAACACCCTACATAAACTGAATTTTTTAGTTAATGCATATTAAAGAATTTCTAAGGTTAAATCCTACCCTGACAATCTTTATGAAGAAATTATAGTTATGTAGTAAGTTATGTAAGTTGGAGCTCAGACCCACTTGCAGTTAATGATTTATTTACAATGTGGCCAGTTAGAGGTAAGTTTGGGTAAGTTTTGTCAAGGGATTGGCTCACAGATGACAAAGCCAAGACAAGCTAACCAGAGGCCCTTCTGCAGCTAAATTTTAAAAAAATGTGCACTTAAATATCCGGTGATTTGCTTGCCTGTGTATGTGCTTTGAAATAAAAGGATTTAATTTCTCCAGTCTTGCATTTAAGTTTTCAAAGCTCACTTTATCTTTCAGTTCTTTCACTTAAAAAGAAAATTTTATGCTTGCCAGGAATAGGTCAAACTGACCCTTGTCTCTGAGCTCTAGACTGGAATCTCCAAGTGGCAGGATGCTTCCAATCTACATTTATGAGCCTATCTAGAAGGTGGTTAACACAGCATATGCATCACTAATGTGAAGTCCATAACCTTTCCAAGCAATCTATTTCATTCCTTCACTACGATCATTGTTAGGTTTTTTTTTTAGATATCCGCTAATCCACAGGCTTCTTTAGGTACAAGTGTGTGAAATAAAGTATTCTACTGAAGTCCCCTACTTGCTCCAAATAAACTGGGAGCCTTTCATTCATTTTTTCTAAACTACTGAATAAGAGAAGACAAAGCAAATCAAAGTGCTATTTTCTTTCATTTTGCTAAGAATACAACAAAGAAAGGTACAGAGCTGCACTGCCCCTTTTATCACACAGCTTAAGCTCTAAGTAGGGCATTATCAAACTAACTGAGAAGTAAAAGCACCAGTGATCACCATTTTATCACAGAGAACTCTTACCTGGGGATTCCAGTTTGATGTAGGCTGTAAATTGCCGAGAACCATATATGAAGTGACAGAAAAATCTGTGAGCATAATCCTTTATTTTCACTTGTGAAATGTTAAATTTTGTTCCAGAAACGGCAAGTCCATTAGGCAACCCCTCTCTGTAATTGAAAAGCAGTAAAAAAAGAAGCATTTGTATGGAAACTGAGTATCTGCACTTAATATGGGATAGATTCATCTACCCACAAATACAAGAACGTTCAGGTTTTTCAACACTATAAACGTAAGAAGCCAGTTAAGCATAGTAAATATATCACTGTAACAAAGCTTCATCAACAGAGAACATTTTGGGTTCTTCGTTGTTTGGGTTTTTGAGCTGTGGGATTTTCTTGCCAAGCTGGACAGAGTACACCATCAGCAGTTTTGCAGGTGATAACCCAACTCAAAGGATGGCTGTTACAAGAGCTGCCATCCAGAGGTATCTTGAGGCTGAAGAAATGGGTTGACAGCAACACCTCATGAAGTTCAAAGTAAAATGCAAATCCTTCAACTAGGGAGCAACCACCAGACCCCGGGCATCCTGGACTGCACTAAGAAAAATACTGCCAGCAGGTCAAGGGAAATAATCCTTCCCTTCTGCTCAGCACTAGCAAGGTCACACCTGGAGCAGTGAGGCCAGTTCTGGGCTTCTGAGTACAAGAGATGTATGGATTTTCTGGAGAAAGTCCTGTGCAGGGAAGTGAAAATTATATGACAGATGCTCCAGTTCCTTACAAGACAGCAGGGACCGCTCAGCCTTGAAAAGCGAGCGCTCGGGTGCAGGGGGTGGATCTCACCAATGTATGTAAATACCTACTGGGAGGTAAGAGTGGAAAAGAGGGAGCCAGGCTCCTTTCAGTAGTGCCCACTGACAAGAGAAGAGGTAATGAGCACGAATTGAAACACTTTCCCATCGGAAATTCCATCTGAATACTTTTTCAGTATCAAGATAGTCAAGCACTGGAACAGGCTACCCAGAGTTGTGAAGTCCCTACCTGTGGAGATGTTCAAAATCCAACTGGACACAGCCCTGAGCACCCTGTTCTATCTGACCCTGCTTGATCAGGGAATTAGACAGACAATCTCAAGAGGTCCCTTACAGCCTAAGTGTTTATGTGAATGAAAAGACTATACAAACCAGTAATACATTGTATAAAAGTGGCAAGAGAAAAATCACCCTCCAGGATTTTTTACACAGAAAATGAAGCAGAGACTTTTAAGGTAACAGACTCCCGAACCCACACTGCCCACAGCCAATGCTGCCAATCAAGCTGGAAAATAATGGTGGACAAAATTCACAAAGCTGTGTGACCCTTGTGTGAAATGACAACAGACATGGTGACACTACCTTTATGATAGCTATTGCCACAAAATCTTGGAGATACAGTATAATATCCTGCTAGAATCATCCTGCTCTAAAACAGATTTTCAAGAACAATGTGAGAGAGGCCACAATGAGAAGGTACATACAAACTGGCATCCTACTCTATAAACCAAAGTAATGTTACCTGATGTATTCAAGGAAGAGAACTCATTTTGCAGAATATCGTGAAGAAACAGTTTCTATTAGAGAAATAATTGTCAGCAAATTCTGTCATGGATGCCAGTACAAATGTCATCACGAATATCAACATGTTAAGATTTGTTCAAGGCAGTTTTAACTTTCCTCCCAGCACAGGAAAAGAGTTATCTCCTAGATGTAAGCCTCAAGTCCATTATGTTGGCCATGCCTATAGTGTGGTTTGCTACAGAGAATACTTCACAAATTTAACTGCTGAGAAGCTGCTAGTATTTTATTAAATAAAGCATTAATTACTTTTTTTGATAGTGGATAACTTGCTTTGAACTATTAATCCTACTAGAATTTGCACAGGATGTATTCTGCATATCTCCATCTCTGCCATGGCAAAATTATCTGGCAGGGTAATGATGAGAAATGGAGATCACTTCCACACAAGTCATAAATCTTAGAAGAGAAGTGCCTTGAGTTAAATATATTAAATGCTTTTCAGGAAGATATGTTTAGGAACAGAATAAGGTTTCAGAAAAAGCTGAAGGTATTACAACTATAAACAGCTACACACAGCTACACTGGCATAGGTAAGAAATTTCATACCTTGAATAGTAAGGAACATAGTTGTGCCTTAGAGATCATAAGCTGAGGCCCTGATATTTATAGGCAAACAACCAACTATACATAGATCTATAATGAAAGTAGTAATTCCCCCTTGAAGAACCCTAGGACAAAGTAGAACAAAGATTCCTTCCAGAGGCCAGACACAGATGAATTAAACAGATAATTTTAAAAGCAGCCTGACGCCCAGCTCTCTAGCCATATTCTGCAGTGATGACAGCACTTGCTGGAGATGGCAATGTTTCTCCATGAGTGTGACCTAATCAGCTGAGATTTTTTTGTTTCCTTTCCTCTCTACACTACATTTTAAGGGTTATATTTAACAGGACAGACTAATACAATGAGAAAACAAACTGCACATCCACATTCTGCTACAGCATAGATCAGTCATTGAGTAACAACAGTCCTGCTCTCTCTGAAGAACTGCTGGTTTTACCAGCTTAACTTTATTTTAACCCCAAACTTAAATGTCCTGCAACAAAAGCTTCTGCTTTGTGTTCTATAGGATTAGCAACTGTGTCTGTTCTTAGAAAAGGATCAACTCACAAGTAAAATTAAGTTGGGTGATTTTTTGTTTTGGAACAATCTATCATTCCCATATTAATTAGGGCAGGCTTTAATCCATTAGCAAAAAAAAAAAAAAACTCACACAAGAATGAATGCATAAGCAAGCATTACAAAATTATACTTCATAACAGGATCATAAAATTCTACATTATATATTAGTATCAGATATACCAGTATTTATAATAAAATGGTAAAAAGTAATTTAAAAAAAAAAACTAATAAAAATATACCGCGTTTGATGCAGACTTCCAACCGGTCTTTCAATGACTACTGACATTTGATGAGTAGTCAACTTTATGGTGAACTCACTGTAAATTTCTGTAGATTACTTGATCTACAAATGTACTTATAATTCAATGTATAAGGATACTTACTCATAAAACTGTTCCCTGTAGGTGCTATCAAAGATATCAACATCCTCATCATTAACTTGCCAGAAAGGAATCAAGCCATTTATGCCACTTGATATGTTACATTCCATAACTACATGAGAGCCTACAAAACAAACATTTAAATACAGCAATTAAGAGACTTGTAATAGGAACAGGATCAAGTCATGAAGGAACAGTTGTGAAAGGACAGATATTAAAAAAAACCTACTTACCTTATGAAAAGCAGACTCCTTAAAACTCATCCATTTGTAATCCAAGTTAGGGTGTCTATGATCTGGATATAAATTCCACCCTAAATATAGGTGTCTAAATGTTCACATCTACATGTAAGCCAGGTATCTAAGGTAGTAACAGAGTTCAGCTCTGCTGAACTCCACTCACATTAACTTAACTGAATAGCTCTCCCAACTCCACAGAAAACTTCAGGGCTCAAATCAGTTGCATGCACACGTGCAACATCTGAGATGCTCTCCAGCATCCAAGGTATCCCTACGGAGTTGTCAGATGGTACTCCAGATCTTCAAAAAATCTGCACTGCTAGAGTAGCCAGACCCCTCAAAGCAGCACTTCATGTGTAGGTAATTGAATTGAGCCCCTGTTGATAAGAGCATGAGTTGAGGGCTCTACAGATCACACACAGATACCCCTGTGCAGACAACTACTGTCTGGAGCTGAACCCCATTCTCAGTGACCGTGTGTATCTTCACTTCAAATCACAGTCTTTTGACCCACACTGTTCACTGGGATGGTTTCTGAATAGTCACACTCCACTCCCAGAACAAGCTCACCTGTCACTCAGGTCCTCTGCCACCAAGAGGCCAGATCTTACAGAACGCCAGTATTAAGCAAGCCAAGCTGCAAAATGTATTTCTTTCCAATATACCTCAGGGAGCTCCAGGTACACGAAGGGAAGCAGCTTTCTTGGATTCCTTTCCTTCTGTATTTTACCCATGGAAATTACGATTTGATAGAAGGTGGGCTCACTCAGTTCACCCATGTAAAGATCTTAGTGCCTCATTTCCTAGAATCGTATCAGATTTAGCTGCTTCCACCAAGGAATAATCTCTAACAAAAATATGGAATAAACCTTTAGCTCACATGCAAAGCAGTTACTTGAACAAGAGTGAGCATAGAAATCAGAGATTTTCCCTAATCTTTTCCCTCAGGTCCTTCCATCACAGTAATGAATTTTCCTGAAGATTGTGGTTCTTTGAAAGGAAAAAGAAAACCCAATGCACTCCATTTCAATACATTCATGAATTTACTGTTAAGTTTCTACACACCCTTCTACTGCCATTTCTCATTCAAAAATCATACAGGTGTTTCCACATTCATGCAAGTGTTTAGAAATCCTGCACTACAGCCAGACATTTAATAGAAGATATACCCATCCCCTCCAGTTGTCCCCCCCCCCATATCCCATTAAACATACTGAACAGAGAATATTACTTTTGAATGACAATGATTTTAAAACAAACAGATTTCCACAAATTCCTTTAAAGTGTTCTCCCTGGTGCCCTTGTACCAGGGAATCATTTGTAGCTGTTCAGTAGTCACACTTTGTGGCTGGAAGCCTTGTGTCTCCTTTTAGTCTCACATGTAACTATTATCCTAACGACTGCATGACAGTCAAGGGTGTGCTCACCTTAGCTGGCCCAACAATACACTGGCAACTTTTAATTAATGCCATGCCCAAGCTGTAACAAGTATGGACCAAATGCTATTCTACAATAAGGAGTCTAAACAAGTTGTCTCCTAACACATCTTAATGACTTAGGCTGAGAATCACTGGCAGCCCCTGACTAATAATTGCTCAGCAAGTACTACTAAGGATCAAAAAATCCTTAAAGGATGTATTCAGTAAACTTGAAAACCTGCAGATCAGACTCCTTCTGAGTAAAGGTTGCAGCAGTAAGAATTTATGGGAAAGAATTGTTATTAGTAAGGATTAAATGGGAAGTCATAACTAATTACCAGTCAAAACTCAGGATGAGACTTATACAGTACTTTAATGGGTGGGAGATGCAGTACAGTGAAGCCCCACTGTAATATCATTTTAATTTCTTCCACAGTTAAAACTAAAAAGGGAAGTTTTCACACATAAAGACTAGGGTTGTGTGATATAAAAAAAATACTGTGGAAAGTCTTCCTATTTAAATCCAAGCTCAGGTGGAAAAAAATCCTTACTAGTGGAAGAACACAAAGAAAGCTTTTCAGGCATGTAGTTGTAATTATCAGAAAAGAAGAGGCTGCTGAGCCATTTTAGAATATTTCAACAGAATTAAATAACCATCTGAAGACAGCAGGACTCTGAGGTAAGACTAGGCTGCTCAGAGCTTTATTCAGCCAGGTTCTCAAACTTTTAAGGTCAGAGACTGCACAACTTCTCTGGGCAGCCTGCTGCACTGCCCAGCTGCCCTCACTGGGAAGAAATTCTTCTTTATATCGAGAATCTCTTATTTAAGAAATTTCCACGATAAACAGTTCCTGGGATATGCAAAAAGATCAGCATCCAAAATCTTTTATTACCCTAGAACAAGGAATAAAATCCAGGCTCTGGAGAGGGAAGGGAAACAAGAAACACGCAGGAGGAGAAAAAAAAAGTACTGAACTGGTCAGCTGGTAACATCCTAACATGCTACATCCATGTCACCATATTTCCACAGATACTGAGGAGAGACATCAAGACACAGATACTGAAAGGTGGTAAAAAGGACAGATGGTAATAATAAATGTATAAATCAATAAACACATCCCACACAACACTGCTGGTCAGGAGACTCCAGTGTTAGGCACACAGTCATTTCCCCTCTACAAACTACTTCTGGGAATCATGTTCTATCATCTGTCTTCCAGATATCCTCAATCTAGACTTCAGACTTGCTGAAGTCCATGGAACATGTTCTTTCACAGGGACCAGGAGCTTATTTGTTTTACTTAATAACCTCTTAAATAGTCACTACTTACCAAGTTCTACTTGAATCGTATTGTTCTTAGGATAAATAAACTCTGGTTGTATTTGCAGTGGTTTTTCTAATCAAAACAAAGAAAAAACAAAACCTTCAGGCAGGAAGAGTTCCACAGTTTACTTCAATTGACAATTTCACAATGGTTTTGGTTTTACTGTTTGGTATATTGTAGTGCCAGGTGTACTACCAATTCCAAATTTACAACAGAAATATCTCATAAGGTATTTGCGTACTCTTTCCAAATTATCCTCTAAAACATCCCAAATCAACTAAAGGCTTTAGCTTACCTTAAAAATTCTTAAAAAAAAATCTCAAATTTACTGGAAGTTGATGCAAAAGGAACACAAAATGAGAAAACAAAGACAAAACCAAAAAAATGCAATTTATTTTTTTCAGAGATGGATAAGGAAGAGAAAGAGGGATTGTATGAATGACCTCCTAAATAAGGTGAATATTTAACTAAAAGTTTAAATAAGCACATGCTGGAATTGCATCATTCTGCACAATGTTTAGATTGGCTGCTAACAACCCACTGCTCTGACTTGAGGTAGATGATCTAAGAATTTTGATTTAATCTAAAAAGATGAACACGCTGTCTCCAGCCAACTATTCTGATGTCACTAATCAGGTCACCAGCAATACTGCTCACAAAGAGACAGTCACAATGATAACAAAAATAAATGAGAGAAATGGGAGAGTGAGACAGCCAGTTTCACATCCCGTGTGCAGAGAAGCACAACCAAGTGCCAACAGTAAGCCAATTCTTTTCACAGGAAGAGTTATTAACTTTATAGTATTTATACATCTTGTCACACCTCCTTTCCTATCAACTGAGGTTCTAGTGATCTTGGTAAGCAAGTTCACCAGCAGGGCTGTAAGCAGGTGATTTGTCTCACAAAAAAATCCTGGTTTAAAATGTATTTAACGGTGCATTATTTGTTTCTGCAAAAACAATTCCCCCACCCCATCAGCCACTGCTTTCTTCTAATTCTCATTCCTAATCCTACACTACAAATTTCCCCACGATAATTTTTCCTCAAAAGCAATGCTCAAGAACATCAACGTGCCACGCTGTAATTTAATTTTACGCTCAGGAATAAATTGAAGACTTGCAACTGTAATTTCACAGAGCTGAAAGGTAAATGCCAAATCTGTTATACCTGCATACACATTTTTACAGCACAGCCAAGAAGAGAGAATAACCTCGTGCACTCACCTTTAACCTCTAGACTTATGGTTCTTGAAACATTATATTGTTTTCCCAGATAGGTGTATACCATGCGGCAGGTGTAGTTTCCTCTGTCTCGCACACTCACGTTATGAATCAAGACAGCATTCTCACCCTCTGCCAAAACAAGTCGGCTGTCTTCAAGAAATCCAGGTTCACACTCCTAAATACATCAAAAGTACCTGTGACTTAAGGGAACTAAAAACCTGACAATTAAGTACATTACTGAACTCTACTGATTATTAAAATACTTCCCAAGTACTGATTTTTTTGAAAGCTGTGATGTGGGCTCTTATTCAGGCATCACTGCAGTCTAACACGGAGCCTGATGACATCTTGCTCCATTTGCACTTTTTAAAAATCACTGCAACCAATCCTTTCAGTCATCAAACACTGTGCTTTAATTCACTGCCTTCATTAACAGCTTGCCAGTTACCCATCTCAGGTGTTAAAGGAGTTATTACCCACATAGCAGAGTTTATGAGAACACGTGCCTGCATCCCTACTTCATTGTGATGAATGAGAGCTGCTGTAGCAGTGCCTCGTGCTGGCTGCGTCTCTGTGGCAATATGAATACAAGGAAAAACTTCTTTTTCTTCCTTGACCTAAAAGCAGTGGAGAATCCCTTCACCTCAAAAGATGTATAGGTGCAACACCAAGGTTATTTTACATATACAGGCCCATGAACCTGCTTTAACAACAGCATCAGAATTAAAGAGCTGAACTACTTCAGAATTTTACCTTAACACAGATAAAATACACGATTCTAAGGCTGTACAGTCTACAGAGTATTTTCACAGAACCAAAGCAAGCAGCATAATAATACCATAGCATGGTCAATGGACAGGAAATGCCTAATATTCTGAGAAAGTGAAATAATTATCCAAAGCCTTGTATTTACAGAACTATACAAGTTTTAAAATTTATTATCTACTTAAAATAATCAAAGGATAAATCAGATTTTCACAAATCTTACTCACACTCATGCCTTGCTCAAACTGTAGAGAAAATAAACCTTCCCTTCCAAAAGCTGCCTTCCACACTTACTTCCTAAGACATCTTAAGTAATGCACTTTGCATCTTGTATACATGAAACACACATGCACAATACCTTATACCAGTATACTTCAGGCTGATTATTGTCTTCATCTTTAAAATGTTCTAGATCAGGGCATATTATCTTTCCAGTATTTGTGCTCGTCACCTTTTGTTCAAACTTCATTTTTCCATTAAAACACAAACCATTATCATTCTTAAAAACTGTTAAATTTATAGTTTTTTTGTTAGAGTGGTTAAGGCTCCTGTAATTAGAACAGCAGAGAAGTCAGGTCATTAACAGCAGAGTTCCTTATTACCAGCAAATCAGGGAATTTACAGAGAGGGACTTCAGCATCTCCACCAGTCTTGCCCCTAACTCCCTTGCTCCATCCTCCTAGCTCATAAACCCCATTCTCAGCCCCTCACTTCCCGTTCCACATCAAGTGATGGGAATAAGCTCCGATTTTGTGTTGTGAACAGAAGTGGCATCTGCTCTAGAAGCACCAGAGGGGATGCTGGGACTTCTCAGAGCTGAAGCTAAGGTTTAAGTGACTGATGCACAAAACGTTGCCTAGAGTTTATGTAACCAAGGTTTAGCAAGTGTTCTGTCCTGCTGACATTATGGAAGCCAGGGATGTGAGGTGCCCACAGGAAGGTATCTCCAAGCTCAAGTAGCTAGAAGCACAGCAGGAAAGACCAAATTAACTGGGTAGCTTTGATTACATGTCTTTTGACTTCCAATTTTAGCTTCATTGTGAACTCTAGAGAAGGAACTTGCAAAGGTCTTTGGCATTGGAAGTTTCTGCTGATCACTGTTACTAGATTCACAACCTCAATTCCTCCAGCATTACTGGTGTGCCGTGTGCACATCAGTACACATAGCGACACACTACTGAAACAAATTTTGGGTCACCTAAAAAGCCTGTACTGGCTGTTCTCAGTGTGGTGTCGCAAGATCATGACAAAATAAACAACTTCTGTCTGCCTTCCCAAAACTGATTTACTGTTCAGCTGACAGTGGATTTCAACCATTTTAAAAAAGATTTGATGACCTGAAGCAGTCAAGTCCAGAGCAGTAATCTGAGCTGTAAATATTGCAAGAGTTTTACAGCAAGACCAAAAAAGCTAGATATAGATTCTTTTCAAAGAATCTCTTCCTTTTTAATTCTTTGTGTGCTCAGATCATTTGAGTAGTACTACTGACACACTTGCACTGTCTCTAAAGCTGTCTAGCACATTGCATATAAAGAGAAAAGCATTCTAGTTTTTGACCATTAACATTCAGTAACATTTTAAAATAAATCATAAAAACGGTTTTCTGCCTTTTAATTTGTAAATTTCTAGTAAGATTTCCAAAAAGTTGCTAAGCCCTCCCTCCAGAAAGTCTGCATGTGGTGATACTGCATAAAATGCAGAGTTTGCTCCTCTTAGATCTCTCTTCCACTTAGCCATGTCCTACGAGGACATTAAATGTTCTTCTGATCTGCCAGTATCAAACAGCAATTTGAACACAGGAAGAGCTAAAGCACTTTAGACATTTTGTTGTGATCTTACACTTCATACAAAACAAATAAAGCAAAAAAGCAACACCCATATACCATTGTTAGTGTTATCATGCTTTAAGATAAAGCTGTTGAACCACTTTTGCAATGGTAAATGTGTGGAAGTAAAGAGAGAAAGTAGCACCATGGAGAAACAAAAAGCATGGTCAAAACAGTGCTTTTTAACTGCAAGCATTCTACCTAAAACAGAAAGTTTTTTATACTTAAGTTCCACAAATATGTTATCGCACTTTCAAGTATTAGCAATCCAGTTGTTTCCATCCTTCCTTACCTTATACTGCATTCATAAAGTCCGGAATCTTCCAGCATTGCAGGGATAAACCAAAGCAAACCCTCTCGCTGATGGATCCTGGCATCTCTCTCTGTGGCGATTGGTGTAGCACTACCATTTTTATACCATGTCAGATTGTAATCAGAGTGAAGCACTGGCAGTGTAATTATCGGGCAAGTAACAGCTGTAGGCTCTCCAACAAGCACAAAGTAATCACAAATAACACATTTTTCTGTTAAAAAATATGAAAAAACCAATGCTTTTAATGTGAATACTTAGACGTTTTAGAACTATCAATATCCATTCCAAGTTACACGGAACTAGAAAATAAACTTTTTTTAAAACATCACAAGACTGCTGTTTTTTGTTGTTGTGGCTTAGGCCACAACTTCACTCTATGAAGGTAGTCAGCAACAAGCACATGCAAGTCCAATAGTCTCAGTGCAAACCAGACTACAAGAAGACCCAAAGGATTCACCAGGTACCCCCAAGCTTCCCAGCTCGCCTATTGTGTCCTTGTTATTTGAGCATGTTAGTACTTTTGCAGAATTGCCAGATTTTTAGTGTAAATACTATCTATGTAAAGCTCAGCGCAGACAGTAGCAGTGCAGAGCTCCCGACAGTATTCTGTATATGACTGTGAGGCCAAAACAAATCAGGGGTCAAAAAACCAGGTGTTTCTTAAACTGAAGCAGAAGACAGTAAGAAATGTCTATAAATTAACATGTTACAATACAAAAACCATTTGGCATTCAACAGCTAATTTCAAGTCAAAGAAACCAATCACTCTGGACTTCCTTCATAATAAGGAAGAGGCTAATCAAACCATCAGTACCCTACATTTATGTGCCTAGATTTAAAAATATTTACTTCTATTTGTCCATGCCATTTTTAGTGCAATTTCAAACCCAGACGAGGCAGCTATTTTCAATATGCTGAAGCAAAAACCCTAAATCCACTATTTGCTCTCAGTAACTCTTTCCTACTAGACACAACTCATCTCTCGCAGATTTTCTTTCTTAAAACGGTAATTTCAACAAAGTATGTAACCTACCAGCTCTGAACAGAGGTACCAGTAGCATGAGATGACCAATGAACAAAAATACAGCTGTCATATTTTGCTGCAAAACAGAAGGTTTTTCCATTAGTGGGGTGAGACTGTTCAAGCTGCACTGTCCTCTGCACCACACATTACTCCTAAAAGAAAAAAAAAATAAAAACAGTAGAAGCATTAGTCATCTTGGCTAGGGAAAAAATGGATTTGGTAATTTAGCCCCAGTCTTTGAAAACTCCAACTAAAACAACTGTTGGCCTCCCAAGACAGCTGCTCAGTTTTCAGCTTTCTACTACAACTTTTCCTGGAACTAGAACTATTCTACTGGAATAACTCTTGCATAAGTGTAATTATCTTTTGCTAGCATAGTTAAACCAAAAAAAACCCACAATCCTCAAGGACAGATGAATTATGCTAGCATAGCGATTTAAGCTATACTGCATAACTTAAAAACCAAGCTTGATCAACCTGCTCTTCTTTACACACATTTCCATGAAACACAATCACAGGGATGTATGAGATTTCATTCTTTAAGCTGTTTTTGTATGGCTGAGGCACCACTGCTTCTAAGAGCAGGTAACTTGCGATTCTTCACCAAAGGACAAGCACACTAACTTCAGTGTTGCCTGGCACTTAAATCAGCACCTGAAGTCAAACACTGGCAACCGCAGATAATATGAATTGCTGTGGTGAGACACAAAAGGCAAGTGTCCAAGAAGTGTGGGTTCCCTTCACACCTCAGGTCTTCTTTTCAGTTTTCTCTAACAAAGACATGACTGAACAGACACCCACTGCACCCATGGCCCACAGGTAGCTTCCATGAAACCTCTAAACCTTAACCTCTCAGATGCATCTGCAGTTTTTTTGGCAAGGTGTCATCAGAGATATCCCCAAGCCTTCTACTGTCAGCCAGCTGGAAAACACTTATATCCTTTCCCTTCTGACAGCTCCTTGTAGGTTAAGGTTTGCATTCAGCTGTTGTGCCTTTCCTCAGCTTCTGACTGTTTTGCACGCTGCTGCCTCTCACTCTAAAGCAAAGTGGTTTCACATGTAGCAGTCTATTCCAAAACATTCATTGCACAGGTCCTGGTTAGTATTTGCCTTCTACCCAGCTAAAAATAGCAAGAAGAAGATTCCCTGAAAAAGTAAGCCTTGACTTACTTTTATACCCAATGTAGTTCATTTCAGTGACAAGCCACAGCAGCTCCTTCTTTTGAAATATTTCACGTGTAGAAGTGGGGGGAACACAGGAAGGGACACACAGAGCAAAATTCAACACTGTAATATAACAGCCTCCAAGTATGTACTTCTTTTGGACAGTTTATCTGGTGAAGCACTCATATCCCAGTCTTTATTTAGTTGCCTTCTATGTGCTTTTCCTGTAACTTGCCAATGAGCAGATTCCTGGAGTTTCAGTTTACCTGTAAAAAGCTGAGAAGGTGGAAAAAAGGATTTTTACAAAAAACTCGTCATTTGGACAGCAGCAAACACACACAAAACCAAATTTTCTACGGACATCCCAAATGTAAGAGCAAGAGGATCCCTCTGCCTACACTACAGAGATGACTTAAAAGAGCAGCAACAAAACTTGCAGTAGAGATTGACCAAGAATTCCAGCAAAGAGCTTTGGAAAATGAAGTTTCTGCCAAAAACAATGTAGTATTACACAGGTGTCAAGCAAGACAGATTTAACCATTAAAAGGAAACAAAAAATACTTAAATACTGGGCAAGAGAATAATAACTAAGCAATCCAGCAAGTTAAGCTTTATGTTTTGCACTCCAGTACTAAGGGTAGATGTCTTTCCAAAATGGTATGCTAAAGCATAACTTTAAAAATATTCTACTCTTTCAAAATTCACACACACACATACACACACCCTCCTTTCAAACACTGCAGTGGTAAAGCTTGAAACTTCTGTAAAGACAGGATGAAGCCCTGTAGTTGCAACACCTCACAGTATGCAGAGCATATTTATCCTGGCCAGTAAGATTTCAAGTGACTACACAAGGTTTTTACACTTTTTCTTAAGCAGAAAATAGAGAGAAACACTACCCAAAATCCACAAATCTGAAACAACAAACTTTGCTTAAAAAGCAGATGTTTGATCATATTCCCAACGACGTTAGCCTTGTAGGGCCTTCTATCTCAGTCTCAGCAACATGAAATGCCCCCAGGATACAATGACAGAAGCTCAAAAATTTCATGTATAGAGAACTCCAATTTCACTGATGACACTGTCTACACAGTCTGGAAAACTATTTTCAGCTCAAAGCTTACTGGCGTTGAAGGAAAAATGCACATGAAATCTTTTAAGAAGTAAAGCAGAAAAAAAGCCAACAAAGTCCCACGTCACCAATCACGTTCGTGGCTGAAGTTATTAAAAACAGTTAAACCATGACAGCAAAGCATGACAAAATTTCTAACAGACTATACCTTGTTTCCAATCCACCACTTTCCCGAGGTCTCAACTTTCCTGTCTAACATACTCAACATACAAACAGAATGCAGCTGGTCATTTTGCAGGGGCACGCATGAACATCAAGTCACACAACATGATGCACAAGAACCCTCAAGAACCACAGACTCTGTAACTGACTGTGATCAATTATAAATACCACTGCCACTGAACCAGCCAAGTTGGTTATCCACTGGGGTATTCTGACGCTGATGTGATGACCACAGACTTCAGCCCTTAAACGCCTCCTTTTCAGACAATCCTGCCAGTTGCAGAACTACAGAGATAGAGATGCTGTTCCTTTAAGGAAAACCCATTATCCAGAACATTCTGTTGAAGATACATCAAAATGTGGTCAAAGAACCTGCACAAAGAAGACTGCAATAGTTAAGTCTGTGCAAGCTAAATTCCAATCTGAGACAAAGTATTAACTGTTCTAAATCTGAATTTGAAGTATTTTCTACAAATGCAGGCACTGCCCCAGCTTATCAAAGAACAAGAGGAAGGAAACATAAATAATATCTATAGCTGTACATAACTGGCCATCAATGGTTGACTCTAGTACAGTGAAGTGCTACCTCTTCCACATCAAACTGGAGGTAATGACAGTATCCAAACCACCTTGAAAGGATCAGATCTTATCAATATTCAATTAAATTGAAAACTGTACCTTATTTCAGTATCAAGTGGAAGGAGTTCTTTTTGCAGGCAGTGCTTGGAAGACCTTTCTCTGTCATTTCAACTCCTGAGACCTGTAATTATAAAACAGTAAGATTCTTAACGTGGCTCTTTTTTATTTAAAGTAAGTTACTCATTTTCCACTACCATTTTCAAAATACTGTTAAGAGGCATTTAAAAGGACTGGAACACCTCATCCAAATAAAACTTTAGGTATTAAAACCAGTGATGCAAAGTAGTAAAAAATAATGTATTCCTTTCAAGGAGAGAGAGAGGAAATCAGTAATATTATTTACAAAAAAAAGGAATAGTTATTTCTCATTTAAGGATTAATTTAAAATATGTGAAAAAATACCTGAACTAAGGATTCTGCATTCTAAAATAACTTTTTAGCCTGTTTTTTGATGATCCAAGCACATACAAATGGTCCAAATCAAATGAGTGTGCAGTGCTGGATTTCTCAAGAAGAAAAACAAAACACGTCCAGCAGCGTGCTCAAGTCCCTGAAGAAAACTCTCCAAACTTAAGAGCTGGTGCTGGAAACAAAACAGAACTTTGATTCAGCTCAGTAGCTTCTAATGGACAGCTCACTCCTACCAAGCTGTGGCTCCCCAGGCTGCTGCCAAGGCCCATCCAGGTTGTGACCAGGAGAGGTCTGGAACAGCAGAGCAGCAATTCCTTGATGGGTTTGACAGCAGCACTTCTGCAGGCATCTCTTTCACCTCAAATCCTTGCTCTTGTCATACGAACAGTTAAAAAAAAGAGCTCCTGTTTGATCATCGTTATGCAGTAAATAAATACAGAACTGGTTTCTGTAGCGTTTTACTGGGTCAAGATCTACAAGCATTATCCCGCTTCCTGTTACAAGGACTTTAAAAAAATGTGCCAGCGTTAGCACTCCTACAGCCTTCACGCGCTCCTACCTGGGCTGGAAGAATGCGACACACAACGAGGAAGCAGACACAAGGCAAAATAAAGTATTCCTTCCAAGGTCCCACAAAAGCTGGGACACCAGAAGCCACAGAGGCAGCGAGACTGCACCAGCTCACCTCACAGCAACACACCCGGCCTCAAAACCCGGCCGAAAGTAACTCAGACCCAGGGGGTTTGGGGTTAGGGTTTTTTGGAAGCCGTCAGTGTAGCTGCCCAGGAGCCGCCCGCGGACACCCTGACCGGCCGGGGGACCCTCCCGCACCGCCCGCTCCCCGCGCTGCCAAAGGCAGGCGAAGAGCGCTACAGCGCGACGGGAGACGCGCAGGAAAAAAAGCAGCCGCGCTGCCCCCGGGTCCCGCCGCTGCCCACACCCCGCTGCCCTCTCCGTCCCGCCGGCGGCGCTGGAAGCCGAGCCCCGGGAAGGAGCGAAGTGCTACCCCCGCACAGCACCCGCCAACCCTCCTCACCTCCGCAGGCTCCCCGCGCCCCGCCGGCCGCCCCGTCCCGCTCCGCACAGCGGGCGGGCGGGCAGCACGTCGCGCCTCGCCCCGCCCCGCCCCGGGGCTGCCCCCGCCCCGCCCGCTGCCCTTGGCCCGCCCGGCTGGGGCACGTCGGGGTGGGCTGGGCGGCAGTGGGGACCCCGGGGCGCCCCTGGCACAGGGGGAGCTGGTCCTCTTGGTGGCCTCCTGCGAGGCATCTCCTCGAGATTTGGGATAACTCCATTTTCTTTGGCATCAACCCACTTCCTTTATCTGGCGCGCCTGGGTTATTCAGCCTTCAAGCAATGACCCCTGGGTGGCCAAGCTGACACTTCAGCCCAGTGCGGACATCAGTTTTCCCGCGGGCTGCCCTCGGGGTTCATGGCAAACCTTGACCGAGCTGACCCGGGAAAGCACTCGAGCCCCGCGGCCAGCTCAGCGTCGGGCTTTGTCGCGGAGCGGAGCTGATGCTCGTTTGTCAGAGACATTTCTTGCCTTGAAATAAGCAGATTCTACCCGTGTGCCGCAGTGCACCCAGAGCATAATGGGCTTAACTGTACCTGCTCTGGGAAACTGTCAGACAAGTGAAAACAGTCCTTGATGAATCCATCACCCCATTCATGAAGTGAGAGCAGGGACTCCCAGTTCTGTCTGGAGTTTGCCAGACCAGGCAATGTGCCTACCGACACCATTCCTGTATTCCGTCACCTGAGGTTTCTCACCCTCTCGTTCAGGAGCAGAGTTCTGTTTGCTTTGCATCATCTGAGCCGGAGTTGGAAGTAACAATGAGCTTTAAGGTCCCTTCCAACCCAAACCATTCTATGATTCTAACTGGTTACTTTTTTCCTGGTTTTTGCTCAGCTACCCATTCCATTTTGCCAAGATATCACTTTTTTGGTTTAAACAATAGCTTTTTCCTCCTTTCCAGGTGGGAAGCTTGGGATTTTTGGGGGTAGACGGATTAGTTTTCTTCCCTCTTGGTTTTGTTAGCGCTAATTAGAGGAAAGAAGGGATTGCCATACTTGCTTCTTCCATGTTGCCAGTATCAGGATGAGGAGATGGCTTGAGCCACGAAGCTCTCAGGGAGGAAAGCTGCTAAATGTTTACCAGCTTATCTGATAATATAAATGAGGAGAAAACCCTTTATGAGCTAGATGGGTAAATTTCCTGTTGTTGGACGTGATTATAAGCCTTTGCATACTCTCTACTTTAGCTGTACAAAATGCTTTTTACCTGCTTTTGTGTTCATTATTTTTGAGTCAAAGGTGGTGTTAAGGTGACTGGCTAAATTGAGAAAACTTCATAGGCCATAGCAATCTTAAGAAAAAAGATAATAGAATTTTCAAAGTGTTTATCTGCCCAATACTTTGCTGCACAATATCTAAAGGATAGCAGCAATGCTTCAAATAAAGGTGCACAAAGTTTGAAAGTAGGTGACCCAGTGTGGTTCAGAGAAAGCAATGTCTCCCAGTAGCTAGCAATGATCAGGAAAGCTTTCCACCGTGTAGCAAGAGAATAGGGAGCATGCCAGAAACCCAGCAGTCTCAAGTTACATATTGAATGTATAGAATACTTGATAAGTGCTGAAGTTAAAATGGTCATTTATAGAATGCGGCACATCACTGCATCCTTAATTCTGATATCCCATATCTGTCATGACACATTTTTAAAGTAACCCCCTGAAGTACTGTCTGGAGATCATTTTAGAGAAACTAATCACTATGAACTGAAAGTACGCTTCCAAAAGAACAAACGCAACTGTCACCTCCGCCAAATTGTGACTCAGGAGGAAAGTATGCATTTTTCGCAGAGCAGAGGATGTTTCCTAGAGTTTACTAAGAATAATGTGAATGAATTGGTCATGAAACATTAGTGACACTCCTGTTAGAAAGCAGCAAATTTCTGTTCTTCTTCCACTGTGGAGCTGTAGTCCCAAGTGAGTTTTACAACTCAAGTTGTTATCTCAATTACTCAGTCGACTGAGTGTGCCTAAAGACCAAGGTAACACACAATTGGGAAAAGCCTGTCACTGCTTCTGACTGCAGGTCTCAGACCTCTGGATCTATGCCTATGCTGCATTGTTCAAAAATCAGTCAGCACCGAGAGGCCAGACAGAGGTCTGTGTCCTTCAGTATCTGGGAGCATCTGGCCTGGGTGAAATTCAGAACAACGCAGTAAGTTCCAGTCAGCCCTGAAAGGTATGACTCCTCTCCCCACACATCAATCACTGATGTTGTAAGTGGTGCCTGTCACACTAGTTAATTCAAAGGCTGATTAGTAATTCTACTGAAGTTCTCCACAGGGCTCTTTTGAGTTGTAGTTTAATGTAGGTTAATGTGGAAAGCAAGCAAGAAACACAAATTTATGTCAGACTATTTCTACTTAGTTAAATTTTGCTACAGCTTGCTACAGCTCCAAAAGCTGCAAGTCATTGAAAACACAAACCATTTCTGAGTCTCTTCTGAACACACCTATTTTAGCACAACAGCAGAGGTTGCGGCCACCAAGATCCTCATTCCAGAAAATCGCAAATCTGGGGGTGATTGGTTTTCTGGTTAACCAAAGTCCAAATCAAAACTGAGTAGCTGCCTATCCTTCTAGACCCTGTCCCTTAATGCGCTCTTGTACAAAGCTCTCTATTCTTAGAGAGGACAGGGTAGCAACAAAAACATAAGGACACACAGATCACATTGCACTCGTAACAGTGCTTTTAGTATTTCAGACCTGTTTTGTACACATCACAGTAACCTGGAACAGATTCTCGTGTATTGAGGTTTGTTCAGTCATACTGCTTGGCATTTCCATAAAAAAGAGAGTTCATATTTGATCAAATGTATCCATCTGCACTTAGAGCGAATTTATACAGGATAGAGCAACTAATCTCAAATTGACATTTTAAGTAAGTGAAAAACATAAAAATACCAGTTATCTCAAGAGACAGTTTTTGCATTTAGAATCTGGTTTAAAATAAAAATAAATGTTAATTTTTCTTTTTAAAAAGGCTAGAAAATCATTCTTAAGTTGTACATCAAAGCCACTTCTTCACATGTTTTCAAGAGCAACTGCTGCTTAAGCAGAGATGTTCTTGGCAGTTACGTGATGGTCACTGTCTCAGTTTGAGACAAGAGAGAATTATTTAACACCCAGAACAGAAGCTCGTTAAGTGACTACAACAAGATTTATTATAGAAAAGTATAATAATAATGATAAAAATATAAATATATAAATATATATTTATATATTTATATTTTAATACCAACCACCCCCAGACTCGTGATCTCCCAAAACCACCCACACGGTCACCACAAACACAAGACCCCTAACCACACCCGGGATACCCACACACTTTTCCATCCCGCAACTCCCCGGTAATCTCACAGGAGGAAAACGCATTCTCCACCCTGCAGCCCCACTCCCCGGGGCCCACAGAAAAGGAAATAAACCAAAGTTGCTGGAAAAGTTTACAGCGGGAGAATTCAAGCCACCAACTGGAAGTATTGGGCTCACTGCTGCCGGTATCCGGGTTCTTCAGGGAATCCTTGCTGGTGTCGAAAGAAAAAAACGCGGAGAAACCAGGCGGCTGCAATCCCAACAGCTGAGTGCACCCTCCGCACCTGCTCAGTGGGAGCAAAGAGCAGGGACCCTTGCCCATGCTGAGCTTTTAAAACCCCTTTATGCCCGCCCCACTCGGGTTCAGTTCATCCAGTGAGCAAAGAGCTCTGAGTCGTCTATCCCACTCCTTCACTGGTGTCACTGCAAAATGGTGGTGCCGAGGCAGGCCACATGGTCCTGCTCCGATGGCATGACAGGGGAAAAACATACACACATCCCTGCACAGCGGGCACTGTGCTGGACACAGACTAGTGCCAGGACTGCTGCTTCGCTGTCACTGAGCTGTGACCTCGCCACAAACCACTCCCGGCCGGGGCGGGGGGGCGTCGTTCCATTGCCAAGACAACAAGGGCGGCTCCTGGCTACAGCACATCTGCCCACAGCTCCGTGAGAGAAAGGGAAATGGGGAAGAAATCAAAAGAAAAACAGGTTAAAACCATGACAGTCACTGCAACATTTAACCAGGAAATGCTAGATGCTAGAACCATCTTTCTCCTCCTGCTCCACCCAAGATCACTGTGAATTTCTTTACAGAATGCCTCTCTTCTATCTTTTCTGTGACTATTTTCCATGCCTCCTGAAAACAGTTGTCAGGGACTTTTCCTTTTTGCCTTCAGCACACAGAAGCTCTATAGCTTTGTTCATTTCCACTGTGACTAAGCAGGTCCAATTCTTGTCTTTACCACATTACTGCTTCATTAAATCAGCCATGCTTGTATTACTGACATTCCAGTTTGAACCAAAGCAGTTCTCAAGACAGATTCTGGAATGGCTTCAGGGTTATTGGTCTGCTTAAGACTTCCTTGAGGTGGAGACCATATGTTGGCACTAGCAAAACTCATCAGAGCTAAAGCAAGTGATGCCTTCACTAGCCAGTAGTTGAGTCATTGAATTGAAAATCAAGTTTCACAACTTAGAATCTCTACCCGACACACATCCACCTCAAGATCTTATCTTGTTTTGTGGGTTACAACTCTTGGAGTCAGCAGAAGTGCAACTGAAATGGCTGTAATAAATTTGCAGTGAGGTCTGTAAGACGGTTGCAGTGGTTTCTCCCTCATATATAAATATATATAATAAAAAATATATAATTTCTTGTATATAAACACACAGACACATATGCACATATAGTGCATGAATTTAAAATGTCACTGAGATCTGTCTGCTGTTATCCCAGATCAACTCTCTAACTTCTGCTTTTGCAATTTGCTCATTGATTTGTACAATATGTGCTCAGAAACTATTCTTAAATGTTGTACGGTAAGGGCCTACATGCAGAGACCTGTGCAGAAAACATGTATGGAACTACAGCAAAGGACTTCTAGAATTAGCCTTCTCACCCAGCCAGAAAGGGACAGCACACAATGAAATCCAGACAAACTGTACAATAGCTGTCTCTAATCAGATTATCCAATGTCTTTCTAAAATACCACTAAAATTCAAAGAATCATCAAATGGTTTTGGTTTGAAGGGACCTTAAAGATATCTAGTTCCAATCCCCATGCCATAGGCAGAGACACCTTCCACTAGACCAGGTTGCTCAGAGCTCTATCTAGCCTGGCCTTGAATACTTCCAGGGACGGGGCATTAACAGCTTATCTTCATCTACAACTTCTTCATCTGGGCAACTTGTTCCAGTGCCTCACCACCCTCACAGTAAAGGATTTCTTCCTAAACCTATTCTCTTTCAGGTTCAAACCATTCCCCTTGTCCTGTCATTAGATGAACAAAAGCAACAAATGCATTGGAGTAACAAAATGGCCCTAGGAAACCCATATAAGACTATTCTTCTTTAAATTGCTAGAAAAGCACAAAAAGAATGCACATGGTTACAGCAGACCCTGAAATATGGTAACTGAAAAAGAAAGAATCTTTAGAAGCAGTAACTTGCAGTGGATTGAACTTTGGAAAATAAACTGTTATCTCAGGAGACACTAGGGTATGTCGGTGCCTTCACCCTAGATTAGAAGGAAGGATTAGTTGCCTTAGAAGCATGTAGAAATTACTGTACTGCTGCTTTCTTCTACCACTGTAAAAGCTCAGAACAGCATGAGACATAGGAAACAAAATTCAAAACTACTTTTGCCTGAGCTTTGACATCCCTTTCAGTTAAAAAGCAAGAAAATTGAGGTAGCAGGTGTTTAGAAGATAATACTTATGATAAAATAATTAATTATCTGTGTCAATTCATTTCCCATGACTGAAGGATGAACCTTTTGGCTTTGGAGAGTTACCTAATGTTATTCTAAGTCTGAACATAAATCACTCTGTGTGCTAACTGCTGCCTCAAATGCTTCCAGAGACCAGGCAGAGTACTTTGATTAATGTTTTGCCAAGCAGTATTTTTGTCTGCTGGCTGCATGTTTCAGGATCTTGTGTTGGCATTGTCACTTTGCTCTTGCACAAGCCTTGTTTTTGCCAAAATGTTATAAAAAATAAACAATACAGACATTGTTAGTAGTTTTTAATTGATTAGTCATCAGAAGCTTTGGGCACAACCTAAGTAGGCTGATACTAATCTAATTGCAAGGAAGTCTTAGGAAAAGCAAAGAAATTTGGAATAGTGAACACAGCTGGAGCTACAACATAGTCACTCAAAAATAAGTTATGCTAACACTAATGCTTTATTTCTCTATTAATAACACCTATCCAAATAATTGACCTTGTGAGTTGCATTATGTTTTGAGACAGTAATTTCTTTTTGCTTCCAGAAGTACAGGCAGGAGCTTTTTTAGTTCTCCTATGAAACTTTCCATTGCCTGAAGTGCTAACCTTCTCCTCAGCCAAAGGGAAGCAAACAGTAATTTGGAATACAAAACCAGTAGATGAGCTGGTTTTCTGTGAGTGGAACTTTTAAAAATGCATTAGCAAATGCTGACAGTGGTGTGAAGCAATTCCAGCCCCCACTAACATTATGCTTTCTCTCTCAGAGGCATTCATCATGTGTATTTTGATTGCTATAAAACACAACTGGACCACAGCTATAAATTGGCATTTTGAAGATAGAGGAATAAAAAATAAAAAAAAAATAAAAAAAAGAGAGAAGAAAAAACAAGAAAAAGAAGAAATTAAAGAACAGGAAAGAAAACTCCAATGTTATTTTCAACAGCCACAGAAGCTTTTCTGCTGAATTTCATTAAAATTTCTTCATTTTTCCTGTTGGTGTTCACTCGAGGGCTATCTTCCTGCAAGAGTAAAGGAAAAAACTTATGTATATCCCTTTGCCCAGCTAGTCACCTCTGCTCCCGTGGTCCTTGCTTAACTGTGTCAGCAATTGACCTGTGATACAACTTATGGTAAAATACTGGTGCTGTATTTATTGAGTTATTGGAAACAGATAATATTTTGCCTGGATTTGTGTAATCAAAGCCAGCTCTCCACCCACAGTAAATACAGCTGCAGATGGCACAACAAGCTGCTATGTTCCAAAATAAATGAAGTTCATTTTGAAATTCTTTGAATTCAAATGCTTTCCTTCTCTAGACTTCCATGTGCTCTTTCGTAATCTGTCTTTTCTCTGGATTCCATGTGAGTAGTCACAGAGATGAGTACTGCAGCAGTCATGGTCACAACCTGTGGAGGTTACCTCTGATTCATGGGTGTGTAAAGATGGTGAACCGTGGGGTTCTCAGGATTCGGCAGTACACAGGAGCACAGAGGCCAGAGTTGCTGTGAATTTCTTTATTGCAAATTACTACAAAACCTACTATTAATAAAAACAAATATATAGTACAAGTCACTACAAAATTACTACCCTGAGAACAAGTATAGATATTACAAGAGTAAAGCAAATGTAGATATATTAGAAGTTACTGCAGTATTCCAATGAGTGAAACAAAGACATACTTACAAACCTTTGTGCATATCTATAAATATATTATACAAAGTGTTACCGGTATTACACTCGCCAAACCACTCCCCAGAGTGAGTCTTATTCAACAATGGAGAAGTCTTACTTCAAAGATGATCCACATCATGATGTCTGGAGCTCCAGACTCCAGACCCCAGCAAGGATCCGGTCTGTTTGAGAGGTTGCTTGCAGAGATGCTCTTGCAGAATAGCTCTTGAAGAGAAGTACATTTTGGGTAGGCAGCACGTTACATTTTATATTTTTACAGCATAAATATCTGTGTGTAGGACATCAGGTCCTGGAACAGTTGTTTCACTACTCTTTTCCTGGAAGGTCACGGTTTCTTTGTCCTGCATCCATTAGGAGGAAGTCTGGACTGACAATCTGAGTTTATCAGGGCTGTCTTGGAACTCTGAATAAGGAGTCACCCTCTCTGTTAGTATGTTTCCTAGATTGTTTTTGTAGGGGCTGCAGTTAGGTCCCTTGATGGTCAGAAGTTAAAATGAAATGAAATCAGCCTGGCTATGCAAGCCAGGAGATCTGTGCAAGGCCATGTCTTCTCAGGGATTAAGGAGTCTAGGCCGTGTCTTTCCAGGAATTAACAATACCATCCTGAGCTGGGACTAGACAAAACTAGAGCTGCCACAGCTTCACTCTTGTACATACAGCACTGAGTACGAGTCAGCCACTTTATGCTATAAATATCTATATGCTCCTTAAGCAGTCCTGTACAGCAGCAGGCTGCACGAGTGTGACCTCCTCTTGGGGAGGGTAACTTTTCGATTGTAAGAACCCTGTGGCCCAGCACCTGGTATCTAGAACAAGGTAGGCAATATTTTACACTAAGCCTAAAAGTTTACTGTATGCTAGTGGCATTTATATATCCAGCTATACCTTAATTATTAGAAATACAGTGAGTAGTTGAGTGTTTGCTGTCTAACAGTTATCTGCCTAAATTATCATTTTAATCATCATTTAAATAATTGTGATATCATCATCAAACCAGTTTTAAATCATTGTTTAATTGCCATTCAATTATTGCTTAATCACCATTTGACTATAATTTAATTTTCATTCTATCATCAATTAATTATCATTTCATCCTGGTTTAATCAATATTAAGCTCCTTTTAGTTAACCCCACAAAGAGGACGTCTCTTAACAATTCACCTGTGAGAAGGTAGCACTTAATCTGCGCTAGAGGGATGAAGCCAGTTATAAAGCCTCCCCAGAAAGAAGATCAGAAGATTTCTTTGAGTACATTTAATGTACATCTTCTGGCCATCCTTCAGACCAATTTACCAGTCTGGGGACCTGTCCTCTTTTAAAAGGACAGCAAGAAAGTGCTATTGAGCAAAGGAGAGATGTATAGGAAAAGGCAGCAATTTTATTAAATATATGAGATGGTACAAATATGGACGGGTGTATGGATATGGATATGAACGAACGGATATACTCGTTATTGAAGTGGTGAACTGAAGAAAAAAAAACACAAAAAACAAACAAACAAACAATAATCAATGTCTTTAGAAATACTGTCCCTCATGCTCTCTAGCAGTCCTGGTGTCCTGGAGGTGCAGGAGCTGCTGTGCCTCCCTTCCAGTCGGATGCTGAGCCCAGGGACTGGGAGGGGACCTAGGTGCCGTCCTCGGCACACGAGGAGCAACTTAGACATAGGAATGCACAAACCCAGATCCTTTGTGGGGGGTCTGTGGTGGCTTTTTCCCGATGGCACGGCGTCTGCAGGGGGTCCTCAGCAGACAGGAATCGCGAGTCGAGCTGGTTTGGTGTTTGCAGGAGGAAAACCGAGCTGGTCGCACCGGAGCTTCTCTGCTGGCAGCGCCAAAGAGAGAGGTCCCAGCCGCCACACGTGTTCGCTTCTCCCTCTCCGAGCCCGAGTCCCAAAAAAAACCAAACACGTGGCTTCCCGCTCTTCTCCCCCAGATGTCCGCCTCCCCTCCCCCAGTTCCATGTCCCTTTTCCCAAGCCCCTCCTGGCCCCCCCGGGGGTCGATGGGAGATCAAGGTGAAAAGGCCTCCGAAACCAGGTGTTTTCCCCTTCAGCCCCTGCTCAGGGCTCAGCCCTGCCCCCTCCTGATCCGGGGAGAGGAAAGGAGTTATTTTTCTTTCCATTTTAATTTTCAACCCATCACAGAATCCCATGAACCATGCCAACCATGGTGTATCGCACAGATAGAGGGCATCATCTAGACCACACCAGACCAAGAATATACAGTACCTTCAGAAGACCCTAGGTTAACTCAGATGATTATCTAGAGGCTGTCCAGCATGACAGAATGACAGAAAAATGAATTGAAAGAATTTGCTGTGCTCATGGCCTCTCCTCCAGAGCTTTCTAAATATACTCTTTTTGCTAATACTCTTTCTAGGTGTCATTTGCAACCAGCCAACAATGATTAGACTCCTTCTCAAGAATGTTTAATAACTAGCCAGAAGAAAGCTGTGTTGTTAATGCCATGATTTTCTTTCAATCGTCAAAAACAATGCAGCCTAAACTAGTGGTGTGCTATTGTGGATAGGAGCAAAAACAAACAGTCTCATTATGTTTCTCATTCATTTCCCATAATAAGTGACTTTCTAAAATCTCCTGGATGGCTGTGGTAGCAGTTGAGAGCTGGGAACAATGAAAAGGGGTATTCATGGTACCTTGCTCCCAAAACATGTCCCAAACTAACATGACCCACACTGATGAAGAGTAGCTTTACAATTTTCAGCAGCTCATGTACCCAGTTTAAACAAGGCATTATCTGATGGGAGTAAATGATGTGTAATGGGTGTCTTCTGATAATGTAGTTAGGAGGAAACGAACCTGATAGATTAAATAGTCTTTGGCAAAAAAAAGTGCTGAAGATGATTCAGTTGAGTAAAAAGGTATGGAAAGTGGGAACAATTTTGAGCTATCTTAGGCTGTGGTTTTCTAAGAAGTTCTCCTTTGATTTTGTTGTTTTATATTTTAAAATGCATAGCCCGTAAGAAACATCCTGAGCCAGAAGAAACTTATGTTGTTAATGCCAGGCTTTTCTTTCAATCATATAGACAAAAGCTTCTTACTTCTTTACAGCAAATCAGCCTAAATACAAAGTCCATGAGTTTTTTCCTATGCTCTGATACTCAAGGTACTAAAGCAACTAACCAACATAATGTTTAATGTCATTGAACTTAGACAGTTAAGGTTAAATTTAAGAACATACCTTATACGGAACTATTTTCTTCTTCTCTTCGTGGTTTATCAAGTCACTTCACATTCCAAGTAAAGAATGAGGTTCCTATATGGTTCAAGCTTTAGAAGTAAAAGTGAATGTATCTCCCATATGTATCCTGTATTCAAATATTTAATTAAAAATGAATATTCAGATATTTCATGGAAATAATTCAAATAATTTGACTTGTGTCCACTGCAGCTGAAGCCTTTTTTTCTTGAGATGTCAAGCTCAATAGAAGGTGATAGTGTAAGAGGGTTGAAGCCTTCCTGCCTCCAGCTTTCTACCAAAGAAGAAGCTTCCTCTGAGGAACCTAGACCTTTCTGCCACAATGTGTAGAGATTAAGTTAACACTGTAGAAAGTAAAAGTTAGAGATTCAAGTGCTGGAGACCCCTTAATTATACACACTTCTGATTCTAGTACCATCTGCCTTTTTATCAGTTTTACCATTATATATATAATTTGTTCCATTATGCAAATCAGGGGGCGGACAAAGATGGCACCCAAGGTACCCAAGGGGTACAATGCAGTTTTTTGTAACACCCGGAAACTGACATAAATCTGCTTATATTTTGATAATTTTAATTTATAGGAAGTATTTCTATCTCAAGCTTTGTCTTAGACTTTCAAAGCTTAACAGAACAGCCAGACCTGTATAAAGAAGAGGAAAATTTGAGGAGTACCTACGTGGAGCGTCAGAGACAACTTTCTGAAAAATACGGTATTATCATGCTGAGTGAATGGTGAGAAGATAGTTTGTATTAATAGGAAGAAAGGAGGATGGGTCAGATTTCTGAGGGCACATCTAAAACACTGATTAAGGAAAGTGAAGTGAAATAACATTAAAAGGTATAACAAGGCTGTTTTTGCAAATATAGAAAGGTTTCTTCATGATCTGCTGCAAAAGAGCATCCAAGAGTTTTAAGAACGTGTTTGTGACAAATGTTTGAACTGTAATCCCAATTCAAATCCATCATTCAAATGTCACCAGGCTCCTGTGGCAGGGGGCCAGAGCAGTATGAGCAGCAGCCGCAGCTTTGACTCAGAGGTTAACCCCTATTTTACAAGCGAATGTAGCTGGATTGAGAGAAACGTGTCACTAAGCTTCATTACTCTTTCCCTTTTTAATTTGTTTCAAGGTTAACTCTCTGGGGTTTGGGGCCAGGATGTTACAATTTGTCTACATAAAGTATCAAAAAGCTGCTAAATAATCAGGAGGACCAAGAGGAAGCTAATATTGTTTGAGGCGTCCTGATTTCATTTACAGGATTCAAAGCAGTTAAAATGAGATAGTTATTGATGTGAATTTGTTTGGAGGTTTTTTTCCTTTCCTTTCACAAAGTAAGCTTGTGACAGTAACCTCAACCTCCAATCAACTACGTGCTTTCTTTCATTCCACAGTAATTGCTATCTTGTACCGCTTTTATGAAATCAACTTTTGCTGATTTGGCACTTTTTGCAATACTCTGTAATGAATTCAGAGCCACGTAATTCACCATTACTCACAGCAGCCTTGGCATTTCTCCACCTCAAAGCAAGCTCGCTGAGATGGTGAAGGTCAGTGCCCATGAGATTGACCAACATAATCAGTTTAAGAGAACATGCTAGTCACATCAAATCTTTCTCCATTGGAGCATTCCCCAAAACTGTTACTAAATCACCGTCTAAAAGGGCTTAAACACAGTGAGTGACCAGAATCCTGATGCAAGAGGAGGCAAAAAATCTGGATCAGAGACTAGCATTTAACTTATGTCACACTAGTAGTTTGAGCTGATGGTAATGTAAGCTATTATACTGGTAATATAAACTTCTTATGAGTGCAAAGCATGGACTTTGAAAGTGAATTAAAATGGGAAAAGCAACCGTGCTTTTTCAATTCTTATTTAAGATGCATTTAAAAGGTTGACTTACTATAATGACCAGTTCCCTCTCTAGATCAGAGTGGCCACGCTTTGAAGAACTGGAAAGGTGATACCATGCAAGGAAGCATTACTTCCATTCCTGAAGTAAATGGGAGAAGCACTTCTTGAGCCTTGAATGCTTCCAGTCTCACTTATGCCACCATAAGGAAACTGAAATCACCTCCTAATTTCAGTTTCTTGAGCTTCAGCCTGAAGAGGGGAAGGGGAGTCAGACCACAGCACTTTGTTGGGTTGCTTTTTTTTCTTAGATAAGGACACACTAAGGGTAGAATTTCATATTACATGCAGGCAAGCTGGAAACAGTAGTTTTTATTCACATGATTCAACTATATGTGCTCTCATTATTTCCCCACCCTTCATCAGTGCATGATTTGTGCTGTGTTGCTCAGCAGCAAGCATTGCAGGGAACAGTTGCAGAATGATGACGTACTCGGGAGGAGGAGCAAATAAGACAACGTATGTAAAGGACTGCAAGGGAAAGGACAGAGCTAAAGGGAAGAAGGCAAATATGTACTTTAGATAAGCTGTTTCTGGCATAGATATCATTATAGAACAGACCTTATCTCCATTCTTAGAAAGTTAAGTGCACAGATTTAACAAGTTACAAAACGTGTTTTCACGTTTTACCCGGCAGAAGCTTATCAAAGCTAGTTTTGCTTTGTTCAAGAGTAGCTTTTCAGGGACATGTTTCTGTTTACTGAAAACATTGCAAATCTGACATACTTTTATGTCAGACTAGCCGACTGGATGAGATTCTTTATCAGGTGCAACCAGTGGGGAGGGGAAGAACATGGTTAACAGACTGTACCTCACTTGGTGGAGGTCTCCTGCCCCTTCAGGAGGTTCTATGCCTGGTAGGTTCATCCCCTGGACCTCCCTGTGACCCTTGTTGTGCGTCCCAGTCGTTAACCTGAGAGATCCAGTCATCAGGAAATCACAGGAGAAAAAGTGAAAGAAAAAGTATAAGTGAATCAGTCGTGTGGTGGCATTGATAGACTGTTATGAAGGAGCTACTGTTTTAGGGCAGGTTTCAGAGGCACCCTGGGGGAGGAACTAGCCTGAGGTCCCAGCTGTCCTTGGACAGTGCAATCCTCCTCACCTTCCCTGCACTGGTATCTACAACAGTTGGGACCCATAATTTTCTGAGTTTTCTGGAAAGGGATGGAATCAATGACTTATGGAGAGTTTGTTGCAATAACTGTTCCCTCTCTCTTGCCACAGAAAGCAAACTCAAAGAGCATAAACAGAAATCACGTAAAACATTTTAAAAGAAAAATACTCAGAGGGCTTAGGTAGCAATTCTCAGCAAATAGGAGCATGTGTGAGATGAGATATGCAATGATTTATAAGGAGACCAGGGCAAGCTAAACATTTCTGATTGTGTTTCTGTTCCTGCCTTTAAAGCATGTAGACACAATGTTTTTCTTCTTTATCATCATTTTAGACATTTCTGAATGGATTTGGGTGAGTTTCTTTTTTAAAAAATATACTTAGATGATTAAGGAACATAGAAAATTTCTGCTCAAACAGGGTTTAACTGTGTTAAAAAGAGGTGACTCAGAAACTTACAGCATTTCTATCAGCCCCATTCATGATACTATGTATTAATTATTACTGATATTGCAACTCCCCTTCTGAAGCCTAATACCATCTAGTTATAGCACATTAAAATAAAGTTGGCTAAAATACACTGTTTACAAATCAGTTGCATATGAAAGATTAGTGGGCTCTTCTGTACGTTCTCATTGCAATGGCTATGTGAAAAACAGTCTTTGAAAAACATTCTTAGGAAAACTAGATTAAAGCCATCATTTTGCTGTTTATGTAATTTTTTTGAAACCTAGAAAATAGCAGACTACAGGGAAAACAGCTCACTGGAACTGTAAGAGCAATTTTGCATGGAGGTCACTAGAACACTCTTTGAATTTCTCAGCCAAGAGATTTTCAGCCACAAGTGGAACGGTACAAAGGCAATCATGTTTACTACATCGAATATAGGACATAGTAGCAATCACTGCAGCATTAAAGTAGTTTAGACTGCAACTGGAACATTACTCAAAAGATGTCAGCACACTGTTCTAATACCTCTGTGGTTTGCCAGGCTTCCTGCCTTTCCCTGTAGCACTCAATAGTGGAAGAACTGTCATGGTCATAAACAATAAAATTACCATCACCACTTGCAGAAGTATCAAGTTTGTTTTCTATTAAAGAAGTGATTTAATTTTATCAATTTTTTTCATTTCCACATCAGCTCTGGGTCCACATATGCAATATGAGTGTGACCCATGAGAGGACTAGCAAAGGGGACCCCTGGGCAGATGCTAATTTTCATTACTAAAATAGTATTTTTCAAGTATCCCCCATTCTGAAAAGATGGAAGCCATCTGTACTCTCTGAGTTTCATGCATCTCAGTTTTGCTTGGCCTTTCATAGTATTTATTATTTAGTTGATAATAGTTCTCTTGATGCTAAGATACCTGAAATATGTAAAACAAGTTTTACTGGCAGATTTATTGTGCGCCCTTCTTTTCTTTGTCAGTACTGTCAGCAGCTATAAAGAGCAAAAAATGCATTCAGAACATTAGTCCACAATTTATTTCTTGAGCTATGAGTGCCAATTCTATATTCAGAATTGTATGGGCATGGGAGAGATTATTTTTATCTATATATTTTACCTTACATTTACCTACATGAGATTTATGTGCAACATTTTGCCCTACTTTCTCCGTCTTGTGAGATGGAGTTTCTTATGATAGTCTCTGTTTATTTTGACTTCTAACACAAGCTATAGTCTACTTTCATATGTAATATCATTCCCTGCTCCTCCAAAGCAGGTGCCTCCAGTTTCCCTATTTCTGGAGGCTCCCACAGTATAGCTGTCCATGAACTCCTCCCCAACGGCTATCATTCCCAGTCTCTTCATTCACCTCCTCCTTCAAACAACACCTTCACCACACCCTCTGTATTCTCATCCTTTTCCAGTTTCCTCTCCTCTAGTTCTTAAACACATTTATTTGCCTCCCACTCCCTATATACCCATCTCCTGTCAAACTCTCCCTACATTGTTTCTTTCTTCCTACAAAAGTAACTAATATCAGTCTCCCTGTCTAGACAGTCTTCGTCTTTCAAAAATTTCTTCTCTTTATCAGTTTCTCTTTCCTACCCACTTTTGCTATTTTCTGTTATTCCTTCAAACTGCTCACTAGAGTATGAGCCACTTGCTCCTGACCTAACTTTGACAGGAGTTAATTCACTTCTCAGTCCTAGGCTCCATACTCAGTTTGACCCAGTTCTCCTACTGCACAACCACATCCCTCAGCATCTTCTTTGAGATGTGCCGTGTACTTCTTTCCTCTACTGCTTTTTCTCTGGCTTAGGGTGTAGTAGAATGGAAAAAAACCCCAGAAGACTAGAAGGTGAAGACTGCAAAAGGAACACTGGTGATCTGGAGTGTTTTGAAGTACTGCCATAAAGATGTAACTTTCTGAGAAGCCACCAAAGGACATGCTTGAAAAGGAAGTGAAGCATGTGTCTTTGTGGTTAGGTGACCCAATTAGTGATCTAAATTGTCCAATTTAGTAAGCAGGATATATGCTTTTATAAATCACTGTCATATATAATCAGTAGTTTACCCAATTTAACAATATGGCTGTATTCTGTGATTCTTTGATGCTTGATTGTACTTTCTGTTGAAGACAGCTTGTTGGGGTGCATTTCTTATATATAGTGCTAAGTAAGCCAGTATTTGTCTGTAAGTGCTCACTTCACAAAGTCTTTACTAAGAAGTTTCACTAGGTGAAATGCTTCGTGGAGTCTTACAGGTCAAATTCATTGTCTGCTTTGAGTAGGTCAGTCTTGGATAAACAGCTGAGTCAACTTAAAATACAAATAGTTTCTTACCTTAATTTTACAAGAAATCTCTGTGAAGGATGGGATCACTTAGTCTGAACTCAGGAGGACAGCAAAGGTCTGCTCAAAAAGATTAATTTCTTCCTCTGTCTTCCAGTGAGCACAAGGTCAAAGTTCCATGATTAAAACATAAATTATGCAGTCATTTCAATCTAGATTTTTTTCCCAGAATTACGTAAAACCACGTTAGATGATAGTTTTTGGCAATCAAGTGAGATCATTTTTGTACAATGTAAAATCCAGCTGTTCAACAGGAAGGGATTTTGTCCAGGCCATAATAGGCACTACTTAAATCATGCAGTGTCATTACCAGTGTTCAACTAGTTTTGGCTAAACCTTGAAACTCGTGCCTGCAGAGACTGTCATTGTCCCAAACCTTATACATCCTTTTCCTTCCCCACCTAATCCTTTTCCTCTGTCTTTCATGCCTTAACGTTTATTAAACCATACAAAACTTAGAAATACTTATAAGTCCCTTAGAAGTTGGAAAATCATTTTCACTGTATGAGTGCATAAAATTATGAGCAGCTAAGATTGTTTTGATGTTTCTGGAGATTGTGTTGGCTCTTCCTCTTCACACTTCTCTCCCTCATTTCCAGGCAATTGGTAAAATATAAAACAATGAAAGGATGTGCTGAAGATTCCTGTTCTATCTGTGTCTTCCAAGTGTGGCAGAAAAGAGAAGAGGATCCTGCCAAACCATCTTCCTCTATTTTCTAGTTCTGCATATTTTTAGCTTAGAACAATAGCATTTGACTTGAGAGCAATTCCCTAGCTGCCTAGAAAATTGCCAACATGCCCAAATATTTCCCTAGTTCTCAAAACATTTGCATCCCTTACAGGTAAATCGTTAAATTTTTAGTCCTCTTACAGCTTCAGAATTGGGAAAGTGGCTCAGTGCTTCTTGTCTTCTCATGGTCTGCATCTCTACAGAGACCTGGAGGTGTCCCCAAGATGCCAGATAAGTGGCACTCCCACACACGTCTTTCCTCTTTCGCAGTGTGCATCAGTTCACTCTTCCCTATAAGCTGCTTCAGCCCTGTGAGGGAAACAGAAGCTTCCTGAGAAATTCCACGTCTAATTGGTGAGAATATTTGCACCTCCTAGTAGGTAGGTGTATACACACCTCACAAAGCTCTGCTGTGCCTTGATAGGCCAAAACTGACAAAACCGAGCACACCTAGGCTAGCTAACAAAGTCACCTTATCCTTTATGAAGTCAATAAGGGATGAACTTGCTGTACATGGGATAGTCACATTGCACTTTGTATTGCTCCACATGTATGCCAGTGTAAGCAATGATGTAGACATTGAAGGTGGGTCTACATTAGCGGTGTAGCACAGAACACAAACTATTTTTAGGTGAAAATACTTTCCTGCATCCATACTTGGAAGTTACAGCTTTTTCCAACTGAAAGAGCATTGTGTTGCCAGCTTCAAAGCTGCATTTCTTATCTTTTTCCATGTTTTCTGCCTGTTTGCCCTGCCCCTTTCTCTTTTCTGCCATGATGAAATTCTTGAGAGCTGCTTCATAGACCTTCAATCTTGTGATGTTCATTCAACCCCTACTTGGACTTTGGCTAACACACAGCTAATTCTAAGGCCTGATGTGTGCTGAGAACAGTACCACTAGGTCAAAGAGAGGACAACACTTAGGCAGGACATAGTGGCCACTAAGGGCTAGAGTTCATTATGCAGCCACAGTCACCTGCAGTTTACTCTCTTCAGCAGCCATCCAGTGTCCATATCAATTATCCAGCAGTTTCTTCAGAATAAAATAACTCATGGAGACTGTATAGATCAGGCTTCCAAGCTGGAAGGTATAAATACCCCCAAAAAAAGCTTTTGGAAAAGATTCAATTGTAGCTGGACTGCTGAGGCTTTCAAGCTTCACAGTGTGAATAGGGAGTAATGAAAAACAGGGAGTTTCCACACCATCAAGTAGAAGGAGTGGTAAGCACTCTCACCATCAGCTAAGTAGCTCTTTCACAGAATCACAGGATCACAGAATATGCTGAAGTGGAAGGAACCCACAAGGATCACTGAGTACTGTTCCAGTGCTCAAACACCCTCTGGGTGAAGAAACTTTTTCTAATATGCAACCTAAACCTCTTCTGACATAACTTCAGGCCATTCCTTCGGGTCATGGATGCGCAAGTTACAAGTTGTGAGTTATGAATTAGAGAACTTGTGACATTAGAAACATGAATTGAGTGAGGAATTAATAAGTTCATATGATAATCTGCGAAAAGAGGAGTGAGGCTTGTTTGTTGGGTTCATTTCTTTCCTAAGCTCATACAATAAAGTTTAATTTACACATTGTGTTATGCTCTAAATTTGAGAAATCCAGATGGACCAAGTCAATCCACAATTATCTTTGCATCATCATATGAATGGGATAAAGAGCAGCTTGTCTGAGGTCTCTGTCTGGCTATACTAAATTTCAAAGTGTGGCCTCAGTTTCACTTCTGACTGGGAAAAGTCCCCAGCTTGGGATAGTCCCTGTACCACATCAGGTAATTCCTAGCAGAATGCTAGCTGACAGAAGTCAGAAGTGTGCCAGGGAACGTGCAGTTAAAAGACATGGCCATTGGACACAGCTTGTGCCTCTGGCATGAACCACTTTAATTTATGAGCATGTATGTAGGCCACCTATCTCCAAAGGGGTTTCTGAACACCACCAGATAATCTTTCAGATGAAGACTTTTACCTGAAATTCCTCTGTATATATAAAAGAAAGAAAAACAGAGCTGTAGACATGTACTGAATTTTTTCTGGTTCTCTTTTCGAGATCCACTGATGTGTATCTGAAGGATTTTTTGAGGCTGATAAGCTGTAGCAACTGAAGCTATGGCCATGCCCTTATTTCTACAAGCAGCAATTACGCTCTCTGTTGCATCAGTAGAGAATGTAACAAAGAGAAAATCTCCTTAAGAAACACAAATCAATATAATAACATCCATGTGTTTCTTTCAGGCTGGTAATGAACCATGAGTCAGGTCATGCTGCAGTCTGTTTAAAAATTAAGCAGGAAGGGAGTAATTTGGTTTAATATGAAAAATGTCAGCAAGTGATAAAACTCCTGATGTCCTGCTCATTGCCTGCCAAGAGCCTAGTACATATTAAGCAAGCCTACAGAACATGAAAAAGTTACTTGTTTGTACTTGTTCAACAAGAGAAATTTAGTAAAAAATCATTACCAATTCAGTCCAAGGAAATGAAAACTTTGGGATAAAAAACAAATAAGCAAACCCAAAGCAAGACAAACAAAATCCTTTTCCAAAAAGGAAATCATCCCTGATCTGTTTCCACAGCCAGAGAATATACTAGTCAGATATTTTAATAGATTTGAATGAGGTGCCATGTATGAAATCACTGCTGTAATGTCAGAACTTTAATTTGGTGTGCACATACAGTGAAAACAACAAGTCCACATCTGTAAGAGAGGCTCTCAAGACACTGTATCTTGACTGACCTGGATTTCCCCTGTTAGATGCTGAAATGGGCTATCTGAAATGAGTCACTGGACTGACTTGAGTTACTGCTTGAGATCAGCAAGGTAAATGAGAATTGGAGAAATTTATATCATCTTAATGGATGAATAGTCTGGAAACAAAAGTCAAAAATAATAAATAATTTATGATCATCTCTTTATCCTTCACTGATTTAAACATTTACAGGGGTAATTGTGAAAACCTGTACAGCAACCATGTAAGCCATGGGACTATATTGTGTAAGTGGTAACATCATCTCATCTGAAATAGCATCTGGTTTTAATTACATCCCTATACATAGCTTGTGTTTAAGTTTTCTTCTTTTTAAATTTATTTCAAAATATTATAAAGAAATTTCTATCAGCACAGAGCTAATACAAATTGCAATGTTGTCTCAGTTTGAGACAAGGGAGAATTATTTAACAAGAACAGAAGCCCGTTAAGTGAATACAAGGCTTATTACAGAAAAAAAAATTGATAAAAATATAAATATATAGTTATATCTTAACACCTCACCACCCCAGACCCGTGATTTCCCAAAACCACACACACACACACACACACAGACACACACACACACACAAAACACAACCCCCCCACCCACACCTTTCCACCCCACAACCCCCTGGAATCCCACGGAAAGAAGGGCACCTTCTCCACCCTGCAACAAATCCCAAACAACCCCAGAGGGAGACAAAAAAAAGCAGCTGCTGGGAAGGACTTCCAAAAGAAGGACTTCCCAGGAAAACCCCCGCTGGTGCTGGGGAATGTCAGGACAGCTTCCCAGGACAGCGAAGGGGCCACTGGAGAAGTAATCCACAGGAGGAAGATGCAGAGAAATTGAGGCAGCTGGGGGCTTCCAAGGATGTGAAGACCCTCTCCGCTCATGTCGGTGGGAAAGGAAGAGAGTGAGCCTTCCACACACTACACTTTTAAAACCCCTTTGTGCCCGCCCTGAGCAATGCCAGTTCTGTCTAATAAGAAACAGTCCCAAGATGTCCACTTCAGCTGTATCCCGCCCTCTGGCATCACACTGCAGTGGCAGCGCCCAAGGTGGACCATACGGCCCCGGTCTGATGACGGCAGTGGGGCTCCCAGGGAAAACACACACACATCCCTGCACACGCCCACCCCACAGCCTGGGCCAGGGGGATGAAAGAGGGGCCGGGGCTGCTGCCGCTCTGCTTTCACCGCCACCAGCTGCTTGTCACACCCTGACCAGGGAATGCCTCCCCCACCTTCGATCTGGGAGAAAGGTATGGGGAAGAAATCAAAAGACAAATAGGTTAAAACCATGATAAATATAAATGAGCAAATTATAACATGAATTTTTGCTTATACAGGACAAGCTTGTGAACCATTCACTGACTATTTTTCTTGTTGAGTCTAAAAATTCGAAGGCATCCATCGCAGTAATTTTTTGGGTTTTCTTTTAATTTGAATGACCAGTGTCCTGCTGGTCAGAATCAGAGCCTAAATGCTGTTAAAAAAATCATCATTTTTTTCTATATTTTGCACTGTTTTCACCTCTCACCCTTTTAATTTGGATTTATGTGATATACCATGCTGGAAATTTTATTTCAGTTCCAGTTCATTGCCTGCAGTGCACCACTGTGAAGGTTTGTATCCATCTAAAACCACCTTAGTCTTAGAAAGAAAGATAATATGAATGTTATGCAAGAAGGTTTAAAGTTAAAGTGCTGGTATTTCCAAGAAGAAATGTCCGGTGTGATCAGTGTGCAAGCCTCACAGAATGTAGAGTGCATAGTTTCTATCCACCTTTGCTTTAAAATCAGACAAAAGGATGGCTTGGGACCTTTCTTGGCTAGAAAAGCCTTTATGGAAAGTGTTCAAGCATCTTCAAGTACTCTCCATAAAAAATGTGCTATATTTCTAGACAGCTTGAGCTCAGGCTGACTTCAAAGTGCTTATAAGATGCCAGAATGGTGTTGGCATCTCCTCTGAGTCTAGTGCATTCCAAAGAGCTGTCAGCCTGGCACAGGACAAACTCAGTTAACTGCTACAACAGCCAAACTCTGCTGCATTTAGGGCAGTAGTTCTGTGTAAGTCTTTGCAGGCTGAGCCACAAATATAATTTTTTTCAAGAACAAAACTGTTCCAACATTTTTCATTGTCTCATGCTCTGCCAGTGAGCAGGTGCACAAAATGCTAAGAGAGAGCATGATTGAGATAGCTGACCCAAAATGGCCAAAGACATTTTCCTTTACCATAAAACATCATGTTCAGTACATAAACTGGGGAGTGTTGGCTAGGAGGGGCTGATGGCTCCTTGGGGATGGGCTGGGCATTGGTCAGGGGATGCTGGGAAACTGTATTGTGCATCACTTGTTTCTCTTTCAGTTTATTCCTCTCTCTTTCTCTCTCCTTTTCAGTGCTATTACTATTATTACCATCATCATCATTAGAAGTATTCATATTATATTACTGTTATATTAGAAGTAGTAGAAGTATAGTATTATTATATCTCTCCTTTTCAGTATTACTATTACTATTATTATTATTAAACTATTCTTATCTCAACCCACGAGTTTTTACTTTTTTCTGATTTTCCTCCACATCCCACTGGGAGCAGAGTGGAGGAGTGAGTAATTGGCTGTAAGGCACTCAGTTGCCAGCTGGGGTTAAACCTCAACACCCATTTATTTCATTTCCTGTGACACTATGTTTCCAACTTATTTAGGAGTTTCTTGTTAAATGCTAAAAATTATTCAAGGTGATGACTAGGCTGCCTTTGATTACGCAGGGAAGAGAGAGGCTCTGAAAGAGCACAGGCAGGCAGCCTTCTGGCATTTGGTAATCTCAAACAGTAATGTCAAGAAGTAGAAGTATGGAGTGTACAGTCATTCCAGGATGTGCGGGGCTTGTATCTTCATACCCGCTGTTGTGAATCCAGGTGAACTGAAGAATTCACAAAACTCCATTGAAATACCACTGAAAATGATCAGAGAATTCCATGGAGCAGTTCACTTTTCATTTTGCAACACTTCATCTCGTTTCTTTTCTGTCATATGTGCATTTAGTACTTCATCTGACCTCTCTGACTTCATCCAAAGATTCAGAGTTTTCCTTCTGAAAGTATTGCTCAGCAAAAACAAGCCCTTGCTGAATTGCCCATGGATTCCCTAGAGCCTGCCCATGTGGTTTTTGCTTAGCAAAGCTCCCATTGAAGAAGAGAGTGAAGGATGACTACTTAAATGCTATGTTCAGCTTTTTTTCCCTTTTATAACTGACCTTTGAACACACTTTTCTATCCTCAGACTTCATTCAGGGTACAGATTGGAAGTTTCCTGTTGGACAGCATGATCTTGAAGTTCTCTGATTATTCATCCTTGGAGCAATTCCATCCGCTTTCACAATCCTGGTTCTGCAGTGTATGAGCCACACAGGAAAATACATTCACTGTCCATATGGTGGGGAGCGCTTGGTGCTTAGGAGTCCATAAGAGCTCTCTTCCTTTCTGCCTCCAGTTCCAGCAGGATATACTTGCAAGGTCATCGTAGCATCTCCCACCACATTCTGTCAACATATCATGCTCTCAAATCATTGTCCCTGGGGTACCAGTGTCTCTGACCCCTATCAGCTGTTCATCCCAAGCCTGAAAACCCTAGTGAAAGGAGGACACTGGGACTCAACCTTGCTCCTTTTTTTGTTCTTGTATATTATTCATTTTTGGCAGAGCTTGAGCATAGGAATACTATTTTCTGCCATTCCACAGTTCTGTGTCCTGCATTTTGTCTCTTCATCAGAAGACAGGACTGGGATAGAGCTGGGACTCTTAGCAGAGCTCTGCAATCTAATGTAGTAAACACTAGTCATGCTTTCAACTATACGGTCATGTAGAGAGTATATAGAAACTGTAACATAAGCAACAAGGCATAAATAGAATATGTGAAGCTCAAACTGTCCAGAAGTAACCACAAAAGCTATGCATGTAACACGGTGGAGATAACAACTGTTTGGAAAGGTCGGTTTCCAGCCTTAGGAGTGTTTGATAACTCCAGGCCACTGTACAGATTTTCTTAGACAGATAGAATAAGTATCCCATTTCTAATACGTCTCCCTGCCAGGTTTCACTTCTATAGAAACAGAAGATAGTAAGTCAGATCAACACTGCTGCCTGAAGCCATCGGTTCCTCCAATCTATACCCTGTCTGTCACTTGCAGGAAATGTCTATAGCTCTTGGGATGCCAAATCCTACTGGGTTAAGCAAGACCGTTTGTTTTGCCTTTTCTTTGTTTTGCAGTCAATTCCTGGTGACTTTAGCAACAGTTTCAGTGCTGCAGGCATTCTGGTTTTCTGCTTTTTGTTAAACAAAATACTACTAGATGACCACCTGTGGTTTTGTTCCTGTTGTTCCAAAACGCAGCTTTGTATGGCAGTCTAACTTCACAGCCTTGCAAAAAATATTTCCTGTTTTGATGAAATTTTCTGTGAGCCCACTGGGTCAAAAAGCTCTGCTTTTTTTGCAAACTGTTAAAACACAACAACCATCAAACTTCAGCTAATTGTTAAGAACTTATATAGGAGGTATGCAGCATGTAATTAAATTAAATCGGGAATACACAGCCAGATTAATTTATAATCCACTGCCACAATTAAACTATAGTTCAAGAATAAATTTCATAAATTATTAAATAAAACTCATTGAAAGAGGATTTATAGCTGCACATAAAAACCAGTTTCCTACACAAAGTGCTCTGTGATCAGGAAATTACTTTATTTGCAAAACAAGAAGTGCATCAAAGATATCTGAGTCACCATCAATTTCTCCTCCAGGTAGAGATAACCCACAGGATGCTGAATTTTGGTTAACCAAGTAGGTCAAAAAAGCAACACGAATGAGAGATTTTACAGCATCTTTTTGAATTTTGAAGCAATAAAGTGGTCTTAAGTTCCTCTAAACTAGAAAGGCAAATAGAACTTGTAACCCCATGAGGTGGCTCAGAAACTACCAGCATTCTCTCCTGCATATTCTCATGGGGATGGGATACATTTCCTCCTGCAAATAGCTTCTATAAGGTAAGGCTATTAGAGCAATGGGACCACATAAGCCACAGGAAAAAAAAAGTTTTGCTGAAACACAAATTATTTTGTGTAATGTGGTAACTGAGAGCACATTATAGCCCTTAGCATTTAAAGTTTCCTCAGGAATGTAGGCTGACTTACAGGGAAAAAACACAATTTGTGACAATTATTTTAAAGCTAACTTCCAATTGTGTTTGTCTTCTCCCTGCCTCCCATTGGTATTTTGCATTGGTTTTACGAGGACACCCATATCTTAACTTGCCTCTAGTCCTGCAGTCTCAGTACCCTAGAACTAATCCCACCTGCTGGCCTCAGTCATGCTTTCAGCCCACATCAGAGAGGCATCTCAGTACATGATAAGGATCTCTGACCCCTTGTTTTTGCTGCACATTAAACCTCACTTTGAGCGCTAAAGGGATACTCTTCCTTTATTCAGATTCACAGCATAAATGCCTAGAAATTCAAAACTAAAAGGACTGACACAGCACATGCCTCCTTTGAGTCTAGAGAGAGGCTGAAAAGGTTGGTTAATTAAGAGTTCAAGTATTTGGTCAAACTGTGGTAATTATACTGTATGAAATAATTCATGCTTTCACCCTTAGAGTGAATAACTCGGTGGAGACCAAGGTCCAGGGTATAAAGTTTTAATTGCTTGTGAGATTGATCTGATATTGGCAATATCATGGGTTTGTTCTGTACATTTTAATAGCACAGCTACAAGGTTATGCTATAATGACTATTTAAACATAGTAATGAGTTTATAATTAAAGGAAAATGGTGAATAAATCTGAGCTCACAGAAGACAAGCTGTGTGAGAGCTATGCAGACCTGCAGTTCTGGGCTATCTGGTGCACATCTTGGGATCTAAAAAGGTGCAGTTAATATTAAACCTTTCCCATAACTTGGTTTCTCTAACACCCGTGGATCAGCCTGTTCAACATCTCTGAAAGACCATGGGTTTTCTGAATCCTTTACTCACTAATATGCTGCTTCTAATTTTAGAAAACCAAGTTGAGTCATGTAATTTGGTTTCACTGTGTAGATGTACAAAAACTCCATTAACAACTTCCATGTGTTTGTTTGGAGTGATGATCTTAGAATAGAACCTGGTCAGCTACGGTCATGACTTGGAAGAGACAGTTTTATCCCAGCAGATGTCATGGGTATATCTGGTGTAATTCTCACTTCTCTTATATTTATCAATTGTTCATACTGCAGTATGATAGACAATCTTTAGTCTGTCTTTGCTCATTCATAGGTAACAAAATTCATTTAATCCAATTAGCTGTATATCCCCGTTATAATGCCCTCAATGATGAGAAATCACTGGAGAATATAAATTCAATTATATATCTATATTAACACCTTGCAGATCTCATTCAAAGTTTGTGATGTGGAGGAGAACTCTACTGTCTTCCATCAGCTCTGGTTTAGCCAAGAGTCTGGCTCCAGCAAAGAGTCAGAGGACATCCTGTCCACTTAAAAGCACTCACCAAAATGTCAGATGTTTGACTAATATTACCTAATGCAAAGGTTATTTTTTCGACAAGCAGAACAGGATCCATATCTTCACTTCATGGTTCCTTTCTTGCGTGACAGGTCTAACTTCTAGCTAATAATACCAATCTGTGGCTGGTCCTTTAAAATAAGTTAATGGCTGAATTTATGATAAAAGTCCTTTCATTAAAACGCCTTGTGCACAAACTTGTGCAATCCAAATCCTGAAGCACACAGACAGCATGATGTCTCACTCTTGTGGCTTTGTGTTTGGGGAGGAGCCAAAACAGAAGAGAAATCATTGTCCAGATGATAATCCCTTCATTATGCTTCATCATTTACTACTTGTATCCTTTAGGAAGTCCAAACAGGAAACTAAGAAAGCAGTGTCTCTAAGGAGCCCAAGAAAACAGCAGACCACAACAATCTGTTATGTTATGATGACCAAGATTTTTTACCTTAGTGCCATTCTCTTACTTATTCACTGAATAACTGAGCTAGAGCCTCTTTTAGGCACAGAACTGATGGCATTAATATTTAATGTATATTTGAAACTTTTTCACATCCACTCTTCACTGCACTGCCTTCCCACTTTCCTTTATGTTGATGTTTTGAAATTGTCACTTGCTAGTGCTAGTGTGGCAAAAGAACAGACATATAAAGGGCAAATTTAGGGGCCATAAAACCCCTTATCTCTGGCTAGGGTCCCCTGCAGGTAATTGTAAAAATAGTAGTTGAACAAGGCTAATAAGAGTTTGTCTGTATTTGTTATACTTTCCTATTTTCGAGTAATAAAATTACAGGCATCCCGTCAGCAAAAGGTCATGCCCGTATTCTGTAGTTACTGATTAACTTTCCCCTCATAGCTCTGTCTAGTCTCTTTTTAAACTTCTTATCTTTCTGTCCTCCACATTCCATGGAAATGAGTTGCACATTAATCGTTAAACACTCAGCATATGCTGTGATTAAAATGGAACACTGCTGCTTTTTCTTAATCTGCCCCTCAGAAATAGCTGGGCATCCTTTGCTCTGATTATGTGAGAAATGAATATCTCTTTTCTTGCTCACTTTCTGCATTAGTGTTCATGACTCAGAGGATCCTCTCAGCATTTCCAAGCTGAAGAGCCTTCTAGCAAAGCCACTCCACACCACCAAATATCTGTGATACCCTCCTCTGTGCTGTATTTTTTGGTGATGGGACTACAAGGTCTATGTGCACTTTCCAAGGCTCTGGTGTGCTTGCTTTGATGCAACCACTTATTTTATGTACCTGCATTGAATCTGGAGCCTTTTAATGTCATTCTCCATTCTTTTCCTAGCAATGCCAGAGGGCCCATCTGACAGACTGCTGCTCATCACTGAGCTGTTGCTTTCAGAGAACTAATCACAGTGATATCAATGTGTCTTTCCTGAACACAGACAGCTAATGAAGAGACAGCTGTTGGTACAGCTAATGCTGTCTTTCCAGGTACAGCTAATACTGGTTTTTTCACAGGCATAAAAGGGGTTTGGATTTTTCTACACTAAATTTAAATCTCTCATTTTCTCAGACAGTTCTGTGAGAAGATTTAATAGATCCCTCCACAGCCTTTAAATATGTTTTAATGTATTAGACTAGCTTAAATAATTCTCAAGCACTCATGAAGTCTGTCACCTTGCCTTTTAGACAGCAGCAAACTTAAGTCCCAGATCCCAGCAGAGATGTCAGTAGAATCCCTCTGAAAGCATTCCTGGTAGGTCAGCAGCATCAATGACCTGAGTCTGCATAAGTCAGGCAGTATGAAATACCGTTGTTTTTTACTGAACAGCACTCAAATAAAATTGCAGACTGAAGTACCACTATCAACAGTGTATGGGAAAGGGGATGACACTCTCTTCTCTCCCCTGTAGGAATCCAGTGCTATCATTCAAGAAGATGAAAAAAAGTAGTTCCAGGCTAGAAGTGACAGAACTTTGCAGCTTTTCTCATGTTCAAATGGAGATCAATCCTGCTACACTACAGATGATGGAGGAAATTATTGCTAGATAGAGGAAAAAATTAAATAACTTGTAATATAGGAAGCATGACGTAAAACACATTTCCATAGCATTTCTGCAGCTAAGCAATCAAAATGATAGTCAATCCATTCTCATGTGAATTGCATTCATCCTGCAGCTGACTCATATAAATGTACCAGGTTTGATGTTACGAAAGCATCAGTCTCTCACATTGTGACGCTCTGACGCTGTTCCTGGTCTATGCCAGTGATGTTCAAGCTATTGCAATTTATGAATGAAGAGGCTAATGGGTTGTGAAAATATTGCTCTTTCTTACTGCCCAATAAGAAAGCCACACATCCCAATAATATCTTGAACCTTGATATAAACAGAAAGAGCAACTACCAGACAATTACCTGAAATAAAGTGCCTGTGGAATCTCACTCAAAATCCAAAAGATTTATGAGGAAGCAAAAAAATCCTTTTGCTGAAGATATCAAAGCACTAGATATTTCTTTTCTTAGCACATTGAGTTGAAGATCGAATCCTCCTGAATTTTTTACTAAACAAGGTCTTAGTTCTTGAAGAAACCTAAACAACATCCTAGTTCCTGAAGAAAAGCCAAAATTGCAGGGATGAGCAAGATTAAATCTTATGCTTCACTTGCTTTGGGGCAAAGAGTTCAACCCAGCTCTCCCATGTCCCAGGCAAAGGTTCTTCCTGGAAATTAATATTTTTAAAAGAAGCTTAGGTTTTATTAAATTGTCATTTTCCAGTGATTGATGTTTTAATTAAGAAAATTCTGACCTCAGTGAAGGAAAATTTTCCATCTTTTACATGAAGTTGTCTAATTAAGTCTTGTGTTGTCACATATCCTGCTCCCACTCATGATCTGCCAACAGGGCAATTATTATTGTACATATGCATGCAGGAGAGGAGCTTTGAAGTTTGTGGAAGCTTTGTCCTTAATTTGAGTGGGAATAGGATTCTACACCCTTGTATGCTTCAAGTATCATTCATCCCTAAAAACCATTCAGATTCATTGCAGCATCTATTTACATACCATACCAGTGACTGGAAGCAAGGTGCGCTCTCTGGTAGCTCACTGTGTATGCTAATTATCGAGACTAACATTTAGACCCTTACTGTGTATGAACTGCATCAGCATGCTGTTCTCCAGCATGAGTCCTATTTGTTCTGAGACTTTTATGTAAGTGTTTTTGGCAAATGAGTTTTCTGGAAAAGGCATGCAAGGCTCCCTTAGGATTCTCAAAAAGTCATTTAAAGGAAGGGGCTGTCACATGTCATAACAAAATGCTCTTTAGGAGAATCTTCCCCCCCCTCAAAGTGTTATTTGCTTTTTTACTTAACTTTTGAAAGCCAGGCTCATTGAACAGCTCCTCTTTGCACAGGGAAGTGCTATGTATCCCAGTGAAGCATGCATGTCTTTTGTGGAGCTTCATTTACTTACAAACCTGATTCACTTCTTACTAAAGTTATTGGAAAGGTTTGGTTACTTACAGGGTAATGTTGATGAAAAACTGGAAAATAACTGGCGTTTTAAGAAACTTTGAAGAGACACAGAAATATACATAACTACATAAAGGCAAATCAGTGCCTCTCGTGCTTCATATTCTGTGAAAAAGACAGTTCTAATCCTGCTTAGCATACTAATATAGCAGAAATAATGAGTAACTGCAAGACTACTTGAGTACAATTACTAGTGTATTTAAGTTTTGTGCAAGCTGCAGCCCACAAAAACGATCCACAATTGCCCTTGGGAATTTCAGGCTTAGCTGGAAACATGTGCACAGGTTCTGCTGAAGATGTTTCCACTGGTTTTCAGGAAGTCTCAGTTCTCTGTCTTTATTCACGGAGTGTTTTTTACTGACCTAACTCTTAAAAATCCCTTCTACTTCAGGTTTCAAGTTGTCCACTGAACTTATATACCCACTGAGTCCTTAATCTGAAGTGGCATTGAAGCTAGGACAGTACTGAGAAAAAAAATAAATGCTAGGGGCTAATCAAACACCTTTAGGTATCCATGCTGCTGCAAACCTGTATTTCTTTCCTACAGGTATTGCCTCTTTCCAGAATCACAGCTTTAGTCATAAGTTTCTAAACTTTTGGAGTCTCACAAGTTGGAAGGGACCCATAAGGATCACTGAGTCCGAATCCTTGCTCCTTGCAGGACTACCTTAAACTAAATCATGTAACTTAGAGCATATTGACTCTAAATCCTGTTTTGCAGTTGAACAGGGCTGGTTTTGTTCTGCCTCAACACATCTAGCACAGTTTGTCCTCACACGTATCTAATTAGGTGCCACTACCAAAGCTGTAATGCTGGTAGATCCCTGTCTCAGAACCTTCAAAAATAACACATCTTCTGAAAAGAAACAGCCCAAGAGCCTTCTGGTCTGTGCTGGGAACAGGGTTTGTGCTTAAATGACAGGCACATTTTGATCAACAGCAATCAGCAGACTAGGTATGAACAGAAAGGGCAGCTGTATGCAATTAAGAATACAGGCAAGCTATACAAAATGAAGAAAGAGCATCTCATCTCAGTGTGTTTCAGCGTTGAGCCAATTAATCTCAGGCCAAATTCTCACTGAACATTTTGTTCAGTAATAAGTTGGCTGAAGACTCTCTCTCTCTGTGCAATATCTTATGTCACAATTCTGTTTTTTTAAGAGAAAACTTGATGAAAACTCTGGGCGCTTCCCCAGCACACTCCACTGCCATCTGCATTGCTGAATCAAAAGCTGCTCTGTGCTCTCAGACCTTGTTCTTGCCATGGCTGCCGGTGAGGACAGCATCACACCACACTCAGCCTTTGACTAATCCTTACAGGAATTTTAGCTCTGTGTAATCCAACCTGGCTGGATGCCAAGCCACGTCCTTGCAGCTGGTACATTTATGGTATGTCCAGCAAGAATGTGCAAGTAAAGTATATGCAAATGAGAAGAAGTTTTGCTCTTCCTGGAGGGTCCATCTCCTGTTTTACCATTACAGGGCTTTTCCAGAACAGCTTCTTGCAGCCTCTCTGTTGTAGACACAGCATTTTTCTCCACATGCAGACAGGAGCTCATGGTTTGTACCATCTGCAGCTTTATAACCACAGAGCAACCTCTATCAAGTGACTGTCCTGGAAGGGTGGAGGTAAGGGGAGGAAAATTCTTCTTGCTTATCATATTGTAATTGTTTTTATCTCTAGAATAGAGCTTGAGTTACTTCTAGCTGATTTTCAACTTTGGCATGTAAAAGTCCCATAAATCAACTAAATGTGATTAATTAAAAAGAAAAGGTAGTTTACTTTACATTTATCTTTATTAAGAAAAGTTCCTGCAACGATCTGATTAGCATTGACTTTTTTTATGATTAATAACCATTAGAAACCTTCACATTGGCTGTAACCTTGCATATAAATTTCAGGTCTACTTTTTGAAATCATTTTTACTTCCTTTTTATTTTTTTCCAAGGTATATCAAGGTTCTACAACACCTGTTACTGAAAATGCAAGCGTGGTGCTTATTTGAGGATGGTTACAAAATTACCAGAGGACAATCAGAACCCAAATTCAATAGAAAAGCCTTGAGCAACTTTCACAGGCTGCATGATCAAAGCAAGTGTCAATGCAAATAACCTGATCTGTTTGTTACCTAGCTGCTGACGTCCAAATACCTGCAGCCAAAATGGCCATTGTGTAAATCACCCAAAAATCAAACAAACTGCAGTGTCTCCCTGGTTAAAACAAATAACATAGGGTGGAAACTTAGAAAGAAAATGTTTAATAAATATTCTTATGTACTTTTAAAATTGCCAAATCACAAAGTTAATTATATAGCTATATTGTTAGTTGATCTGTGAACCTGAATTGAATTAAATTGAACTGTATGTTTATACAAAATGTGTAAAAAGACAGCATGAGGAAGAGCTGTTAAGGTGAGGTTTACATCCTGTTTTTAAATGTCACTGAAGGCTTCCAAAGAAAACCTCTCAGATTTTATGCCATACTGAGCTCGAACATTCAACAATGAAACTCAGCCTCAGAAAACTAAAAGCAGACATGGTATTTCTGTCAAGATATTAAAACATGTGTCTGTCCCTAGACAGAAATCAAGGGAATATTTGGGCTGCTGGAATAGACTCACCTCTCCCTTGCAGGTTAAGTCTGATTTTTGCTCAATTAAGTTTTTCTTATTAAGGAATGTTTCCAACATCCTCCAGGAAAAGCTCCAATGGATTAATGGAGTAAAAAAGAAACAAAATTTTCTCCAATGCATATAGAGAAATTGTTGACCCTGAAATAGTCCATAAAAAAACTGATAAAGCTGTCGGAACTACAGACAAAAGCCTATTAAAGAGGAACCTGACATTTTAAATTGATGCACAGGTACCTCGTAACATGCCGGAAGAGGGAACGGCTGCACAAAGCCTTGCACAGGATCTTGGACATAAAACCTGAGATGTAGCTTGAAGGGATATCACATGGGCATCTAACCTGTGTTTTTGACATGAGGCATGGCTAGTAGATCTGTAACATTCAGATGGGTTTTTAACATATCTGTAAAGATTTCATAGTCCTCTTGTCACAGTCTTAATCTTATCTGACAACTCAGCCCTCAACCCTCACAGGAAATTGGAAGATTCAAAATGAGAAAACTCGTGGGCTGAGATGAAGTCAGTTTAATAGGTAAAGCGTGCCAGCAAAGCAGAACAAGAAATTCGTTCTCCACTTCCCATCAGTGGCAGGCATCCAGCCATCTCCAGGAAAGCCAAGCTACATCACGCATGATGGTGACTTGGGAAGACAAATACCGTCACTCTGAATGTGTCCTCCACTTCCTTCTTCTTTCCCCAGCTTTTATATGTTGATCATGAGGGATATCTCTCTGATCAGTTGGGTTCAGCTGTCCCAGCTGTATCCCCTCTCTACTCCTTGTGCGTCCACAGTTGTCATAGTTATAGGAGCATTGGGTTTTTTCATTTTACTCTTTTTTCCAACATTTTTTGAGGGACTGTCTCTATAAGAACTAATTCTCACACCCCTGGGGTGGGCAGGAAAAAAAAAAAAACATGGGAGAAGGGGACCTCTGTCTTCCCTGGACCAAGGGTGCTGGTGCCTGTGAGGTGGCATGCTGCTGTTTCACAATGGATACTTATACGTCTTCACGTTTTGTCTCTTTATATTGGTGGAGAATAAAAAGAGGAGGGAGTTTGTTTTATTGGACTTCCCACCCCGATATTTGTTTTTAAACTGAGACACTAGTCTCCTCACTGGTGGAGTGGGGCAGAAAAGGCCTTGAAGCTGTGTAAGCACTGTTCAGCAATAGCGAAAACATCTCTGTGTTAATAACAGCATTATGATCACAAATAACAAAACACAGCCCCATAGTAGCTACTGTGTAGAAAACTAACTTCATCCCAGTCAAAAACAGCAAAAAATCTTCTTCTCTGTTCTGAATTCTCTGCAATCTGTGTGCATGTTTCTCAAAATGTGATTTTGAAGCTTAATAGTTTGAATACCAGATAAGGTCTTCCCAATAAGGATAGAGTAGAATAAGTACCTCTCATGTTTTATGAACAAGAATTTGTTATATGCCGGTACAAACTGACTTTGTTGCAACTGCTTTGTATTATTGAGCAATTCAATTTCTGGCTGACTTTGTTTTCTATATGCCTTGCAGAGCTGCTATTGCCTAATCAGTTCCCTAAATGCTATTAATTCTTTTTCCTCGTATTTTCTTTCTTGGATTTATCATCATGTACTATCATCCCAACATACCACCAGATCCACTCTGACCTTTGCTGTTTGTCTTCACAGTGCTTTCACCCTTTCCTACTGCAATTTGAAGTGTAAATTCAGGAAATTATTCCTTAACCAACATTACTAACCTAAATTATTAGAATACGTAGGTTCAAGCAATTTCCAGGAATTAAATTTGCAACATTGCTTTGAAATATCCTTCATTTCACAGAAATCCATAGTTGACTGCTCCATTAGTAGAGTTTTTCAACCAGCAGATCATCAGCCTTTACATTCCCATCATCTACACATTTTCCAAGCTATAAGTATAGCACTCCTCAAAACCCTCACTAAATCTGAGATATACTACTGCTGCCTCTTTAACACTAAGCCAGTTTTCTTGGGAATGAGGAAACAGAAGTGGTAAGGCATCTTTTGTTCTTGGCAAATGCATCTTGTTTTTAATCAGCTTTTTGTCTCTTACATGTATTCTTCTTCCTTAGATACTCTTTGAAATGTCTTCCAAAGATATACTCCTGCCTATCTGCCTTACATTGATTTGGAGCTTCCTTCCTTTATTTGGAATGCTATTGTTTTGTAGTCTCTGTAACTCACATTACTGTTTGGCCTCTGTCTGAGTTAAAGTTCAAACAGATTTAATTAACGTCGCTTTTTATAAATTAATGTCACTTTTTTTTTTGTTTAACTTCCTCTGCCTCTGCAATGAATAGTTGCCACTAACACATTCCCAGAATTTGCTGAATCATCTGTGTCGTCCCCTGTTTTTTTCCCAACAGATATTTGAATATTTCAGATCTCCAGTCCTGGCCAATCCTTAACTCTGACTGTGAGACTGATCATATTTCATTTTTTTATTTTGAAATAAAAGCAGCACGGGGCACCGCCCCCTCTCCGAGATCTTGCCATGAGGCCAATATGGCGTTCCCGCCAAAATGCCTCATGGCGGCCCCCCTGGTGTGCCAACGGCACTGCCGTGGGGCCACACCCGCCACCAGGAGTCCACTCCACACAGTGCTGCTGGCCCAGGACTGGCTCTGCCCCGAGCACCAGCGGCCACCACTGTGGGGTCCCACCCACCCACAGCCGCTAGCATGGGCGCCGGGGCTGACTGCCACTGCTGGGGATGGCCCTGCTGCCAGCACAGCTGCCAGGGCCGATTCCCACCATCAGAGCCAGCTCCCACTGCCGGGACGAGCCCTCGCCGCAGGCCAGCCCCGCGCCTGGTGGGTAACACAGCCTCACCAGGCCACCACGCTCTGCCGTGGGGGCCATGAGGGCCACACCCCTTGCTCATTGCACTCCCAGTCCCACGGTGCCAGGTGTCAGGGAATACCCGTGGGCAGTGAGCCCCGGTGAACCGCGGGAGCGGCACGGCTGCTACAGCCGCCTGGGAGACACTCCCACGTGCCGCCAGTGAGGCGGGTGGTGGGAGCATGGGGGGAGGCCAAGGAAACGGCGGCAGTGTCACCACCGCCACCATCCCGCTCCGACCACGCAGCCTCCAGGTAATGGCCTCATGCTGCCCCGCTGCACCTAGGTCTGTGCTCGCTGCCAACCCTACTTCATGGGCTGCTCCATCTCCACCCCATGCTGGCTGGGTCGCCAATGGCAAGTGCATGTCAGCTCCCCACCCGGAGCCAGGATCAGCAGTTTCGCTTTGCTTCCACTCCTGGGAAAACAAAGAAAAGGTTTTGACAGACAAAAAAACACCCTCTCTCCCGCCAAGAAAAGATTAAACCCATTACACATACATTTATAAATCAGCATCCTAGTACATAATCTAGCTATTATGTTAACTGGCCAGATTGCAGTAAAATATGTCACAGTATGTTGTGGGAAAAAAAAAAAGAAGAGAAAGGATATAAAAAACTGCAGAATAAAGTGAAAAGGAACATGAGATAAAGATACAGAGATATATTTTATATAAATATATGTATTTGTATTAGTTTTATGGCATGTAGATACACATAATAGAATAAACATAGGGAATATATTTTATTTGAAGTAATGGAGTATTGAATCTTTGTTTTAAAGAAAATATTTACACAGAATTAACACACCTAACTTAACAACCTACCCAACACCAATCTAACGTCTAAACCATCTAAACCATCTAAACCATGTCACTAAGTTCATCACCAACCTATCCTTAAACACATCCAGGGACGGTGACTCCACCACCTCCCGGGGAAGCCCATTCCAATGGGAAATCACTCTCTCTGTGACAAAGTTTCTCCTGACATCCAACCTAAACCTCCCCTGACACAGCCTAAGACTGTGTCCTCTAGTCCTGTCACTGGGAGCCTGAGAGAAGAGACCAACTCCTGCCTGACTACAACCTCCTTTCAGGTACTTATAGACAGCGATAAGGTCACCCCTGAGCCTCCTCATCTCCAGGCTGAACAACCTCAGCTCCCTCAACTGCTTCCCATAGGGTTTGTGCTCCAGCCCCTTCACCATCCTTGCTGTCCTTCTCTGGACACATTCCAGCAACTCAACATCTTTCTTAAACTGAGGGGCCCAGAACTGGACACAGTACTCAAGATGTGGCCTAAACCAATGCCAAGTACAAAGGAAGAATAACTTCCCTGGTCCTACTGGCAACACTGTTCTTGATGCAGGCCAGGATGCCATTGGCCTTCTTGGCCACCTGAGCACACTGCCGGTTCATATTCGGTTTCCTATCAACCAGTACCCCCAAGTCCCTCTCTGCCTGGGCATCCTACAGACACACCATCCCCAGCCCATAACTCTGCATGGGGTTATTGTGGCCAAAGTGTGAAACGTGGCACTTAGATTTATTAAACCTCATGCTATTGGACTCAGCCCATCTATCCAGCCTGTCAAGGTCTCTCTGCAGAGCCCTCCTACCCTCTAACAGATCGACATTCATTCCAAGCTTGGTGTCATCCGCAAACTTACTGATAATGGATTCCATCCCCTCATCCAGATCATCACTAAAGATGTTGAACAAAACCAGCCCCAACACTGAACCCTGGGGAACTCCACTGGTGACCGGCCTCCAACTGGACGTGTCACTGTTCACCACCACTCTCTGAGCTCGGCCATCCAGCCAATTCTTAACCCAGGACAGAGTAAACCTGTCTAAGCCACAATCCACCAGATTCACCAGGAGTTTATTATGGAGACAGTATCAAAGGCTTTGCTAAAATCTAGGTACATTACATCCACAGGTTTCCCCTCATTGATCAGATGAGTTACCTGACATAAAAGAAGATTAGGTTGGTTAAGCAGGATCTTCCCCTCCTGAATCCATGCTGGCTACATCTGATCCCCTTATTTTCCTGTAGTTGCAGCATAATTTCCCTTAAGATGATACGCTCCATAATTTTCCCTGGTACCGAGGTCAGGCTGACAGGTCTATAATTCCCTTGATCCTCCTTCTTGCCCTTCTTATGAATAGGTGCCACATTGACCAACTTCCAATCATCTGGATCCTCTCCAGTAAGCCAAGACTGTTGAAAGATGATTGAAAGAGGCTTAGCAAGCACATCTGCCAGCTCTCTCAGTACCCTAGGATGAATCCCATCAGGTCCCACAGGCTTATGAGGATCTAGGTGGGACAGCAGTTCTCTAACATCTTCCACCTGGATCATAGGGGGCTACATTTTTCCCTATCCATATCAACTAGTTTAAGCAACCACTTGTCCTGTAGACCATCAGTTTTACTATTAAAAACAGAGCCAAAGAGTGTATTGAGTACCTCTGCCTTTTCCTCATCTTCAATAACTATATTCCCTTTCTTAAGTAATAAAGAATGGAGATTGTCCTTATCCTTCCTTTTACCATTAATGTATTTATAGAAACACTTTTTATTATCCTTTTTTACACTTTTTTATTATCCTTTTATTACCTACTACAGATTTTTTAAGTATTTTGAAAGACTTTTCTCATGTGGAACATATTTATTTCTCTGACAAAACCTGTGAGCAGGAAGTTGACTAAAACAAAGAATATTTCTTACTTGTTCTTCCATTTTCTCTAATTGCATTATTATGTATCAGGAATAACATAAGCAAATCAGTACTACAGGTTGCAGGAGACTGGAAAAATCTTTGATCCAAAAGAAAGCAATTAGGCTAGAATCTGTTTGGAGTGAAATCCGAGGCTTTGCTACAATCTAAAAAGGAGTATGGAACAGCTGCCAGCTGCTGACAGAACTGACAAAACCATTAGATGGTCTCAGTGCAAAGAAAGGTTTTAAGGTAAGCAAGGACCATCATAAGGGGCTATCTAAAGAGTTTCAAATACAAAAGGAATTGCACAAGTGAGAACTAGGATCAACAGCTATGCCTATAAATAAATAAATACTGTGAATTCGTAGAACACAAAAAGCTAACAGACAGAACTAGGCACAATTAATTTATTGCTTCACATGAAGTACTGGAGATGGAGACCTAAGAAGGGCTACCCTTTCTCCATCCTTCCCAAATTCTCCACTTTCCAGGGAGGAAGAGCCACTATACACTCCAGGAAACGGACAAAAGCAAGTCAGCGGAAAGGGAGACAGACAGGGCTGGGAAGCTCCGCACCGTGCTCTCTGGGGTGTGCCAGCCTCTTACATTAGCCACTCATCAGAAGCAGCAAACAATGCCAGTCACTGGAGCAGGCACTCACACCCTGTCCTTTCCCATATCTGAAACAGGCAGGGGCAGCATGGCAGACCGTGGCACTCTCTAGGAATGGAGTTTCAGCTTCCTTACTCTAAGAAACAGCTTAGATGCGGTCTTTCCCAGGGAATCTATGGCTGTGACAAAGTCCAGATTTTCAGGCTGCCCCTTGGTATAAAATGTCTCTCTGCACAAGTCTGAATATCAGTATAACTCAAACAGCACAGTGTTCTGTAAGCGTATGCTTCTGTGCATATATCAGCATCCAGCTGTAGGCACTTGGGACATTTTCAAGCCATATGGAATTAGACCTGAGGAGTTAGAAAATGCTAGAAATTAGGAGGTGGAATTGTTGTCCTGGATCTACAGACCAAAATTCAGGATATGCAGAACTCAGACACACTTTAAGTTCAGGGAGACAACATTCACATTTAAATTAAAATATGGTATTTTAGTCTGTAGGTCTGATTGGCCTACTGCAAGTCTGAATGGAGAATGGCAGATGACCTCTGTCTTGAGAGATGCACGAGAGTATATATTTCACAGTCAAACACAACCTTTGCTCTTCATATGTGCAGACATGCTGTACATGCAGTGTAAAAAGATGCAAACTAAGACACAAAGTTCATAATAGTTTGGGCTTGTGAACGTGATGGCCTTCAGCATTAGCTTATGCCTTTCCAGAGAAAGTGTAGATTTGTTCCCAGACAAGGAAGGAAAAGTACCACTTTATAGGAACTAAGGAGCTATTTTCCAGTTTAGGCAGTCATCAGCTGGCAGATGTTTGTGGAAAAGCTTTCCTTCACAACTGAAGCCGAGAAAGCAGTACAGAGTTACTGAGTGAGAACACATGACACAATTTCACATTTTATTTCCTCATAGCAAAATTGCAAGAGACAGCTAGCCCAAAAACAGGAAGGAGAAATGCAAAAAAATTGTTAAGGTGGAGACTGAGACTGGATGCAGTCAGAAGTGGACTAAGGCAGGGACTAATAAACAGGGGTGGAAGGGTCAGGATCATTGGAAGAAGTAGTCATGCAATAGGCAAAGAGTAAAAATAACACGGTAATCCCTAATTTTGAATGGCAGTATTTTTCCATGTCCACCCACAATAAACATGTTACACACTGCAGTACTATTTCTCTAACTGACATCCTCCATCCCTTTGATTCCAGCCAAGCCTGGCTTGACTAACATTCAACTTACCACTGTGATTTTTAACAAACAAAATGCTATTTTAGGAAAACATACACACACAAAAAAATGTTTTTGGAAAAAATAAGAAAGATTGCAAAATCAAGTCTTCTGAAATTATGTAATTTAAGAATTGAGATCTCAGACACATTAAGACAAATTTTTTAAATACATGATGCTTTATATTGTTTTTCCACCTTGGAGACCACACAATGGTCCAAACCATGGAAATTAATCAAGCCTGCACCATACAGGAGGTTATTCCTGGGAGGATTCCTTTCTTATTCACTGTAAAAGCTGGAAGTTAGCCAGGGATGAAGCAGGGACTGGAGTAAAAGAGAAGACTATATTTTTTTAAGGATGTGAATGTTTCCTTTGAGAATGAGATTTCATCCTTAGCTCTGCCACAAAGCTCCTTTGAAATGACAAACAAGTCGCTTAAACTAACTGCATGTGGGTGACGACTAGTGCTGTGCCCTTCCTTTGTCAACCAACTGGATCATTAAATTGCATTAAATCCTGCAAATGATGCTGCAAAGGATCTTTGAATTTACTAGTCAAAGAAGGTTAGCTCAGCATGTATTTCTGAGTGGGCTGTTTGTTAATGTCCCTGATAAACATAAAGACATTGCAGATAAGCAATAGTTTACAATACCTTGAGAGAACTTTCCTGAGGAATTTTTCTTTTTTTTTTTTTTCTCTTCTGCAGTAGTATTAATCAGAGTCATTCTGTTGGAAAAGAAAATTACAAATTTCATCTAGAAAAAAAATAGGAGAATTCTTGGACACCTTCTTTCTTTCCTCCCATCCTGGACTAGTACATATCCATTATGAGGTATTAGAGCATAGATCCCATAGACAAACATAGCTTTAAAGACAGGATCTCAAATGCTGTTTTTCAAAGTCTGGTGGGCCACAAGGTTCTAGCAGTGAGCTCAGGAGATCTAAGCATTTATGATGTTGTGAAATGCAGCCTGGGGCCTGTAAGAGGGAAATAAATAGCTTAAGTTCATTAGATAATTTTTTTAAGAAAGTATTAAACTATTTTATAGTAAATTGCAAAAGTGTAAAAGAGTAAGTTTAGAGGGATGCATATGTCTCTCAGACTAATGGTATGCCAAACTGAAATATCCAGGCTCTTGTGTTGGGTTTAATCTAATTCTGCTATGTCAATGAATAAAAATGTAAGAAAAGTCAACAACTTTTCCATGGAAAGGTGAACAAACAAATCACATGTGGCAAAAAATAACTGTGCTGATTTTAAATTGTCCCTTTCATCAATGAATAGATGTACACATTAACTAGTTGTCCTAACAGGAACACTCAGATCAAGTGAAAAAAGCTGCAGTTATGTTAGTCACTTCTTAACAACTTACTGTGTTTCATTAGGAGTCTGGCATTTATATTCACACCTAAATTTAGCTGTCTTACATGAACCTGTAGTCATCACTCTTACAGTGTTTTAATGACGTGAGAAATGTAGAAGTTTGAAAACACAACGTTATCAACATCTGCATTTTTTAAAAAATCCATTACAATTGCCTTGGCTCACATTCTTTTATTGTAATACACAAATACTTTGTGGTCTCTGATCTCATGCATTAAAGCTTTATTCACATGGAAAGACTGAATGACAACATATGACCACAAGCTCCCATGGGTTAGTGATGTATTTTTGTTTGTGTCAAAAAAATAATAACATGCCTAATTTCAAGTTAGGTTTATAGGATGGAGTCAAAGTCTCACCTTGTGAGCCAAACTGAACTGGCTCAGCTCTGAGGAAAACATCCCTGTATTTGGGACTATGGTCGAGGTAACTGCACTCAAACACCCACACAGGAAGAACAGCCAGACCTTGGGCACTTGGTTGACTGGACATCACCTGGGACTTCACTGACCACAGAAAATATCCCGCAACTAAGAGAGTGCTGTGCCACAGAGGTAGAGATGTGCCATTGGTGTAACAGCGATAGAGTCTAGAAGGCATGCAGGCTATCTTGAGGAACAGAGGAGGAAGAAAGACTACTGCTCACAGGTGAGCTGCACTGAGACTTGTCTCTTTCCTCTTCTTTCCATCCCACCACCATGAGAAGACTCATAGTTCAGTTATTCCTCTTACACCCAATTTGCTGAAATATATGCTACACACATACTAAATGAAATGCAATTTAATAAAAAGGAAATATTGGAACTAGACCTAAGGAAACCTAGGATATCTTCTGAAAACTATGTTTTGCTTGTGCAACCAAGTTGTGTCATGTTCAGACCTCCTAAAAGCATTGCACAATAATAATTTGTTTTAAAGATTAAAGTTCCATGATCCATTTTTAATAATCATTGTTAAAATAAGATTTAATTAGTTTTCTTAATCAAAAAGAAAAAGAATGAAAAAAAAGAATGAAAGCAAATGCTAAATATGACAAGCACAAAATCTAAATTGCAAAGTTGGTGACTGACACATACACAGTCTCAGACTGCCTTGCACAATCACTGTGCCCTATATTCAGTAGATTATGAGAAACCTGAGTTACTGATTTAAGGAGGGGTGAGGGGATTTCATTGGATAAATTCTGCTTTTATAATTGAAGTTAAAAAGAAGTCAATGTATAGAAACTGATAATAATCCTGAAATGTAGTCCCATAAGCTATAAACCCCTTCTGACAAGCCTCTAGCAGTCATGTTTCAGCATGTTTCTATGTCCTAAAGAACTCTTCCAGAGCTGGGATTTGGATGCCACTACCCCTTATCATTACTGCGCTCTTTACTCCTCGCCTCCAGTGACTTGTCATTCACGGCAGAGACATCACTCCCGCTGCTTGCTTGCAGTCTGAGACATCCTGCTGGCCTGGGCCAGGAAGCTCCTAGGGCCCTCACTCGGGCAATGTTGCTCCATAGTGGTTCCCAGTGCATGGCCAAGGGTAAATGTCATAGAAGCAGCCATTAAACAGTGAAATAAACAAGCAGAAAGCAACATTGAAGAGAATGAGTGGAGAAGAACAGCATTTAAGGGCCTCTTTCTCCTCCTCTTTATGTAACACAGGCATTTGGGTCACATGAAGAGCTAAATTATTCAGAAACTATTCACTTTCTCCATCATGAAAGCCAACTCTCATTAAAGACTTTTCCAGGGGCAACTGGCATCTCCAGGCAGAGTTTAAAACAGACTAAAACTTTGGATATGTCTACAAAGACATATCCAGCAATTGTATTCAGTGTTTGATTTTTTTGATCTTCCAGCCCTTACAAACTTGTAAGGTTTGTAAATATGGGCACTAGAGATTTAACTGAGGAAGTAACAGTAAGAAAACAATTAAACTCTTAGATGGCATTATTTATCTTCAGCTGTCCAGCCCTTTTTCAATGGAAGTAAAGAGCAGAAAGCCAGAGGACATGATTCAGCCATGCAGGAAGACCCCCTGTTGCCACACACATCAAATCCTTTTCATAGCTGTACAGCTCTGAAATAATTTCTTTTCCTACGCATTACTCCTGCTGAGATGCTATTTCAGGACCTCACTTCTGTAGTAATTAGAGGCCAACTTAATTTTGTTTATGTATTTCTTATTCCTGTCTCCTTCATTAATGGAAATAATTACATGACCTTGCTTTTTCACTCTCGCTTTGTATGAACTTATCAGCAGTTATCATGGCCTGTCATGTGCCTGTCATTGCCTTTCCAGGCACAGAGTAAGCTCACATTGCCTATTTTGGCAAGTTCTCTACTCCCCAGATGTCTTTGCAGCACTTCACAGCTTTACCCATGGGAAGCCACAGTCTTCCACTCACATTTATGTTCTCCCATGAGTTCCATATTTCCTAAATGGCACCACATAAACATGGTAGTAATAATAACAATAAGGATTATATGTTCTTTCCTAGCAAGGAGCAATCAGTCATAGAGTTCTGCCACTCTTAGGTAGATATGTGAATCTCAGCTCTTTTTCTACTGTACCTCCTTCTGTATTTTACTGGCTTTGATTCAGCTGATAAAGTACCCATCAGCTGTGATCAAAGTTAGGGCACCTTTTTCTTACCTGAGCTGATAGCTTTCCTCTACCCACAATAAGGGGGACCATAAGAAAACTGGAGAGTGACTTTTTACAATGCATTTTTTAGCTTCTGCTGTCCTACTGAGAGGACATGAGACAAGGGCCTTTCAATGAAAATGGCTTAGATTTAACATTATGAAGAAATTCTTTACTGAGTGAATGGTTAGGCACTGGAACAGGTTGCCCAGAGAAGCTGTGGATGCCCCAACCCTGAAAGAGTTCAAGTCCAGGTTGAATGGGGCTTTGAGCATCTTTCAAGTGGAAAGTGTCACTGCCCATGGCAGGGAGATGGTAACTAAATAATCTTTAAGGCCCCTTCCAACCTAAACTGTTCTATCATTCTTTGATGAGAAGGAGGCCCTAATATCCTGCATCCACAGGCTGGCAGGGTTATAATGATGAGCGCGAAGAAACCGCTGTGGCTTGCTCACTGTCTCATTGTTCTCAAAAAGGCTGAAGATCAGCCATGGTAAGGACCAGTCAAAGCAAAAAGAGTGGTAGTAACATGTTGAGGGTACACGTTATGATACTCTTTAATTATTTCATTCAGTGTTGTCTCCAGCTTGAAAGCCACAAGTTTATTTTTTTTCAAGTAAACAAACAATGTCAACTATTTCCAGCCCTAGCCTGGTCTCCCGAGCACTTATGTCGAAGCACATTCAGGAGCCAAAACAAGCAAACAGGGTGATTCATTTATCCCAGGGCTTAGCAGATGGATAAATGAATTCCTGATAACCAAGGAAGAATAGGACCTCTATAGCTTTAAACAAATAGTACCATTCAAGACCCACTAGATAGAAACACTGGCAATGCCTCTTTATCCACAAATTAACAAAGACATGCATTTCTATGAAATTTAAGTATTTATAAGTGAAGTTTCTGTGGCACTACTCAACAGATGACAAATCAGTAAAAACGGTGAGAAAGAGAAGGCCTTCACTTGTCAGGAGCATGAGACTATTTCAATATGCTACAGAGTTTGCAGTTCACAACTCAAGTTATTGTCAGTTTCCGAGACAATTAAGACTGGTGCAAAAATCTAAAATTGGTAAAGCGACATAAAATGACAAGAGTCAAACTGCATTTTGAAGTTAAAGATTCAGTAATAGATGAACTTCCTAAGTTCTAACAAGTGAGCTTGGATCTATGTCAGTTTGTAAAACTTTCTTCATTATTAGGTGCCTGTCTGAGGTATTTCAGAAAGAAAATGATATGTCCATCTTGAAAACTGACTGATGTTATATTTCATCTGCTTTAGTAAGCTCTTTACATTGTGTATACTAGCTAATGTATAGACTGATAAAGACTATAATTTCCAGTGCAATGAGCACACTAAAGAAGACTAATAGCCTATTTATACATATATATATATATATTTATATATATACATTTTACTGGTTTTCTTACAGATGGCCTGGGTTTGTCCACTGGCAGCAGGATAGTTTTAAGATATTTCATTTCTATATAGCAATTTTTTACAATCTTCTCACGTGGCCCAGCAGTGCCTGCAAGGAGCTGGTGGATACTTATTTCTTTGGGAGCTGAACCGGATGAGTGGAAGGCGTAGCAGTCCCTGCTGCCCCACGCGTGCCCAAGAATCCCCTGCTCATCTGCAGTTGCAGAGCAGACTTCCTCCCTCTCCCGGCAGGGTTCTGTGTATTTCAGCCACACACACAGCAGCTCTTTCTTTTCTTCCTGTAATAGCTGTGGCAGTTCATGACCACATGGTCTTTGAGCCACTAATGTTTTTCCAAGGCACCAGACAGATATTTTCAGCCTGTCTCTATGTTGGATCCCACTGCATATACCTTTGTCAGTCTCCTAACCTCTTAGAGTATTTTTATTTACCCTGAACCTGTGTCCTTGCTCTGCACAGTGAGCTGCCAGCATTAAAGTTATTTCCTAAGACAGCCCAGCAGCTTCTACTATGTGAAGGGCTGTCTCTGGGATCATGCCTGTTTCTTTTGATAACCTCTCTGATAGCCTGAAATCCAGAAGTCCACAATCATTCCTGCAAACTGGTGCAATTCATCCTGTTTATTTAATGCACCAGAGGGGGCCCATTTTCCAGTGATTGGAGAGGAAACATCAATGGATAGCTTGGACCAGCTGTATTCCTTTTGGCTGTGTGAAGGCTGGATGAGAAGTACTCACCCTAGGCTATCTTTAGCTGCTATGAGGTTACGAGTGGACAGGGAGTTCTTAGCTCCAAAACATAAGATCTATTTCTTACTTTGTAACTCTGTGCACAGGTCCAGTCCTTGTTCCCATTTCCTTCCACATTTATTTAAGGGCTTTGTTTGGGAACCAGCAGATCTAATTATTTGGTGCTCTTCAAATTATTTTTAGGGGATTTTTAGGTGCTAATTTGGTCAAGCATTAGTTATGTTGCCTTTTTAGATGGATAGCAGACATCAAGATCACATGTGCAGAGTAAAACAAGAAAATTATTGCTAACTGAACTAATTTCCTGAAAAGAATTACTTCTACATAAGCAGCCTCTGTCCTTGATGCTGACTCAGGCCAAGACCATGGTATGCTCTTTCTCTGTAGGTGTGCCTTTGAAGTTGTTGCAGATAACGAGGTCTCTGGAAAATGCTATAAACACACACATTTCCAGGAACGAGGTGGCCTTGTCCTCCTTACTTCATTAATTTTGCCAGAGAGAAGCATTGTGGTGCAGTCCTGAATCCTTGATGTGTTGTTCCCTAATAATTTAGTATCTGATTTTAAACCAGTAAAAGTAAGACCTCAGTCTCAACTTGCCTTGAGATTCAGGACATTTTCTTCTCAAACTGCATAGAGACTAACAAGTCTGAACTTCCAGGATAGACCTACTTGAAGTACTGAGACCACTGGAGTTCTCTAATTTTGAATGAAAAAGAAGAAAAAACCCTTGCCTTTGGGAAGCTGAACAAGACAGATCTCCCCACCTGGACAGCCCATGCTTAATTCCCACCCCCACGGTGACAATCCATAACCAGAAGTCTCCCCACAGAAGCCAGTAGGGGAAGAGAATACTCAGACAGTTGGTAGACAGAGAAAGATTACCCAATGCCGCCTGCCCATTGTGAGCCCAAACACTTGGAGAGCTGCAGGGCAAGGACAGCCATGAACAACGCGCTGGCCGTCAGGAAAAGAGCTTGGCCCACCAAAATTCAGTCCTCCTTTGGTGTGACCAGGCACAGTTGCAAGGTAAGAGAAGAAGCAGCTGAAAAATGGAGTTCATCCTGAAACCCTACAGGGCTGGCTGTGCCTCCAGAGAAGTCCCTCTGCAGCAGAGAGCTGGAAAAATTGCATCAAAGAGCCATCTCATATCTCACATCTCCCTTCACACATAACTCCCTTACCAGCGTTTTGTTTGGGTTTTATTTGTTTTCCATTTTTCACATGACATTTTCAAAAACAATGTTACCCTTGTGTAATAATGATACAAATCAACATAAAATATTTACATTATGTAGGTTACTTGTTCACTTGAACAAGCCTACTTACAAGGAAAGCCTTCAGAATATTACCATACCAATAATTAGAAATGCAAATATCTCTTCATAAAAGATAAGCCTTTGTTTCTTTACCTTCCTTTTGTATTCAAGGTGCCGCTGAGTATGTAACATCTATTCTCTGAATGCTTAATTTTCAGCTCACATTCACATTTCTTTCTCCTTCTCTCGTTTGAAGTAGGATCTGAGGTATTTGATTTTCTTATGGCACCAATACTACATACACTGAAGTTTTGCTTCTTCTCCACTACTTAGTGGAATCCAACCCTGCATCTACAACCACATATGTTATCATGCTGCTCTTGGAGAATACAGATGGAAAGAAAAAACAAATCATATTTTGAAGCATTACTCTTATAGACAAACCTAATTTGTTTTGTAGCTACAGACTAGTGATTGCTTGAAAATAATGAGCATTCCTTATGTTCCTAAAACATTTTTCATGTTCCTTCCAGCATTGGTCGGTTCATCTATAGTTTTCTTACTTCAAAGAACAGATATCCAAGTGGGTTGACTGTTTTCCAACTCTAGCAGGCATATTTTTCTCATTTGCCCATAAAATACATGTAGTCTTTATCATCATCTCTAACATTCTACATCTGGAAACAGTGAGTTCTGGGGTCTTCTTTGATTGCTCTTGACTCAGAGTGTGTCAGAACTCTAATCTCTGTGCCTGTATCTTCACAACAAACATTTAGAACATTTAAAGGGAGGCTTTAGCTTAAATCTCATTACATGTGAAGGTTGCTGCTAATAAATGGAAGATTTCTTAACTCAAGCCACACCCTACACTTTAAAGTTATTCCAGATATTTATTGGATTAAACTCAGAGCCAGCTATAAGAAGTGGTGGAAAGGAATTAGGTTATTGTCTCTCCCAGTTGTATGTGAATGTTCCCTGGTTTGTTTACAATTTGTTTCTTTGGCATCAATGTTTTCCTTGAATTTTTTTTTCCTACAGAGCTTGAAAAGCCCCTGGGATGATTTACATGAACAACAAGCTTTATCTTCAGTGTCTGTGAGAGGTGTCAGTTATGGATCTGTAACAATGTAGTCCTTAAGGCAGGTTCTCTTTTCTCCCATACAGATGAAGATAATATACATAATATACGCTATATGTTACGCATCATGGAGCTATTTCTCAGTTGTTGTAAGTGATGTCTTTTTGAAGAGGAGGTAACCAAGTCATTTTACTCATTCTGACCCTTAAAGTACAACATGATCACTGATTATTTATTGCTCCTTCCTGATTTATGCTAAGACTAGAATCAAGTTAGATTAACCTAACAGGCAATGTTTTGCATCATGAGTTATCAATTTGCATACTGCAGTTTAAAGGACACAATTTGAAGCTACATCAGACTGGTCACAGAAAAGGTTGGAGGCACAAAAGCGTGAGACTGTACATTGTTACTGACGATCTGTCCAACCACTTCCAGGAATAAAAGTTTTTATTAGTTAAATGATCTCAAAACACTAAAACATCTCTCCAAGTTCTTTCCTTGAGAAAGATAACAGCATGTTACAACTGCCTATGAATCTCTAGCTACGACATATTGGCAGATAAACTAGGACTGAATACTCCAGCGTACAGTTATCTGTTATGCAGATGTTATCTCAGGGGGAGAGACATTCTGAGATAGTTGATTTAGCAAAGAGTAATCCAAATGGTGAAAAAAATCAGTTTTTCTGGTGAGAAGTTCATAGATATACAGTTGCCATGACAATTGCATTTGCCTCTGGAAAAGGGAAAACAAATGGCTCTTTTTAGACTGAAGTAAAATAAATTTAGTTTGCTCTCATAGAAAAACTGCTTTTTCACTATAAATAGCCATTCTGTAGCAAGCTTTCTTAGCTTTTTTTTCTGAAAAACCCAGTAAGTTTACTGGAATTACAAGGGTCAGAGATCCTCCTTTTCCCTACCTTTCCCATATCCAGAGCACAATCCTGGTATTCTGTGTTCCAAAATTCTACAAAATTGCCTAGTTGCTAAATAGTAGAATCAGGTTTCCTGCATCTAGGCAGCATAAAAATGCAAGCTTATATTCTTAATTTCATCTGATTATAGAAGACTTAGAGAAGAGGGAAAGAGCTGATATATATCTGTCTGCTGGAAATGCAGCGTATCAAGTCTGAAATGTTCTCTGTGTTTCATGTGAAAGACAACCATGGTGAATTTTTTGTTCTGTTGGCAGTTGGAGAGCAAAGCAGATTTTAAACCTTTGCTATTGTATATCCTTTATCATCTCTCTGTTTCCAGCACTTGTGCATGCATATCCCTCCCATGATCACACAGGCCAATGCGACAGGAATCAAAGCAATGTACCAGGACAAGCCGACAGCTGGAAAAGTAAAGAAAATTAATATTAAAAAGCAAACCAAAAAAACCCCCAACAAACTCCCAGGAACATAGTTCTCTAAGTTCAAGGAGGAAGAGGAAAAAGTCACAATAAAAAGGATGTCTGCAAGTTAACCTTCCATCAGGGCTTATCACCTGTGAAAGGAAGTGGTTTGTTGATTGAACACTTTGGGAAATGTGTTTTATGAAGATGGGAGGAAGAACTGGAAAACAACAGAGGATGAGAATTTACAGTTCAGTCCTTTGCATACACCTGATTCTTCCCAACCTCTGATCAGAGCGGCTGTGCACTTTCTATCTTGATTTGTTAAAGGCAGAGACATTCCAAGCAGGAAGTAAAAGCACTGTGTGGAGCAGGAGTACATAAGAGGTAGTCTACTTGCAAGTTTTGTAAATAGTTTTCTCCTACAGAGTGTCTTATAAACTAGTAATGATCATGCCAAGATGCTGAACTTCTTCTCAAATACATCTGATTTCCAACACCAGTGTCTGTCCAGACCATGTTGGATTACTCCAACATATATTGGTCCGTGGATTGCCTGCTCAGGGAAGACAAGCGCAGCATGTCATCCCATAAAGTGAGTACAAATCCTTCATCATAGGACCCTGGAGTAAGTCATAACTCATAATAAAGACTTAAAGGTGCCTTTCTAACACAGTTTAAGCAAGCTTCGGTGTTTCATCAATGTCATGCAAAGAAACAATTAACATTGCTTCACATTGTTCTTACAGCTGGTTCTCTGCCAGTGGTCTATCACACTGCAATATTAATTGCACTGAGTTTAGGTCTTCTCCCATCACTAGGAGTCAAAATAACAACACCCATCATAATTTACACTTGTTATTTTGGTGGCAGTCTACATAATGAAAAGCAATACTCATTCTGCTATTGTCTTTTTTTTCCCCTGCTTGTTGAAGAACTGGAGATCTGGCCCTGCTGCACCCAAAAAGAATTTGCCAGGAGTCTCACTGAAGCCATTGTTTCACAAAGTTTATCTAAATTGGCATCTTATACAATAAATAGATATACCACCACAAATGTATCCTTATCCCTGCATAAAATGTCAGTCAATTACCCAGAGGAGATGTATTTTGTGAACAGGCTATATCAAAGACTACAGGTGAAAGAGGCAACCAGACTTTCCCCAGGTAATAATTCATCCCAATATTATCTCTGACGGTATAAAAGGCTTGTATGATATTTCAGCATTAAAATAATAATAATAACAATTATACAAAACAAGCAGTTAAAATAGCTACCTTCCTGCTTAACCCTTGTTGGCAGTACTTGGTATCCATATCTGTTGTGGGCCAGGCAGGTAAAGTCTGTGTAAAAGTCCATTTCTTGAACAGAATCAAAAATCAATGGTACTTCAATGAAGTTTTCACCATTTTCTACAATTTCTCTGGAAAAACAAGAAAAATTTAATGTTCAATACTTTTATAAGCTGGCTTTTCTCTGTTTGATATATTCATTCTAACTGCACATTGGAAGAAAATGCATTGGTATTGGTTCGTTTCTGAATTGGCCCCTCAGCAATTGAGGAGGCATGTTGTCTTCCAGCCCAGCTGTGTTAACTATTGAAGTCTCAGGGGCAGTACCCATCTAGCACTTTTTGAGGCCTACAGGAAAATAAGATATGGATTTGTTTTGCAAAACTAAAGAAAACAGAGGGAAGAAAGGCAAATAGAATTCTGAATACCTCTGAGCTTTCTACAAAGCATTGTGGAAGGACCCAATTCCTTTTCTCTGACCATCTATTCATTTCTGAGATGAATTATTACTACCAGCTGGAAGAGGACACATGGAGGACATAACCCTGCAAATGTTCTCTCAGAACACTGAATCACCATTCATCTATTACATGCCTCAAGCCAAGAGCTTAGTACAAGAAACTGTATAAGTAGTTTCCAGCTTATTTCAACATTATAGTTTCATGAGTCCAATTATTTGAAAATGGTTTTCTAGCTCCAGTTGGTATCTTTTAGCCATTGTTGAAGCACTACACCTACTCTGTTGTCCAGCTACTCTTTAATGATCTGATCATGAGCCTGCACTGCACCCTGGCAATGGATTTCCCTGGGCACTCCTCCCAGGACGCTACCCCAGGAAGGCAGCAACATGGTGAGGCTCTTTGCCAGAGATTTCTGCAGGGAATCTGTTTTCCCAGTGGCATTTGAGCTGTTTTGCCATGCTGCAATAATGGGGGCTTCCAGCAGACCAGGAGTGTCTCACACACTGCAGGTTCTACATTAACCTTAGCTGTCATGGTCACTGTCCATATGCAATTGCATAATAATATATAACAGCAATAATGATAATGATAGTCATAATAAAAATAATTTTTAAAGTCTAAGTAAGAAAGTACATGTGTGCTGTATTCTAAGGCCTGCAGAGACAATAGCTGCAGTACATTTTTATGGATCCAGACCACAGGTTTAATACATTTTCACTTATCCATATAAACAAGAATATAAGTTAAAGCTACCAATCATGCTGTGGGGAATGGGAAAATATGTAAAAAATATGTAAAGGCTTGAGCACAAAGATGAGTTACCATGTTACCTCTGGCTGCAGCATGGCCATCTTGTTACCTGGCACTGGTGGCCACAAATGGCCAAAACTAGCTCACATTCATAGCTGTTAAACACTCTTGCCCCTCAAAATATGGATGCCACATCCCCATACTTAGTTGGGAATGATTCCTGACCCATGCCATAGCCAGGAACTCTTTAGAAGGTGCTAGCTGGTACATTATCAGTTTAGCAATTAACAGCTGAGACACTGGCATCCCAGAGCCAAAGAACATTTTGAGCTCTGTCCATCACGCCCCAGGTGAGGGTGATGATCTTTGTAGACACTCTCAGCCTCATGAAATGAGAGCTAGAACAACCCAACTTGGTCCGCAATGAAGAGATTTCAGTTGGAAGTTTTACTTCACATTTGCAAAATACTAGAGGCATGGTTGAATGCAGCAAGCTACTCAGGTAACATGTCACAGGTACAGAAAGCAGATCTCTTCCCTCCTTTCCTAGTGGGAAAAGCCTTGAGGCATGCAGCTACAAGGCAGGTGAAAGAAGGCTTCTCATGACAAAGAGATGCAATGGATTTTGGCAAGAGGATGTGGAACACCCTGTTTCTCCCTTCCACTAGCGTCCCCTTCAGTGTCAGTCACTGGGTGTCTCTGTGAGTCAGTTTAACTGACTAATATGAAAAAGAATAAGCCTAAGGGGAAAAACAATCATATTTCAAAAACAAAACAAAAACTATCAAAACACTGCATAATTTTCTGTTGTCTTTGTGTATTCAGAGAACTTCATGAATATCAGAGAGAATGTTACCACTTTGCTGGCATGGGGCAAGGAGAGACAAGAGGAGTGCTGGGAAGGATCAAGCCTCATTATTTTCCACTGCAATCAGCTCTTACATCAGCTCAGTTGCTCATGAAAATGTGCTTTAAGTCTCAAAGTTGGCTCATTTGCAAAATACCATAAATCAAAACCCAGAGATAAAGAATTAGTTTTACCCTAACTGGGTTAGGTTTGGGATTTTCTTGTTTGTGCTTGCCTGCCCATTTTTTTTTTTCAGCTTCCTCCTTCACTTCAGATATGACTGTATCCCATTTCATTACTTGGAATTCAGCTACACTGAGAGGCCCTGTAGCACAGCAGGTTAAAACAGCAAAGCGCAAGGGAGCACTTTCAGCCAGACTTACTGTCGTTCTCCCTCTGTAACTCTGCTTTGTTTGTAAACCACATCAACACTGGTGTCATTTGCCAACCATTCCACATCTGTTTGGACATGGCTGCTCAGCCCAACAAACACTTTGCATGGAAGAGTCAACTTGGAGCCTGTCAAAAAAACCAAAGATTGAAAAACAATTTGGATACATGCAAAGAACTGCTCTTTCTTTTGGGAAAAGCCAGCAACTCCAGTGGGGGATTAAATTCCCACACATGTCAAGCACCACTACATTCAAAACTGAAGTTAATCTTCAGATTATTTTTGATCCCTTTGTCCTTGGCAGCAAGCCCCTTCAGTTTGGCAGTCATTCTTACTGCTAACCAAATCATTTCTCTATTGCAACAGTTAGCAACTCTTGCACTAAACACATTCCTCAGGAGGCAAAGCCTTGCTCTTTCTTGCGTACTGCAGCCCAAAGGGCACCATGTGATTTACCCCTCTGGAGCAACTGCTTTAACCAAGAGTGTAGCTTCGCTCAGAGATGCTGTGTGCAAGAGCATTTAGCTCAAGTGGGACCTCCAGGGACAATGTAATTGTGTAAAAATTCTGAAATTTTGCTATAGTTATTTTAACTCAGAGTTAAGAGACATGAGAATGGTGTGGATCTATGCTATATGGAAAACACAAGGCTCAATAAAGCAAACAATGTTATTTTTATACTGGTGCAGTTAGTGATAAAAGGAATATAAAACAAGGAGGTACATAGGAGGTACAAGGAAGTAGATAGGCAAAAAAAGAAAAAAAAAGTTGGTAGGTCTACACTGACAGTAAGAAAAGTCACAGAGAACTAACAACATTATATGACACAGCTCTGCATATAGTACCCAAGTAAAAAAAAATTAGTGTAAAAGATAACTGGAATTTTCTAGGAAGAGGAAATGCAACAGAAATATATTGTCATAATGTAATCTTCAAAGAAAAATTGAGATTCTCTGAAGGTATTTGCTAACAATTGTCTAGTTCAAAAAGTAAAAAGTTCTTACTGAAGGGGGAATTCTGGACAGCTGAGCTAATGGTGAAAACTTGCTTTTATTGCTTTGTAAGGGTACCTGGAAGACAACATCTGGTTGTAGAAAGTAAGAAGAAAAACTACTCCAGCACCGATCTTCAGGTAATGTAATTGAGATCAAAGAAACAATTTACACCAACAAATCACACCATAAGAGGACCTGCTCTAATTTTTCTCTGATTATGTGTTTCCAAAAAACAACGTTTAGCCTTACCGAGATCAGCTGATGTTGTCTTTTGTGTTGGATACACAATTATTGGGGTAATTCTCTTCTCTTGTTCTGAAGTTAGAAAGAGAACGGTCAGTACTAGCACAAGAGAAAGCCCAGAACTAGAAACGTGCCACTTCGCTCAACATCTGTCGTCTCACAGAAAAGCGTTTTATTGTTAAACCCGTCGGTAAAAAGGGAGATTCCCACCTCAAGCGCGGAGCCCCGTGGTTGCGGAGGTAGGACCGCTTCGCATCCCGGTCCGGACGCGTGCAAGCGCGAGGGATGCGCGGCACGCCCGCCCCCTGCTGACCGCTCGCCGCAGCAGCGCCCCGCAGCTCCCGGGGCGCCCCCGCCGCTTTCGTCCCTCCGCGAAACGCCTGGTCCCTGCCCTGAGCGACTGTAAAGTGTTTCATCTCCTAACCTCTCTGAAACCGTTTGCAGTGACCCCTCCCCGCCCCCTAGACAAAAATTATTCGATTTAACAAACAGGGTTACTTGCGAGCGACCCCTGTCTTGCCAGGGGCTCTGTGGGAGCCCCATCAGTATCAAGGCAAGCACTCATGGTGACCCCCTTCCCTTGGCATCCATCCAACCTGGCCTTGAAGACTTCTAGGGATGGGTATGGAGCATTCACAACTTCTCTAGGGAACCTGCTCCAGTGCTCACCACCCTCACTGCAAAGAACTTTCTGCTAATATCTAACGTCAACCTGCCTTCTTTCAGTTTGAAACCATTCCCCCTTGTCCTGTCACTACATACTCCGGTAAAAAGTCCCTCTCCATCTTTCTTGTAAGACCCCTTCAGGTACTGGAGGGCAGCAATTAGGTCACCCTGTCACCCCAAAGTCTTCTCTTTTCCATGCTGAACAAATCAAATCCTTTCAGCCTTTCCTTGTACAAGAGGTGCTTCACCCTTCTAAACATCTAATACTATATTTACCAACAGTCTTCAGTTGAATAGTCCTGGTGATTTCATACATCACACCTTCAAATGGAAAGGACATCTTGCAAGTGTAATATCCAGCATCTGTTGGTAGCACAGATGTCATGATCAGAGAAGCTGAACCTTTCAGAATGACAAATTTTTCATTGTCATTTTCCAATAGCAGAGCATCCTAGAGAAAGGCAGGAACAGGTATCATGATTCAGATAGCTATGGTTACACCCTATATAACTCCTACACAAAATTACTTATCCCTGTCTCTCTGTTTTTAATTATCACTGTGAAATCTGAGCAGTTGCACTTTCCCACCACAGGGCAAGTTCTTTTAATATTTATCCATCTATAAAATGCTCTGTGGCACTATATGACATGTGAAGAATCATTACTTTAATCTATCTACAATGTCTGTGCACAGTTCTTCAGTAAAGTGCACATTTTAAGATGGAAAAGATATAATAGGCTCTTCACTGAGTCCTCTTAAGAGCAATCAGTCAAGATCTCCTTCTAAGACAAAATCGTTTCAGTACTCATGAAGTTTTTCACAATGGTATCACTTTCCATACATGACCTCATGTATTGGGTCTATCTGAGATGGAGCCCTGTGGGCACCTGGCGGCCAGCCAAGGTTAACCCATTACAGTCTTTTTAACCCCTTTTTCTCCCGAAAGTCAGGCGAGGGGAAAAGAATACGATGGCAGACAGTGGGTTGAGATAAGGCAGTTTACTAAAGCAAAAATTAAAGCAAAGCAAAGCGAAGCCCGCGCAAAGGCAAAAATACTAATCTAATCTCTACTTCCCATCCGCGGCAATGACCGGCCACATCCAAAGAAGTAGGGCTTCGATGCGTGTAGTGGCTCTCTCGGTAAGCCACCATGGGAGAGTGTGCATGCCCCCCCCCCCTTCCTGCTTCTCCCCAGCTTTATATCTGAGCTGACGTCATATGGTATGGAATATTCCTTTGGTCAGTTTGGGTCAGCTGGCCCACTTGTGTCCCCTCCCAAAATCCCACCGTCAGTTGGGGAAGGGACACTACAGTCCCAGTACTGTGCTCAGCAGTAGCCAAAACACTGGCGTATTATCAGCACCACGCCAGCCACCAATGCACAGCACAGCACTGTGAGAGCTGCTGTATGGGAAATGGGCTCCATCTCAGATAGACCCAATACACCTCATAAGGCTAATATTCTAAGGTGTTCTTTGAGGACAAATACTAGTAATCATGAAGGTTTTCACATAACTGTCGCTTACCCTACATACTTCGTAAGCTGTGATAAATTCCTTCTCTGTGTACTTAAGGCTCTCCTCATACAAAGGTCAGAGCCTTGCTAGGAACAATGACGTTCCTGCTCCATGAAGGCAGAGTAGCTCTTTCTGACAGTTGTTTACGAGAACCATATTGAGGGCAGCAGTCTTTCATGTAGATGAAATGGGTTATATCCTATTTCTGAAGGGAATCCTAAGCAGCAACATTTTGCTGATATGGTACTGATCACAGCATAGGCACTGCTGTAGGAAGCCAGTCTATGTATTGCATCCTGTGGTAATACAACAGCTGCAGAGGCAGAGCATGTGCTCATTGTGGGAGCACAAATAAAAGCTAAACAGAGGTATTATGAAAATATAAGAAGAATCTCCTGCTCTCCAGTGTGAAATTGTACAGCTGAGGATGGTTGAGTGAAGGATATTTGACCTAAGAGGTAAAACCAGGCTTGCTCACTTGAAAAGCCACAAGTTGGCAAGTCAGGCAAGAGAACACTCTAAGTAAGCATGGTGTAATTAACGGGTATAATTAATCTATTTCCAAATGCTGTATTCCAAATGCTGTATTCCAGATGATAAATGAAAGCTATCCCATCTGAACATGGAGGAAGCATCCCTCGGAGGCCCTACTTTATGGGATTCACTAGAGGAGTCATAAAAAGAAGCACAGCAACAGAAAGAAGGGCCTAATCTCAGGTGGCAAACCATGGAGTTGGGTAAGTAATCCAGCCTTAAAAATAGTTTCATTGCCTGTGAGAGCATACAACACGTGGAACACTTCACACTATGCTGAGTCAACCCCGGAGAACCTTTCTTAAAACATACATTTGCCCCAGAATTCCCAGTATATTACACTGTGCTCATTACTTTAACAACATGATGTTCAGGAAAAATATAACATGGAGATTTATGTGCCAAATTGGGATTGGGCTATGCAAAAAGAGGAGGTAAAAGTGTTACCTTGTACCATGTGAGCTCCAGGCTTGTTTTATTTGGTGAAAAATCCCACAGGTCAGGACAAACGATCTTTCCAGAGGTGAAAGTGAAGAGGACCTGGGGATAGGCGATCTCCTGAGCAGCTGTTTTCTCCACAACTGTGAGGTGAATTAAGACCTCCATGCAGTAGGAGGAGTTCCTGCAGACAGAGCAGGGAGACATGATCACTTACTATTGACACAGGGAACTTTAATGACGCCCTTGGTTTCCTCCTGGCTTCATTTCTCTCCTTGGCAGTTTTTGGAGGCATGTATTAAAATACATCTTCAGTCACTATTGCACTACCATAGGTTTTTTTGTGAGAACATACCATTTTGTGTAGAAAAAAAGGCATTCTGGCTTTCAAAGATTTGCAATATTTAATTTTCTTTACTTCCAGTCCCAAGGAGGGCCAAAATGGGGGAGATAGATGTTTAAATTCTGTCCAATACAACCTCTGGAAGTCTGCCTTGGAGGCGTCCCTACCCACGGCAGTACCCAATCTTTGAGCAGGCCAGCGGAGCCAGGAGGTTAGGACTGCCACCTCCAGGAGGGCAGCTGTGGGCTGCAAGCAGACAGACTGACACTACTGCCAGGGCACTGTGGCCATCTGTCAATTTAAGGTCAGATGCCCAAATCACAGCAGCAGAAATCTGTGATGGTTTGTTTCTACCCTCATTTTACAGTGTTGGAAAAAAAAAAAAAAACTGGTGGCTTTCCCATGAGATGATTTGCAAATGAAATACAATTTGCTTGCACTCTATTAATACTGTAATATTGTTAGCAATGATGTTATGTACACAGTTCTTGCATGTCTTTTCCAAACATGTTTCCCAGCATTTTAGCTGCCAGTAACACTGCCGTAGTGTTATATATTGACAAACTGAGGCAGACTAGTCCAAAGAGGGAATTTAAAAACAACCTGAAAGGTCTCAGGCAACTCGTCTGCTCTAGAACAGTATTTGCAACCTGCTGTTTTGGTCTCACTATCAATGCTGCACCATTTAAATCACTGTTGAGACATGCAGAAAGACCAACACAATACACTGAGCTTGATTTGTCAACTAAGTTCTGCCTATCCATCTCTTCTGCTGATATACGTCATTCACAAGGTGTGTCTCGCCAGCAAAGAAACTGTGCTTTACACAAGCAATTTCAGGGATGTAGAGATATATTCTCCACTATAAACCCCAGAGCAAGGTGCCAGCGGTGTACAGTGAGGCTGGCTGGCTGGAGGAGCTGGCGAGGGACAGGGACATGGATGCCTTCTGGAGTTCAGGCTCTATGGATGATGGGACTTTCGTCCTTCTTCAGTCCCCAGCAAATCCAGGCCCTGGTAACTTTTTTGAAATGGTACAGTGGGTTGTTAGATCGTAAACACTCGGGAAAAAAAAATGGCCAATAGAGCTGAAGAAAGCCATGGCTGAAGTCTCAACCCACTGCGATATCACAACTGTCGTATCAGTCTAGTAAAAACACATTGAGTCTCATAAAAAGTCTTCCAGCAATACCAAGGCAATCAAACTCTTATTTAAAATGTGAAGCAGAAGAAAAATGAAGACCAAGGATAAGGAAGTGGGAAGAAGGAAGCCATGCTTCATAAGGCAATCTTAAGTGCCACAAGGCTATTTGCATTCTGCAAAATTCCCTGCCTGCAGCATGTCCTGCTTGCCGTAGCACTGACAGGCTCATAGCTATGCTAGGACAAACTCTCTATACACTATTTTCCCATGAAATCATAGCCAAAGTAGCGAGCCCATCTCACAATTTATCCAGATTTCTGTATACGTAACTAGAGAAGACACACAATACATTAAAGATTCTGACTTTCCAGAGGGTTTTTTTTCTAATTATGTCAGTGAGGCAATGATCTTACCCAGAAATGCTCTGGATATAACTGGAGTTTGAAACCAAGCTAGTGTATTTTAGACATAGTAATCTTGTTAGTGCGCTCAATTTTCTTTTAAATACCCACCTTTTGGTGCAGATATATACTCCTGAGTCTTCTAGCATCACTGGTAAAAACCAGAGTGCATTTCCTTTTGCTGAGATTCTTGGTTCTTCATTTCTTCCTGATATCATAGATTTTGAGCCATTTTTATACCATGTGGTATTAGGGGTCAAGGCAGAAAAATCCAAATGTTTGTATCTGGGCATTTCAGGGCATTTCAGAACCACAGGTTCTCCATGCAGTTCATAGTAGTGTCTGGAAAACACAGTATGATCTTGGCAGTTTTCTGTATAAATCAGAGATATTTTTACATTACTGTCAGACCGGCACATTAAAAAGAAGGATGAGGGAGACAGAAGGAAAAAACAAAAGCATGCAATTACCTGTGGTTTTGACGTGCTGGAGCCTGAAAGCAGAGGCACCTGCTGTGCACATCGCAAGGACAAAGAAGATCGCAAGCATTCTTTTCCACAGGAAATTGGAAGAAGGTCGAAGGAAAGTGTTTTGAAATCTACAAGGAAGTTTATTACAAGACAGATGATATAACGAAAATAATTGAAGTTATCTTAAGAGTTAACTACTCGTTTCCTTATTCCAGACCTGGGGAGCTTAGGTTCACCCTTAGTGAGCAGAAAGGTGTCTTCATTCCTGGTTTATGGGGCTGACTTGTGGAACGAGAGCATCTGGCCTGGCACATACGTATCACTTCTGCCCCTTCCCTTTCATTCCAAGAGATGAAAACAGCATACCACAAGATGCTGCTGTCCTCACAGCTACGTGTGGAAAAATATAGTTCTGCTTATTTTGCAACAAGATATGACTGAGGCACGGGTCAGCTGCTTCAAGCTGTACTGTAGCAGCAAAGCTGCAGCAGAGGAGACTTTAGTTCTCTGAAACTTCCACCTCTGATGTCTCCCAAAGTTGTATGGCCTTCACCAAATCCTGTGTCACTGTATCTTCTCGAATGTGGCTATCAAAGTAGGCCAGCTAGTGTCAGGCTGCAGGCAAACCCTGCTATAACCAAAGCCAAGCTTCCAAAGTCTCCAACAAATGTTTCTATTGGGACAAAAAACATTGACTCCAGTTGCATGAACACCCATCTTGCTGGTGGTGCACAATTAAGTTTTCAGTATGGACACTATTACATCTGTTAACAAAAAAACCCAAAACCAAACCAAACCAAACAAAAAACAAACAACCAAAACCAAAACCACCAGAACAACGCGTCCTGAAAATCAGATATGGTGGCACTAAGGGAAAACAAAATTATCCACTGCCAGTCATTCATCAAGTGTCATCTGTATGGACCTGGCATGGGCCCAGCAGCTTCTGCATACATCACTGAATGCTTCTGCTCTGCCACAAGGCTTCAGTTGCTGCAACTCAGTTGATTGACAATGTGTAATGTCAGTGTGCCACAGGCAACAATATATAAAACATGCTGTATAGAGGCAACATTTTATGCTCTATGTAAAGAATTTATGAGTAACACAGTACACATATGTACACGATACATACTATTTCCATTTTATATACAGAAATGGAAATTACATGCACGTAATGTTAGCCTAACTCCATGAAGAATATTAAAGGACTGGACAACTACTTCAAATCATATCCAAAAGAAAAAAAGCATTTCTTACTGATATAACAGAACCATATTCATAGGTATCATAGGTATCATTGGGGATCTTCTCTGTATCTTATCATTCTCATATTTATATTAGATCAAATTTCTTCCTGTTCTAGTAGCTATACTTATCTAGCATCTGATAGTATTTCCAGTTTACTTTCATCTCTGCAATACCACAAAGCCAACCTCTTGCTCAATGATATTGTTTCATAACCACAGGTCATCTCCTCTACCATTAGATCTGTGAGGGTTTCCAGGGCGTTGGTATGGAGCTGTAGACTCAGCTACACCTGGAAGAGATGCTAGTGGCATTAATTCGCCCCACGGTTCACAAGGATACCTTGTAACAGGTGAGTTTCTCTGTCTTCATATCCCTTGCTGACCAAAATCTTGGTTATTTTGTTCATACCTTTCCAGTCCCTTTGGTTTAACAACTAGCAATCTCTGTAAGCCATGCAGAATTTGAGGGTTTTGCATTCCCAAATTTCCATCAGATTCACTTACCTGTGTTTCTGTAGCCTTTCAGCCATTAGCTTCTCACACAAAGAAGCTATCATGAAAATTGCTGGTGAGGACCTTATATAAGGTTTAGCTCAACACACAGCGGAAATTTGTCTCTCATTGCCCAATCAGATTTGTGTCAGAACCAAACGACATTTTAGACCCAACTTTCTTTCCTTCCGTGAGTGAGGATGAGAGAAAAAGAGGCACAGAGAGAAAATATGTTTGGATTTCCCAAAAAAAGGGGAAATGTCTGCTAAATAAATATGTGACTCATTTTCCTTTTTTCTGACGAATGGTAGCTTGCACACACTCATGTCTTCACATGACTATTTCGCATTCTACCTCAAATAAAAAATTCTCATGGGTAACAAAAGGTGTCCTGCAGCACAGTCAGCAGCTAAATGATTGCACAGTAGCTAAATAATTGCAGCCTGTACATTATGTGGTCTAGCAATTTCTTCATGGAGAACATAAATCTTCTGTGATTTCCTAGATCAACACAAATGTGTTGATTCCCCATTCCCTCCATAACTTCCATTTTAATGTGACAGACAACATTAAGGCTCTCTTGCAATGGGGTATAAAAAATTAACAGATATCAGTAGGTCATGAACAGAAGGAGTAACAAATGGGTTATGAATTGTGGCAATGCTGGACTTCCCGTGTCTAGAAGACAGCAATCTACTGAGGGACTTCAGTCTGAAACTGAATGACAAACCAGTTTTTCCTGTGCCTTGTCCTGATTCACGATGTCTCCTCCAGACAGCACTGCATCCCTTATAGCCTCTTGATGCTTCATGGAGCAGCTGTCATGCACTGCCTCATTACATGCCCAGGAACACAAGATGCGGTGGCCAGCTGACCTGCCAGACCTGGAGTCAGAACTCAGGTCCAGCAGACCTCAGTAAACGTCCTCATCTGTCCAGGCTTCAAAAACCTCCATCAAACAGCCCTGGTCTGGAGCACTGAGGTTCCAGGCAAGGCTCAGGTCTTGTGGTGCTCTCATTAACCAAATAATGACAATAAAAAATGACATAGCTGTTTATCACAGTAAGCATGTAAGAACTATTTTTTCTTTAGTCCTAACATAATTAATTGACTTTTTCTGTAATTAATATTGGGCTCAATTATATTGGATACCTTAGAATATTGTTTAAAAGGTGCAAAAATATTGAGTTTTGAGACCATGCTACCCTCTTTTATAAGAGAAGAAAGATCAATGAAGACATCTATTAATATACTGCAATCTTTGAGTATGTATCATATGCTTGGTTGCACATATTCCTTTGTGCAGGCAATATTGACCATATCAACAAAAATTTCAATGAATAAACAGAAAGAAAAAATCATGAAGATGCAGATTTCAATCTGTGTCGGTTCTTTACAGTTTCTATATCCTTATTGATGTGGTCATTGCAAAGGTCTCTACAGATAAAAGCCCCACCCATGGCTGCCCTGTTTTCCTTAGCAGTCCTGTTATCCATAAATTTGAAAGGCTGGTAATGCAACTGAAGTCACTTGCTGCCTTGTAATGCTCCACCTTTTTGTTGAAAAGAAAGAACTCCTCTGCCTTGATGCTAAACTCCCACATTTAGACTATGAAACCCTTGGGTTTACCTTCTGAAATCTCTGCACTTCATTCTGAGCATCTAATCTCATGAATTCTAAAACTGTATCAGTCCTTCCTTTTCCAGTTTACTGTATGCAACCAGAAAGAAGGGCTGTCAGATTGGGTGACCTATGTTATAATAAGTTTAAATTCAGTCTCTTACTGTATGAGTGACGTACGCAACAGATGTGGGAGTCTGATTGTAACCGTGGTCACCAGAGCCATGCAAGGCCTCAGCAAATAACCCAGTTGTTTATCAAACTCAGAAAGAGCAAAACTGCAGTAAATGAGGCTTGGTTTCTTTGGAAAGACTGCACCTACCCACTGCTACAAACACATTCATTGCATGCACTGAGTAAAGACATGCCAGCAAGCTGTTTGATGAGCACAGAACTAGCATCACTTGCTTTTTCACAGGTTTGTGACCCATATCCTCACAGAAAATTTTTTACTGCAGTTACCTCATGGCCTTTCACCACCATGCTCCAGTGCTTTCCTTTCTCTCACATCATGTCCTCTGCTCCCACCTCACCCACGACTGGTTTGTCTAGGCCAGGTGCAGCAGCACATCCTCGGGCTCGCTCGCAACTACACTGATGCCAGCTGGTCCACATGTCATTACCCATCACTACATGTAAGGGCTGGGTTCTGCCTGACTTTCTCTCTTTGAGGCAATGCTCTGGGTCTCTCATCTATACACATCAGCAGCGATCAACTTTTCTCGTACTACCACAACTCCAGGCTCTTGGGAAACACAGCCCCTCGGAGGATACAACTGAAATGTTCAAAGTGAGTTGATAAGGCAGCAGCATATGCTCACCTGCCTTAAAAAAACTAAGCTAAACCCAGCTAGTTCCCAGACAGCATTGCATCCTCACATACATCTAACAAAGATCAACACTGTTAAACAGATTTCTTCAGAAGAGCTTTGTCCTGGCTGTCTTGTTAGACAAAAAATGTCCGGACCATGTGTACCAGTTCAAGAATCTGAATTTAAATTAGTTTATCTGGAAGTAAAAAAGTCTGGTTTAGAATAACTCGGGAAGAAATGAAAGATAGAACAAGTGTTCTTTTTCAGGAGCTGTCTGCTGAGAAGGCCATGTCATTTTCGTGGTCAGTGTTCACTGAGTATTTATAAACAGAAATATGCAAGTCTAGCAGCTAAATATACAGAGAGAGACTCTTTTAGGGAACCTGGTATCATTCTGTGGTTTTGCTGTGCTGATGATTCATTTATACAGCTCAAGATGCTGGAGCATAGCTGTGAAATTCCTAACTTGAAGACCAGACTATTCCACATATGTCTCACTCATTGCTCATCTAACTAGATAGCTATTTCCCACACCAGGGCTACATGCAGCTGCCTTGCCACATTTGGGTGGACTTTGCTGTTCTCAGACATCCCAATAAAATAAATCTCCAGAAATAGGTAGTGTTCTGGAAGTTCCTTGTAACAGAGACTTTCAAAAGGCCTTCACAAGCATAGTGTGTCTGTTCAGTATCCCTAGTCCATGGAAGGGGAAATGGAAGTTCAGGCACCATGGAATGGGGATAAGGCCATTTCTATAAGGGACAGTTAATGTGCCAGCTTTTTCTAGTGACTACGGGGTTCTGCTGTCTGTCCTGGAGGAACTCACACACGTGGTTCTGTGGCTGATGATGTTTGGCATCCAAGAACTGCACTCCTATGGACTTTACTATTTATTCTGTTATACAGTTTGGCTAAGCAAACTCAATGTAATTAAAAACTGAAGAAAATTTCTCTGGTTCGCATAAGAATAAGGTGACAAAGGATTAAGAAATACTGAATGTTGAAAGATGACTGGCAAGCAGATGCAAAGTAAACCACAATTATTGCACCAACACATGTTCTTGGGCTTATCAATGTGAGCAGACCTGGTTTTAATAATTTATAATATCCTTATGCACAGTTCCCAGATAGGGTCCTGAGAAGTACAGAAATGGAGAGGGAAGAAAAGAAGCTACAGGACTCTGAGAATCACCAAATAGCTGGGACAGAAAGACTAAACAGAGGAATTAGCACAATGCATAACAAAGTCCAAGAATACAGGAATTTGCATGCTTAGCCAGAGGAATAATTGCTGTCATACACAAGCTGTATATGACTAAGTTGGAGAACCAGGAGAAGTGCCAAGAGATATATTTTATCATGAGGCAGTGCTACTTTGGCCACAGCACCAACGGCTTAGTTATAGATTGCCTCACCACTGCTTGTTCCTGGAATTTCCACAGCTCCTTTCACTGCAATAGAAGCCAGGCAGACTGTGAAAAATAATTACACTCTCACGAGCTGGAAGGGTCAGGGAGGAGGAGACCCTCAGTGTAGAAATCAACAGGTGCAAGGGACAAAGTAATGGCTAGAGAGGCCCAGAGTCACTGTGCAGAGACACACAGCCATAGACTGGTGAAATAAATAAATAATTTTTGAAAATTGGGATTTTCTGCATTTTATTTAATAGGGGAAACCATCCTAGGGCACAGTTTACTTGATACATGGTGCTATGTGGAAAAGCACTGAGGGAGGACTGTTGCTGAGTTTGTTGTAAAGTAGTAGAAGTAAAGTAATATCTCTGTCCCTAAAAACTGGGGAGAGTCATTAAAATAGCTAAATAGTGACAATCTAAACATGAATGCATCCTAATGCTTCTCTGAAACAAAAATAAGAATGAAAAAATTTCTCTTACTGCCATTCCTTCTCTCATGGATATGCTGTATTTTTTTCAGGGATATGGTTTGGGTTAGTGTTAAGGATCAGAGAGTAAAAGAGGCTAGAGCTCCAGGGACACTGGGGATGCAAAAGGCATGCCAAGAGGATCATGGCAGGGCCCCAACATTGCTGCCCCTATATCTTTTTAATCTGCTCCACCTGTGGTAATTGGGATATCAGCCACAGTCAAAAGATGCCGTTAGCATCAAGGTTAGAGTTCAGAGAGCTACAGAGTCTTCAGCTCCAGGGTCACTGCGGCCAGAAAAGGCATGCCAAGGGAATCATGGCAGGGCCCAAGCATTACTACTTCCACATCTTTCTATTCTGGGTCACCCCATGATGGTGGGGACCTAAGTCCCAGTGACAAGCTGCCATTAGAGGAGGAAGTGTGTCCAGTTGAGGAACATGCATGAGGAACATGAAGTTATATAAAGTACATGACCATGAGCAACAGGGACCAGTTATGGTGCTTGGTTTAAGCAGCCAACTCAACAAACAGGGATTACAAAGGCAAAGATAAAAACAGTTGACAAATATTTTTGTTCATAATTGCCTTTCTGTTAGCTGGACTTAAATTTAATAGGCAAGAAGTAACTTCATAGCTTTGAAAAACAGTGACAAACATAAGAACTATGATGAGTGAAAAACTGAGCTGGTATGGATCATACACTACTGTACATGTACTGGGAGGGTATTATTAACCATTACTATTTATTATATGTTCCTGAATTAAATATTTGTCTCACCACGAAGATTAAGTCATTTTTGTAATGCAGGCAGTAAATATTCTTGTTTAGCTTAGGTTTACTGTCCTTCTGACACACAAGTATACTTCACACACTTGTTTTAAGAAGCAGGCATATGAAATACACTTAGCAAATAAAACTACTCAAAGTATTTCTTTCCTACTCCACTACACTAATGTGTAATTCATTAACACAGGATTTGTAGGGGGATGGGGTAGAGGACACAGTGCAAAATACATGAAAGTACATATGGTATAGAAATACAATTAATTTTCAGTTGTACTTGGCATTCTCCCTTACTGCTTGCCCTGTATGTAGTGTCACAGTGACCAGCAATTCTGACTGGCATCAAAAGTTGTTTGAGAAAAAAAATTACAAGATAGACTTGTTATGGATCAGGGATATAATGGAAGAGATGGTTACAAATAAATGAATAACAAACAAATAGACACAAGAGATATTGCTTCTAAGTGAAGAGGTGGTGGAAGAAGCAGTGTATTTGAAAACGGGAATTAGGAGAAATCAAGTTCAGAAGTAACAGAACCAATCCCAACAAAACCATTGTCCTAAAAAAGAAATGTAAGAGCAACCAAATGAAGCTGCAAGATCGTGCTTGCAATAAAGAGTAGGTAGTCTTAGTCTTTCTTTTTATCTTCTGGTCATGTGTTCAGTTGGTGCAGACACACATTGTGAAGCACTGAAGAAAGTTTGGATTTTGTACCATTCATTTAGCTTAATGTACACATTTGTTTTAATAAAGACAGTTACCAGCAGCTGAGGTGTTAGTGTTCAGTTATAGTCTTAACAGCCGACCACGTAACAGGATGGGGCAGCACAACTGATCTTGGGAAGATTTCAGCCTTCAAATCCACTGAGTAAAGCCTTAAAAAAAAAAACACCTTAAAAGGGAACTCATCATTTCAGCAACTGTTTTTTAAAAACTATGGGAGGATTTTACACACAATGGAAAATCAAGGCAGTATTTAATGTTATTTGTTTAAATCATTGCTATCAACTATACAATGAAAAGAAAAAGAAGATATTTTAACAACAATATTGCTTTGATATGCAAATTTTTCTTAATAATAAGCTGGAAGTGCTTTCATTCAGACTTCATTAACTGGAAGGCTTTACCATTTCCAGGAAGATTTGGGTAACTTTAGTGAAAGTTTGCAAGAAAGTGGTAAGTTTTCCTTCAAAACATTCCTGGATTGAGAGCTTCCTTCTCAACAAAACTCAGATCCCTGCTGGTCTGTTCAGGCTGCAACTTCCAGGATCTGTTATCTCAGGGGCATTTTTTTCACTGGGGACCAGCAGAGCCCTACATTTACTTTAAGGCCAGCTCATAAGTGCTGAGCCATTCCCCGGAAACCTGAAAGATATCAGGACTTTTACAAGTCACCATTTTGTTGAATGTACAAGTTTTGTGAATAGACTTCCCAGGGAGAGTGGTTTCGGCAGGATATGTGAATAATAGATATGGCTCTTGGCTTGACACCATAGTGACGGAAACAAAAGGAAAAAAGAAGGGGAACTAAATTTAACCATTTCGTATTGTAATGATATGGCAGCAGTGTTTGCAACCTTAAACCGTTGTTGGCTCCTCTGAAGATGCTACTGGCCAGCTCTGCCCAGTAAAGACAAGCAGTCAGTAGTTCAGAGCAGCTTCCTGTTTCACAATGTGGTTATGATACTGGCCTGAGATGAGGGGCTTGTAATTGGATGTCCTGTGCAGAAGTCACAGGATCCTTTGCTGGACTTCAAAACACCCAAGGGAAATACTGGAGATAAGAGATCATATGTAAGAAGGTACATACGCCTTGGCAAATCTCTCTCTCAATATACAGATTGAGACAGAAAGGAAAAAAAATAGAGACATATATGTGTCCATACATGGGGAAATACAGAGGCTACCACCTGCTGAGAGGAAAGGCTTGTATTCCAATTGCAAAAGTCCCCAAAAGAAGGGTGGAAATTAAAGCCCTGCAGGGTTTCTGTTCCTGCTCTGCAGTTTGTTTATCCATTGCACTATGCAAAGCAAAACAGCTACAGCGTGCTGGCTGCGCTCACTGGGGGCACCAGAGTGATTCCGACCAAAGCTGTTTAGTGTAAACTTGTGAATGTTTGCAGTAACTCGAAACTATTTTACAACAAAACTCCAGCCAGAAAAAGTTTACTTATTATTAACACCACTAATAGCATTTTGGTGATGTTTGCACATACAGTGAGAACCCAAGGGCTACACTAAAAGGACTACTCTTTATATAGTACTAAAACACTAAAAACTTCAGTACCAGCAGTGCTGTGTCATTTTAGATCAAAACCCATTAATGAGTTCGCTGATTATACTATGTTTATTAGGGACTGGCAGCATCTGGCAGAGCCACTGGAGCTAGTCATTAACAACTGTCAGACCTAAATCTTTCTCAGACTGCTTGTCTCTTCAGCTTAAGATAAATTTACCTCTTCACTTTCCTGAATTCCTACTATAACAGAAGAAAATGATTTTTCCAGTATATCCTCCAATCATTATTCTTTTTTTCTAAATGCTTAGGGGAAAAGAGAAAAGCTCTGAAACTTTCTGGCACTGAAATCTGCCAAAGAGTTTTTTAACAATATAAGCAGCCACCAGTTTTAACACTCTACTTCATTGAGTGTTTCAAAATCTTTTAATGATGTAATGAAGAAAAGTGCCTGGCAAAGTTCTTCCTTAAGGCTGCACTTTCTGAGAAGATGAATAAACACCACCTTGAGGAAAGGATTCTGTTAATGTGACAAATTTGATGTTTGAGCAAAGGGGAGTTTTCAGGAGAAGCTTGTGCACAGGAAGAATAATGAACTGAAGAGGCCCTGCTTTTAACAGGGCATATGCCTCACTTAAGATCTGCTGTGGGTAAATTCATGTTGCTTTGGGTTCATGTGTTTCATGTTCAATAAATAAAATGCCGGGTTTGCAAACCCAGTAGTTTTGTGTACATTATCAAGCCACTCTGAAAAACAGATCTTTCTAGACAGGAGGAAGTTCACCTGCAGCAAAATGGATGCAAATTCATCTACACCCCGAGCCAAGTCCTGATGTGCCTCTGATGTGTGTTCTTGTCCATCTCTAAAACTGCTCTCCTCCACAACCCTTTGCGGACTTCTGCCCTCCCAGTGCCCTTACCACATATCCAGGCTTCTATAACCAGATCACATGTTTAAATGGGGGATTCTTTACAGTGGTGAGTTACCTATTGACACTGGCACAGTAAAAGGTAGGTCATGAGAAAAAGTGGGGCCAAGACACAGGAGACAGGCAATGCACAGAGTGCTTTCTGCAGGAGAGGCTGTTGCTACCATGAAAAGTTTAACCTCATCATTCTCCGCCTCTGCCCCACTGTAGAGAAGCCTCTCAATCAACCTGGTTCACCCATGAAGGCTGCCCACATGACAGGCAGCAGCTCTAATGATATGAAGATGTTCAACGGGAATGTTCAACATTGATCACAAGACCCTCTCTATACTTTTCTGCCCTAAAAATTCATGCATAGATACACCTTTGTGCACACTACAGCTTACTCAGGAAGTAGCTAACTCTTTTGCTAGCAAAAGGCTTTGTAAACCAAGAACAAAAGGTGTTCTGGACCTTTGGGACATCATGAGAAAAACACATATATGTATGGGAAGACACTTTTTAATAAACAAAATGGTGGAAAACCACTCCAGGTCTTCTAAAGGGCCTATAATCTGTCATAGGGCATCCAACAGTCAGGGATCGTGGCTTGCAGCATCTTGCAGAGAAATATGCACGACAACTAGGGAATCTGAAACCATAAGAATGTCAGAGCAGTCACAGTAGGTCAGACTGAAAGTTCAGGGAGCCCCATAACTGGTCTCGATGGTAAATTGCAGCAGATCTTTAAGGAGACATAAGAACATGGCATATGTAGTGTGAATTTTCTCCTTTGTATTTTCTGGCAATCAGTAATTAAGGTCTTTCAGAGCCTCAACAAAGGATTGATCCCATCTGTCTTTGGGGAGTCTGGAATACCTCCAGCCTCTAGCCATGACCATGTCTTCCAAATGCCAACTCTTCTTTGTGCTACCACCTATCTAATCTTACTGTAGGGGATGTAGCTCTGGATTCTCTGTCATTCTTGCTGCCCATGTGTGTACATTTTGTAATTTTGCACCTCACTTGAGGTCAGACAGCCAGAACCACACATGCATAATACGGACTTTCAGAATTCTGTAGAAGTATTTTCCGTTGTGCCTTTTATTGTCTTCCTGCTGGCTGAATCCAGCACTAGGCAGCCCCAGAAGTCCCGCTGCGTCTATTCACAAAGAACTTCCAATGGGCCACTAAATCTTAGTGTTGGACAAAGGCACTTCATGGTAGCACATTCCCCTGTCACACCTCATCATCATCTACCAAGTGGATTAGCAAAAGAGAGAGAACAAATTTGCAAAGAGCAAAGTCTATGCGCCGGAGTTCTCGCATTGACAGGCCATTGCAGCAAGCTCTTTCTATTGCTTTTGATGTAATGGAGGTCTTTCCCTGCCATCCCATCCTTCTGATTCCCAACACTGCACGCCTGTGCCTACTTTGGTTGAAATATCTCCAGAGGTAGGACTACCTGATTGCTTATATCTTTCTCATTGCCTTCAGATTCAGCTACTCACTGGTTCCCTGTTTATATGCCTGACTACAAAGACCAAAAAGTACATGAAAGCTTCTGCCGTGCAAGGAGTCCGAATTTTAAAATGGCATCCATTTGCAGGAACATTGAAGTTGCAGGAATGATACCAGTGGGCTCAGGACATCATTTGCCTTCTTGGGCCCTGTGCAGAATATCACAGAATCACATAATCAGTTAGGTTGGAAAAGACCTCTGAGAACATCAAGTCCAACCTGTAACGCAACACTACCTTGTCAACTAGACCATGGCACTAAATGCCACATCCAGTCTCTTCTTAAATACCTCCAGTGATGGTGACTCCACTACCTCCCTGGGCAGCCCATTCCTATGCCCAATCACTCTCCCTGTAAAGAACTTCTTCCTAATGTCAAATCTAAAGCTCCCCTGGTGCAGCTTAAGACTGTGCTCTCTTGCCCTACTGCTGGTTGCCTGGGAGAAGGGACCGACACCCTTCTGGCTACAACCTCCTTTCAGACAGTTGTAGAGAGCAATGAGGTCTCCCCTGAGCCTTCTTTTCTCCAGGCTAAACAACCCCAGCTCCCTTAGCTTGCCTTATAGGAGTTGTGCTTCAGTCCCTTCACTATGGTTATTTCCCTTCTTTGGACACACTCCAGCACCTCGATATCCTTCCTAAATTGAGGGGTCCATAACTAGACACAGTACTCAAGATGAGGCCTCACCGGTGCTGAGTACAGGGGAAGAATCACTTCCCTAGTCCTGCTGGCCACACTATTCCTGACACAGGCCAGGATGCCATTGGCCTTCTTGGCCACCTGGGCACACTGCTGGCTCATGTTCAGATTCCTGTCAATCAGCACCCCCAGACCACTTTCTGCCTGGCTGCTCTCCAGCCCCTCTGTCCCCAGCCTGTAGCTCTGCAGGGGTTTTTTGTGGCCAAGGCACAGAACCCAGCACCTGGTCTTGTTGAACCTCATGCCACTGGATTCACCCCATATATCCAGCCTGTCCAGGTCCCTCTGCAGAGCCCTCCTGCCCTTCAGCAGATTGACATTCCCCTGTAACTTAGCGTCATCTGCAAATTTGCTAAGGGTAGACTCAATACCCTCATCCAGATGATCAAAAAAGATATTTAACAGGATTGGGGCCAACGCTGATCCCTGGGGGACACCCCTAGTGACTGGCTGCCAACTGGATGCGGCACTGTTCACCACCACTCTCTGGGCCTCGCCATCCACCCGGTTCTTAACCCAGCACAGAGTGCACCTGTCCAAACTGTGGGCTGCCAGCTTTTCCAGGAGTTTGTTATGGGGGACAGTGTCAAAGGCTTTGCTGAAGTCCAGGTAGTTTACATGCACAGCCTTCCCCTCATTCACCAAGAGGGATACCTGGTCATAAAAAGAGATCAGATTGGGCAGGCAGGACCTGCCCCTCCTAAATCTGTGCTGGCTGGGTCTGATCCCTTGGCCATCCTGTAGGTGTTTGATTGCACTCAGAATGACCTTCTCCATAATCTTGCCTGGCACTGAGGTCAGGCTGACAGGTCTGTAGTTTCTTGAGTCTTCCTTCTGGCCCTTCTTGTGGATGGGTGTAACACTGGCCAACTTCCAGGCATCTGGGACCTCCCTGGTGATACAGGACTGTTGATAAATGATGGAGAGCAACTTGGTAAGCTCTTCTGCCAGCTCCCTCATCACTCTAGGATGGATCCCATCTGGTCCCATAGACTTGTGAGGATCCAAGTGGCTCGGCAGGTCACTAACTGCTTCCTCCTGGATTGCAGGACTATTCAAAAAACCCCATGAAAACTGAAGCAAAGAAGGTGTTTAGTACCTCAGCCTTTCCCTCATCTTTAGTAACTATGTTCCCTCATGTCTCCAACAAAAAATTGAGGTTTTCCTTGCTCTTTCTTTTGCTATTGACGTATTTATAAAAACACTTTTTGTAACCCTAACGAAAGTGGCCAGATTAAGTTCAAATTGTGCTTTCGCCTAATTTTCCTTCTACATGACCTAAAGACACTCTTAAACACTTTTTGAATTACCTGCCCTTTTTTCCAAAGGTGATAAGCTGTCTTTTTTTTCCTAAGTTCCTTTAGAAGTTCCCTGTCCAGCCACACTGGCTGTCTTCCCTGCTGGCTCACCTTTCAGCACACTTGGGACAGCCTGCTCCTGCACCTTCAGGATTTCTCCCTTGAAGTACGTCCATCCTTCCTGGACCCCTCTGTTTTCCAGGACTCTTTCCTAAGGTACTCTGTGAACCAGCCTCCTGAACAGGCCAAAGTCTGCCCTCCAGAAGTCTAGGGTAGAGGTTTTGTTGATACCCTTCCTTACTCTACTGAGTATTGAAAACTCCACCATTTCACGGTCACATGGGGCAGCCTCCAGCTATCACATTTCCCACCAGCCCCTCTCTGTTATTAAACAGCAGGTCTAGCAGGGCCCCACCCCTGGTAGGTTCATTTATCAGCAGCAACAGGAAGTTAACCTCCACGCAGTCCAAGAACATCCTAGACTGCCTCTTCTCTGCCCTACTGAGTTCCTGACAGACATTTGGCAGGTTAGTCTACCACAAGAAGAAGGGCTGATGACTTGGAAACATTCACCAGCTTCTTGTAGAATAATTCATCCCTTTCTTCATCCTGGTTGGGTGGTCTATAATAGACTCCCATGAAGATGTCAGCCTCATTGGCCTTCCCCCTGATTCTGACCCATTGGCATGCAACCTTACTGTCAAGTTCTACAGAGTCAAGAGATTCTCTAGCATACAGAGCCACCCCTGCACCTCTCCTGCCTCTCCTATCTCTTCTGAAGAGCATGTAGCTATTAATAGCAGCATGTTTCTGTCATGACAACTACATCATATTCTTCCTGCTATACAATGGCTTCCAGCTTCTCTTGTCTGTTACCTATTCTGGGTGCATTAGTGCACATGCACTTCTGCTGGGCTGCTGATTTCACTACTAACCTTGGCTTACCATGCTTACACTCAGCTCTGTAGAGGCTGGTTTCATCCCCTGCCTCGCTTCAAACCCAGTTTAAAGCCCTCTTGATCAGCCCTGGCAACTTCTAGGCTAAAGTTATTTTGCCCTTGCAAGATAGATGAAGTCCATCTGACTTCAGGTCTGGTACCATAAAAATTGCCCCATATGCACAGGTTTCCTGAAAACTTGTGGGAGCAATGCTTAACAGCTAACCAGAACACACTGTATTTATCAGCAGTCTGTGCTCATGTGGGAGAAAGTGAAATGAAACCTATGGACTCTAGTTGCAGAACAAAACGTACTGTACGTGCACTACTCACGCAACTGTACATTGCTCCAGCACAAGTGTAGAGCTGAAAGTGTAGATATGCATTTGAGGGCAACCTCATGTTTGAAAACAATTCAGCCATTGCACCTCCAATTCAGCCCACACCAAACCTCATGCTTTGCACTCTGGCTCATAAAGTTGTAGACCTCAGGTTTTCTCGGTGAGAGAAGTAGCCGTAGGGTACCCAGAGTTCACTGTACAAAGAGCATCCCATTACTACTCAAGTAATAGGAAAACCCACTTGTGAAATAAGATCCTGTGACCGTGTTTACTTAGGCAACATCTCCATGCAAGTATTCATTGATCTGTTGTCCCCAGGGGCCGTCCCAGATTGCATGTCTCCTGCCCTGTTCCGGAAGAATTGCCACATATCAAGAACCTTCAACCTGCTTCCTCTTTACAAATTTGATTTTGGTATGTTTGCTGCTCACTTGACAACAAAAAGCTTACCCTGGCTGAACTGATTCAGTTCTCAAGCAGAGCAAGGCAGCAATGCTGTGAAAAAGATGAGAGGAAAGCATCCAGGAACATTTAGAATTTGCCTCTGGAAATACATCCTAGAAGAAACCAAGCCAAATAGCCATTATAATCACTCAAGTCTTAAAAGTTTGATGTGGCCTGGTGATGTATATTTTCAAATATTGAAACTCCTATATCCCTAGGAGTTTGGGAATCCTGCTCGAATTACTAATTATGACATTCTGCAGGATATCTGTTGCATATTTTTCTCCTAGTAATATGACAAGGAATTTGTTCCATGTTGTGGGATGCTTCCAAGCTACATTTCTTTGAGTTAGTTGGATTAGAAAGCACTTCCCTTCAATGGCCCCAGTCATTACTGCTCTCCACACAAAAAATACAGAGAGCCATGACATGGCATTTTATGTGAATTACAGGCACGTCACTATTGCCCTATATATGCCCCAGAGCTCTTGTAGCTAGGCTGGGTAGTAGCATGACCTGCTCAACACAACAAGGTATGTAGGCAGAATGTTGGTTTTTTAACAAAAATTATACATGAAGTTTCCCAGATGACACTTATTTTCAGCAGCTGCAGTTAGAGGAATATACTGTACTATGATGATTCCTGCTGGTAAGGTTATATGAATATTAAATTAGTGGCTGTGCATCCATCCAAGTCGAACTGTTAGGAACTCCAGTGGAGCAGCAAAGGCAGCTGCAGCAGTGGACACACAATGCAATTTGTCACATTATTCTTTCACTTACCTCTCCCTTCAGCCCTGACTTCCCACTTTTCTTCTGTTTCTTTGGTGGGTTTTTTTGTTTGTTCGTTTTCTGGTTTGTTCGGGCTATTTTTGTTTTGTTCTCTTCATCAAGTTTGATTATATGATACGGAATTAATGTTTTCTAGTGAGTGGTCTTATAATTTTTTGGTCTGCTGCCAGTTTTCTTTTTGTGAAAGATTGAATCAACACTTCAACAAAAAGAAGGCATGCATTAGTTTTTAAGTCTGCCTCCAGAAACAACAGTTCCCTTCCCCATCTGCGATACATACTAAATATTAATTTCATTATGTATCCAAGGGGTTTTCAGCAGCACTAGAGACTGAAACAACTTGAAATATTTCCCTTTAATATTTGAATATTAAAGAAAAACATACTCTACACAGAATATGTCCCTATTTATTAAAAAAAAAAATCCCTAGGTTTCATGTTTTCACAGATCTTTTTTATTCTTCAGGATTAGCAGTGTTCAGTTAAAGTACATTTTGTTTCTTCAGTTCTTACACCATGTCTAAGTATCTACCAAAAAAGACAGCTGGCATCCATCTGTCTGTGCCCAGTGACACTTAACACTGCTAATTTTACCTCCTTTTTTAGTTGCTTATTCCCTCTTTTCACTATCACATGCTGTTCACTTCAAGGGTGCTATACGGTCTTTAAATATGCCTTAGACACATCAGCTCTTAAAAATAATTCCCAACGACACAATAAATAAGTTTCAATCCATCAGTTAAATTCTCAACACACCAGCACAGACTTGAGGTGGAAAATGAGCCCATTCATGTGTGTCTACTTGCTCACACAACCTTATGCAAAAAGGTTGAATAGACATGATCCAAACTGAGACATTTGGCCTAAACAACCTCAGACCAGGGCAGTGACAAAATCTGAATCTGATCTTGTCTGAGGACAACCCATTTCAGCACTGCACCTGACAAAAGTGGTTGGGGGAGGGGAACTCAGTCAACCATGGCCAAACTGGTTTGCTCAAGTCCAGTTCTTGAAGAATTCAGATGTATTTTCTCAGTGGGGAAGAGTCTAGGTCTCTAGGCGGGGTTTATTTAGGCAGTTTTGATTTTCCAATAGTATCTCTTAAATATCATAAGTAAGCTTAATATTATTTCTCTTGCAATAAAAAAGCAATCTAAAAATTTATTAAGTAAAGCAATAGAAAAAGTGCAATGTGAAAAGCTACTAGCATTTACACTTGCACTATTTTAAGATTAACTTGTGAAATTACACACTCAAGAGTTTTACAGTACTCAAGAAATAAAAGACATTAGTTCTTAGACCTGGATATTGGAGACTTAGCAGAGAACAAAATATGGTATCATTGTACCTCAAAGGACTCCTTTTCTAAATGATACCAAAATGGACTACAAACTGTCTGCTTCAAATCTTGAAGAAATCCACCTACTGATGTATTCAGTTAAAAAGCAGAAAGGATTTGTTGGTGTTTGGGTGCCATAGTAGGCTGCGAGCAGCACATGAAGAGCTTACCTGCTCTCTTGAGCAAAATTACACACCTTGCCTTGCCAAGCTGGGTGGATGTAGCACACAAATCATCCTCAGCTGAAGTAGGCTGAAGTTTTTAAGTGTAGTGAAGTGAGAATTCTAATCTCTTAACTGATGAAGAAAACAAAATGTGTTCCTAACACATCTAAATGATAGCACTAACACAAAATCTTTGGAGGTTTTGGGGTTTTTTTGGGTGGGACAGAAAGAAGAATCTAAAGGAGAAGCTGAGAGGATGTCTCCAGTCTTACCCAATGTGTCTTTTAGAGACTGTTCTCTACTAGCTTCTGTGAGCAGTGTTGTTTCTCCAATCTCAGACAAGAATGAACGGGAAAATAACAAGGTGCAACAAGTTAGTTTTCAATGGTTACCAGCTCTCTGTCTTAAAACTTCCTGCCACAACACATCTTAAAAACATATAGTAAGGAGATGGCTACAGTCCACCAATGTACTAAGTCTATACATTAAAAACGTGGCATTTTTCTATTGGAAAAGAATTGTTCCTTCTATTACTAGGAGTTTACATGAACTAATCAAAGCAACAGTCCAGCAGTGACCTTGAAGGTCCTTCCAGGAAAAGCCTCCCTACTCTAGGAAAACCACAATAGAAATCCCAAACTGCTTTTTTGGGCTTCCTGGAGGCCTTTTTAGAGTAGTTTTGAATGTTAAAATCTTATGAATCCGAGAATGGATACAGTTACCATTAAAACTTTCCAAGATGAGATGCACAGCCTCTTACTGTGAAATAGCAACAAAACCTTCTTCAGCTGAGATGCAAACCTCTCTAAACTACCACTACCTCTGCAAACTTCAGATTTTTGAGCACCTCCCAATCTACTCCCATTGCACCAAACTCCCACAAGAAGCTATTCTGTGTGCCAGCAAGCATTCAGTATCTGTGATCAGACATTTAAGCTCAGCCTAGACCTTATAGGAAAGAAACTGGATATACTTTTCTGAGCGTTGCATCTTCACAAGAATGGTGTTTCCTAGGGTGAGATTAGAACTCACAAAATGGGCTTGCTTCATAAAACTATATTTCAAATCCAACACTATTTCAAACTTCTAGGCCTCTGCATTCAGTGTGTAAGAAATTCCAGCACAGACAACACTTTCCAGAGTAATTAGTGAAGATGGCTATTACAAAATTCATTAGTCAAGCCCCAGGGTTACCACAGACAACTTGCAACTGATTCACATACGTGAAATTATACCATTTACTGATATATGTGTTGCAAACAGATGGCAAATTTTGAAACAAGATTTGGATTTTGCCTGTTCAAAACCTCTTAGAATCATAAAATCATTTAGGCAGGAAAAGACTCTTAATATCATGGAGTTCAACCATAAATCTAACACTGCCGAGTCCACCACTGAACCATGTCCTTAATCACCACATCTATACTTCTGATACTGATGAAATGCCCCAGTTGCAGTTTTCCAAGAGGTGTCTTACTGTTTCTGCAGAGTTTATGTCTTCTAGGATTTGTAAGGGGCCTGCCAAGACAATGCTGCATGCAAACATTCAGCCTCCAGCTGGCATGTCTTTGACCTAGGTTTGGAAAAGTGACCACAACTCAAAACTCATCAATCCAAATCAAATCAAACAAAAAACAAAACAAAAAAATCAAACATTTTCATTATCTGATTCCTCTGGTCTGTTTCTTGCAGGCTGTAATTCAACCTACAGAATATCAAAACTTCCACAGACAAGAGCAAAATGTATTCTGCAGCTTCATCCCTTCATGCAAATACTCCTTTGCTTGCATATTAGTCCAAAGCTGTTTGCTTAAAAGCTGGAGTGTCTGCCCATCTTGGGACATTTTGCACTAGGATACATGCAGAGTTACACAGTGCAGTGCAAAAATACAATCCCAGTACCACACAGTACTAGAAGTAGCAATAGCTGCTCTCACTGAAAGAATCTCCAGTGTGTTGCCTCAATCCATTACGTTGCAAAACAAATATTGCTTTTCGGCACAAACAGAAGTATGGCAGCTAGTTGAAGAACAAAGGAAAGTCAGACAGCAGAGAAAAAAAGGAGCTGAAAAAAGCAGAAGGTATTTGGAACAAGACTTCTTCAAATAAGACTAAATTTATAGCTACTGTGAAAATACTCTCAAACTTCTGAGAAGTTAACGAGTCCTGCAGGCATAGTTTGCAGAGGGAAGAAAGCTGCATCTCCTGCAGCAGATGAGAAGATGGAAAGATCCTAAATAACAGGTCTCACCCAGCAGAGGGATTTGCTGATGGGAGTTTTCCCCAGCTGGTGGCACCCATCTTGGCAAGCCCCAAGGTGCAGCAGCAGATGTGAAGCCTCACCAGCCTCCTCAAAACTGTGCCCTCCAGCTGTGGGCACAGCTGTGGGTGGCATTCAACCCCAGTTCAACATTCAACTGCCATGCAGCATATCTACTCCTTCTCCTGGGGGCATCAAGAGAGCTCTTGTATATTTGACTTTGCCATGCAAATATTTCACAGATACTAGGAAATTATGTCTTCTTCCTCCCAGCGCTGTTACCACAAAGGAATGGGAAAACCTAAGAAACATTTTAGCCATTTCAGCAACAGGAATGAGAACATCATGCTCTTCTGGACTGGAAACAAAGATGAAACTAAAAGGGTTGGTAGTTTACAGAAATGAGGCTAAAAGAGAATAACAACTTCACTTTGTTAATTTTTGTTGCCTCTCACTCTTCTTCCTCACTCTTCTTCCTACTCTTCATGGTGGAGCTGACAGGGGAACAGGCATGGTGTAGCTCTCTAGGGTCACTGAGGGTCTCTCACACCAGCCTAGATCAACTACTGTGGTAGTCCCACATAAGGAGACCACTGAAACACACAGGTATTAGGGCACTATACCAACTTCCAGAAAGGGGGTCAGCAAAGCTCCAGGTGGGCTTACTGGGCTGGCCAGCCCCTCCTTCCCAAGCAGCAGCTACAAGGGATCTGGTGAAGGCTTGTCTGCCTTGCAGGAACAGAAATTATATCCAGGCGCAGGGATGTCCGGGGGGACTGGCTGCTCCCTTGCCTTGGTGCACACAGGAATTCATAGATGTGTTTGGATGTACCTGCAGTGCAATCCCTACTTATACTATGGTCATGGAGTGCACAAAAATCAGACAGCAGAAGATGGAGCACACCACTAGTAGAAGGCAGCTTTCTGTTGCCATTTTCCTCACAGTTCACCCATAGCAACCTGACTTAACTTTCATTGTCCTGAAGTACCCAGAGTGTGGCTGACTTTAAAGAGCAAGAGAGGTTTGCAGATTGCTTCTGGTTTACCCTCTATCCAAGTTCTTGCAGAATCCAGATCAAGAGATTTCACCTTCAGAAAAATTTTCTGACTGGGAAAAACCCAGAAGGAACACTTTTACTGTAAGCCACTTTCTAGACCCTCTATTCTGACCGGTCTTTTAAAAACAAATAATCTGCTGCAGAAGATCTCAGCTGCAGACTGATCCCAGGGGATCAATATATTGGAGTGATTTCATTTAAGAACCAAAATGGTGAGACATTCTCTGCAACAGCATGAACAATAGTGTTGAATAATGGTCTGTTCAATTCATAGACACATGTACGCGTTCCAAAAGGAGCACAAGGGGTTCTGCTCCTTTTGCCTGCATGCTGTGGCATGAAGGGTTGTTTCTACCTCCCATACCATCAGTGATGCAATTAATTGTTGTTTAAAAGTCCTCAAACAGAATTTGTGGAAAAATCTATTTTGCACGGTCTTCACAAAGTAAATTATCGAGGTATGCGCCTTTAGGCAGAGTACACAAGTTTAAAGGCAGTGAATAAGTCCTCTGCACAAGAAAAGGTACCAGAAACAGGGGCGTCATTGTAGGCACTGGTTTTACAGCATAGCGCACTCGCCTTTTTCCCCATTTTCAGCCTAAGTCTCCCTTTGTTCTACTCGGCACGTTTTTTCTTAGAAAACAACCAGCTCTAATTAATAGTTATCTGCCACAAGCTCTCTTATGCATCAGTGAGCACAGCACACTGTACTCCAAGGATTTGCTTGCAGCTGCTTTCCCTCTTCTGCCCCAAGTCTCAGTTGTTCTAACAAGAATCATCACTCCGATGCACCTACTCAAAATAAGGGTGACTGGCACTTGTTTGTCCTCAAGTTTGCAGATGAGCTCTGTGGGTGCCATGGCCTGAAGTCAACAAGGGCTTCTCACTTGGGGCAGATGGTGAAGCACATGGCAGCTCAAGGAGTGAAAACTTTGGCCAGCTGGACAAAAAAATCAGTGCTTCATATATAAAAAAATATAGAAAAATATATTAAAAATATATAAAAAATCATTGGGGTCTTATGCCTTTTTCATCTCAGTCTCTTCCTCTTTATCAGAAAATTAACTTGTTTAACAGATATATTGGGAAGATAGGCTAGTCTTGCAAAAAAGAGGTACTCTGGATGAAGGAAGGAGATAAATTTTGTCTGAGGTCAGTTTGAGATAGAATATTTTGTTTTCTTGATACACCCTGCAATACTTAATCAATGCCATCGAATTTATAAAGCATTTCTCTTATCTGGCACGTGGGTTTTTATAAATATACCCAGCCCTGCAAAAATGTAAATGCAGCCTGATGCATTTTTCCTTTGGAAATAAACTTTGTGAGCTGGACCACGAGGGAAGCTGTCCATTCAAAATGTACCACATACAGAAATGATGAATGTAGCCACATGAAAATACTTTTAAAATTTACAGTTAACATAATGATATCATGGCAGTTATTACAGCAAGCAAAATATTAGTTATTAGAAATGAAGAAATTAGTTTTGACAAACCACTGCAATGTTTTCCTTTGATTTTTTCTGAAACACAATGTTTTTTAAATTCTCTTCCATAAAAAAATTCTAACCTTTTGTTTCTTATTTCAGGTTAGGATAATAGGAAAAAATGTTCTAATGATATCCCTCCCTCAATGGGAATGCAGAGAAGTAAATCAGTATTTTTGAACAACACTAAATTGATGACATCAAGATACACATAAGGTTCCAAACTAATTAATGAGGATAAAGACAGTTTTTGAACACTCTCACGAGGACCATCTGTTGTAACATGAATACAGCACGTCAAGAGAAGTCTATAAGTAGAATTAATGCTGAGCAGTAGAAAGAGGTGTCCGTGATGATGAATTTAGGAACATTAAACCCTGGTATTTTCCACATTTTCAACATTTTTAAAAAATCCTTTGTTAAAAGGTTTGCATCACAACATCTACTGGTTAAGTTACACAAGGTAGTACACAAACACACACAACTGATGACAAGCCCTGCACTGAGGAGTTCAGCGTCATCACAAACATGCTAAAACCCCTGATAGAGTTTAGGTACCTAAACCCAAGTATGCTGTTCCCATCCAGACATCTCCACCTCCCTGGGAATCCCAATGTTTCTTCTGCAGCAGCTGGAAGCCAGTCAGAATACCAAAGTCCATTCAGGTTTTAGGGATTTAGAGTAATCACACTGCAAATACCCCTATGTTGAGTCATCCGTAGAAAGAGCAAGCCTTGCTGCTTAGTGCACATTACCATGCAATACAGGCAAAGTTATACTATATCCACATTTTATACTGCCACTTCTGATACCTGAGTTTGTACATTGTACCTGTAAGGTGCTTCTCTCCAGCTGCAAAGTCTTCCGTGCCTTAAGATGGAGAGGTGACCCAGTGCCTTCCAGGCTCATCATTTCTAATGCCACTGCCATCTGGGGTCTCTGATTTCATACTCCACACCTGTTCATGAAGCAGGTGCTCACCTTACACATTTTACAAGGGCCCTTTTAAGGAAAGGTGACACCAATGAGCATTTGTCTCACTCTTGTAAACTGAAGCTTTTAAACAGCTAATTTCTAGGTTAAGCCACCTCAGCACTGCGGACTGAACCAAGAACAATGTTGGACACTCTACGCTGTACCACCCTTGCTCTAAACTGGAGCCCTGGATTATCAATTTACCAAATCTCTCCATTTTAAATATGTGAAGACCTCTGTTGGAACCTGATTGCTGTCTTCCATCATTGGCAGTGGGCATGGGTTTATGCACCTCATCAAACATCAGTTTAAATGATGCCACTGAACAGCTGTGTGATGTGAAATAAATTACTTCATAAAAATCCCTGCTATTTTTTCTAGTGTAAACTGAGATTTATCCCTCTGGCACATTTTGAAAAGCACTAGAAAAATGGTTTTTATCTGAATGGCAGATAATAGAGGAATTCATGCTTAACTTGCATGATTCCATTTTAGAAAACTTAGTTTAAAAAAAACTATCATAGCAGTACAGTAATGATAACTGCAGCTTAATTACCCAAAACTGATTCTTTATGCCCTGAAATAATTTGTTCTCCTTTTATACTTGTCTCTGATATCCATTAGAGTAATTACAACTGTGAGTCTGTAATTACATACTTTGCATTTTAACATTCTATGACAGTTTGTGCTTTCTTCCTATCTTTCAGCTAATTTCATTACCGAAACATCAGGAAATTTCCATATGAATTTTCCAGAAGTGCTAGCAATTTGATTGCGGTAGATCTAGCACTTAATGAAGCCCAGAGTGGCAATTCTTAGAAAAAAGCTTCTGTATGTACCCACCAGGCTGGCTTTGCCAGCTGCTCTGTGTAGGCTGCACCATGGCAGGATCCTTTGGTAGGAAGTCTGCATTCAGGTCTGAGATTACAATTAGGCATTAGGTGGAGGTTAGGACACAACTAAGTGCTTGGAAGAAAAGAGGTTAGATTGTGTATATGTTATGTTCGAAGATAAAGCAAACACTTAAGCCTGTAATGGGGTTGAGAAAGGTCTTGACAAGGCACTTCTAGGAGGACCCACATCCACTTTCTGCCTGGTGGCACCACCAATAGGAAACACAGGATTGCCAATACACAGGAAATCTTCCTGTTGCAAGTAAACATGCTCTATGCCAGCTCCAGTACATGTATCCTTAGCAGGGGTAGAAAATGTGGTAAATCATTGCAATAAAACAGAAAGAGGAAAACGTGCATTCCTTCTACACTTCTGCTCTCCTACACATCTCCCCTTGTTAATGGCTTCCTGCCTGAACTGCCAAAGTTTAGTCAGCATCAGCATCTGGCCCAGAAATGTGACTGTGTGTGTCACACTCTGTCACCTTCATCAAACACCAGGGAGACATGCATACCCAAAGGGGACAAGATGGTTTAATGGTTGAGTTGAAGGATCTTAAACTAAATCTTGTTTTCTTACTATCTCTCTGACTCACTAAAAGCTCCCCAACACACCATTTACTCTCTCCTTGTCTTTCAGCTTTGCCTGTTTCTAAGACTAGAATCTTGCTAACCATATTGACAGGACTCTACCAAAAATTGCCTGTAACCTCCCTGTGACAAGAGCTGATACAAACAGTATTTTACAATCCCTTCGCTTCAACAATTGTTTTAGAGCCTGAAAAGCATTTTTTCCATGGCTAACATGGCCTGGTCAAAACTGCTTAGGAGATGCAAGTAATAAAATAAAATGGAAGTGCAGTAATACCTTTTGACAGATAAATTATACTGAATGACAAACAAAATATTGCACAATAAAAATTTCACACAGAGGCCAAGTAAAATCTGAGCCCTATACAGCAATTGGAACAAACTAATCTAACTTTCCTGTGCCACCTATTTATCCCATAGTACCACAAGACCCTGAGAATTAAACATGAGTTTCCTGTTATAATTTAATAAAGGAAAAAAAATCTGTAATTTCCTCAGCTAGAAATGGCATACTTTGATTGAGTCAGGGACTTACTTTCTTAAACAACAAAAACACCTTTCTCCTTCCTTCTTTCTTTCTCCAGTTTATTATTGTTTAGACCACTAGTGGGATAAACCAGAGAGAAAAGGAGAGTAAGATCATCTGTATTTCTAAAGCAGAATTTTTATCCTTTAGGAGCATATGCTGTGCAGACCCACACAACCACAGAGCAAAAATGAAGTGACCTAATGTTCTCCTTTAATTGCCCCAAAGAGTAACCTCCACAGCAGTCCAAGTGGTTTTAATGGCTGTGCTGGTTTTGGCCTGATGCTGCGTTTCCACACCTCCTCAAGCAGTATTAACACTGCAGTGTGTCAAAAAAGACTCTTAACAAAAAAAAAAGGTTAAGTCAAAAGAAGACAGTTGTTACCAGTCTTCCCACCTTTAATGGGAAATACATCAACACCTGGGAGCTGGAATTTGTGCATACTGGAAGAGATCTACATCCCACATTTTTACACACAGTGATCTTGGAAGAAGAGAGGAACAGTTTTGGGCTGACATGCTGGAGATCACAAAGCACTGGACTCTAAGGTGGAAATTAAATGTATTCACATTACTATCAGCGTATTTGTTGCCACAGACTAACTATTCTGACACAGCAGATTCCCATGCTGTCAAGTCCCTTCTCTGCCATCAGCTATTTTCTTGCATTTGAAGTTTCTCCAACTTCAATCTCTTTTCAGCGCTGAAACAGTCCTCATCCCAAACCACAGTATGGATACAACCAGAAGAATTAACAAGCTCTCTGCACAAAAGGTAGCAGCCCAGAAATATTTCCCCTTTTCACATAAGGTCCTATACAATCCTAACGCTCTAGCACATGACTTTCAGCAGAGCAACTCATTGAAAAGAGCTGGCTCTTGTACCTTTTTCAATTTGGATTTTTATTATTTCAATCTCCTGGGTAAGTGTTCTGCACTTTTCTTTACTAATATTTAACTTGCATATTTAAAAGCTTTGTAAAAAAATTGTTCCAAGTGGTTCTTTTGACATTACATCATTTCTTTCTCTTCTTTTGACTACTGCAGTTGTTAATTTTTAAGATGTCCACGTTCCTTTGCTTCTCTTCTGCCTCATGGACATTCCTCCTTCCCTTACAAAGTACAAATTTGGGTCTCTCTCACCACTATTACCTACACAAGTCCCATAGAGGAATGAGACCTGCTGCTTGGTTTCTTGATTGCTCTTATTTTTTTTATTTCTTCCTTCCTTTCTGTAACTCACAATAATTGTGCCTTTCTTCACAGGCACATGGATGTTTTTCTTGTTCTCCACTGCATCTTCCAGCACTCACTGTGAAGCTCACACCTGGGGTTGCTGCTTTCAGTTACTTACTGCACACTGGAACGAGCATCAGCTCACATCTGCCTTCATGACTAGATACGGTGCTCATTCGAGTACACCTAAGCATGTTTATCTGAGCGAAGTCTTCAACGGGTCAAGGATGACTGAGGAAAACCAGCAGCTCTGAAACAGCAACTGGAGCGGAACCAGCAGCAGCCTGACCAGCAGTTGGCTGGTCCTGATAGGTTTTAAGCTCAGCCAGTATCTGTCCTTGCAGAAGAGGAAAAGCTGTGAGGCTTGAGGATTTCAGATATCTTTGTCCACAGGAAGCAAGTGAAACCCTGAAACATTTTTCAACTTACATCACATCCCATGCCTTCTACAGATTATAGTGCAATGAAAGGCAGGGGCTGGAGACCGTAGACTTCCTCCTCCTCCTCACACAGAGACCAGCCTAGTCGGAAGGAAACGTCTACTGCTTATCTCCACTTCAGAAAACAAATGCAGCCTGTGGTGGAAAAATACGGGCAAAGCACAGCGAAAACCCTGGGGGTGAAAACAGCGACTTTGCATCAAACCTGCTCAGTATTCACAGCTTATGACTCGGAAAGCCTGGCATTTTTGAAGCCACACTTCTATGCTGTGCAAGAGTCTGGCTCAGGACTAATGTCCACTGCACTCCTTACAATAAACAATGCCAGCTCACAAAAAACACGTGCCTGAAGACAGTGTGGCAGGAGGGCACGTTCACAATGCACCCAAGCTCTCCTTGTGCAACTTCTTTCTGAAACATCAGGTTCTCATTCCTGTTTCTAAGATTTGCATTTTTTTGTCTTTAAAAGGAAAACTGCAGTTATCAAAGGAGCAACTGCACCAGGAGATTGACCTTTGAGGGAAAAAAAGAACAACAAAAAATAACCCTCAAAAGCCCATATTTATTGCCAAAGTCTCTAAAATTATGAGATTTGACAATAAGGCTTTTGTTCTTATGGTAACATGCAATTAGGCAACATGCAGCTTGATTTCTGCAGCCAGCAGATATTCAAAATACTTTCCACATACAATAGGTGTCAATTTGACTTTATTTAAGGAAAAACGGGGAAAAAACAGTAATTTCCATAATACACAGAAGACAAGTTAGATAGCACTGCAAAAAAAAGGCTGAGTGTTTTACTTGTCACCAGTCTGCTTTGCAGCTCTACGATTAGTAATTTTAATGCAGTTTGTCATTTTGTATTATTGTTTAGCATCTTTATAATCAGCAGAGTTTGGGGTTATAAATCACAAAAAGTGTACTACTACTACTATGAAAAACTAAAAAACCCACAAAAATCACTTTCAAATAAACCATAAATATGTGATGCACATTAGTGTAACAAAACCATTTTTGTAAACATTTTCTCCAACATAACATGTGCATAAGATAAAAAATGAAAACACTGCAGTCATACAAGTTAGGGTTACTTTGACTTAAAGATACAGAAAATTATTACTTATTAAAGCTTAAAACTAAACCTAGGAGCTTTTCTTTTCTTCTTTGCTTACAAAAGCACTGTTTGAAGAGTTCGATGTCGATATACGTAGTGGTTTCGTAATACTGTTTTTACCTTGCCATGTCAGCACTTCTGTGGAGGCAGAAGCTGCCAGGCGGGCAGACCCACTGAAGGAAGGAGATTTCCACCCTTCCCCAGAGCCTCGAAACTTCAACAGCACGTATCCATGACCTGGGCATCCCTACAGTACTGGAGCATCTTCCTCTAGGTGAATAGCATCAGCTTTCAAAGACTAGATTAATTTTGACCACATAGCACTGGAAGATTTAAATCACGCAGACTGACATTCGATCGAATCAGCTTCGGCAAACTAAACTACAGGGCAGTTCTGTGATTACACCCATGTCTACCATCACATTGCATTTCCGAGTCCCCTTTAGTTCAATATAGTACAAAAGGTTGATCTTCTGGCTGACCACACTGGGCCTGAAAAGAACAAATCCTTCACCTTCAACGCTATCCAAAAGACATACAATTAAAAAAAATTAGTTCTAGGTATTCCTCCGCCAGCAAATGTAAGGCTTTCTTGAGTTTTGATTCTTTTGGGGGGGTAGGGGATGGGGGTTGCTGTGTGGACACAAGTGCGCTGGAGGTACGCATTTACCACTCATCTTTCAACCATCTAGATGTTCGAAGAAGAGTCTTCATCAGCAGCGCTGATTGGGGTTGAAGGATTTACAGCAGTCAGATTTGACACCAAAAGAAGGGTCTGTTGAATCTGAGCTTTGCACACCGGGTGCTCTTGGCTCTTAATTGATTGTGTGACCAGTTGCTTGAGCCATCGGCTTGACTGAGTTGAGAATACACATTTAAAAAGCCCTACCTATCACGACATGGAGGAAAGTTAACCGCAGCAGAAGACAAAGCCCATGAAACACTGAGAACCTGTTCACTGAATGAACAGCTTAAGGCAGCTGTCAACAAAGTACCCCACCAAAGGAATTTAGGGGAAAAAAAAAGAAAACAAAAAGGGAAATGGCTGAATCGTGACACTGTGCATTATTACACCAACAGATTATTATACACTCAAGATTTCTCAAGTAATGAACATGTAGCCATTAAACAAATTATTACTCTCAAGACATTTATTACAAATGTCAGAACTTATTCATAAAATAAAACTGACTTGGAAAAAAAAAAGAAAAAAAGAAAGAAAAAAGCCAGAGCCGGATCTTACATCTAAACACAGGTATACGCTGTTTTTATGAATAAGCAGTATTAACTACATTCTTAAAAGAGTTTTAGTGCATTGCATTCTTAAAAAAGAAAAACATCACCGCCCCAAAACGTTTCCTACAACATTTAACAATTTATAGAACTAGCCTAGTTACTTTTACCTGCCTGTTACTAAGCCCACATGTTAGAAAAGTGAAACCTCTGGTTTTAGGCTAAATTCAGACTTCTATTAAGGATGAAACTGGTTTAAAAAATGCTTGCTTCACCAAATTTTGTAAGCAAATTACATTAATCAGTGTCTCACTGCCATAGCGCCACCACTATTGCCCCAATGGACTACTCTCTCCTCCTGCTGAAACTTGCTATGCAATAACAGTCAGAAACCTTTCAATCTGGTAGTTTTGGTATTAAGATTAAATTAGACATTAATGATTTTCTTCTAAAAACGTATAAACTAAACCACCTCTTTTATTTTATGCATTAAAAACAATGAGGTAGGCACAAAAAATAAACATATGTAGTTTGGATTTTATTTCTCTCTTTTTTTCTTTTTTTTTCTTTTTTTTTTTTTTCATTCTGCGAGTGCAGACTGTGGTAAAACTGTTGTTGCACTTCTAGGTTTAAGCAAAAATTAAACCTTTAACTGAGGCAGTGCTAATACTGTGACATAACCAAGTTCTGGCCTAACACAGAATCATTATAGAAAATGAATTTTTTTCTTTTTTTTTTTTTTTTTTAATCATCTGCACATGTTTCAGGCAACACCTGGTACACAGAAAATGACTAAAGTTATTGGCCAGGCCAAAATAAAACCGCAGAAACAAAAATCTCTAAGAATTCCACCCCGAGTCCCTTCCCACCCTCCCTGTTCCCAAGAAGAAGTTATCCTAGTCACTGTGTCTTTCACATTTTATAAATATTAACTTCTGAAAACCTGCACCTTCCTCTTTGTCCACCTATTGTCACATTACAAAAAAGAAATGTCAATTAAATACATTGTTAACATTACTAGACTAGATCTGCCCTCTGTTTCAGCCAGTCTGACTCTCTACACCACTCTCACCTTCTCTTGCCTGACTCCTGTCCACTCAACAAACAGCATGTTCATGATAAGCCTGGTTTGTTTTTCTTCCTTTTTTCCCTCTTCTCTGTTTTAACACTAACAAACAGAGTCCTTCGAAGCCTAGGAATCCTGGAGCTGAAGGGAAAAGAAGACCTGTAGCTTTCTAGCATGATCCCGAATCTCAAAGACATTGTAGCACCTGATGGCAATATCTTTACAGCACCAGCTGCTTCGCAGCCTCAGTTGAAAAACATAAAGAAACCTAACACCAGTGATGCCTGCACACACATTTACACAGAGTGCTGCATTAGTGCAGGTCTGTACTCCAGTTGAAAATAATTCCAAGTTATGAAGATCTCAGACTCTGGATGTCAGCAATTCCTCTCCGAATCCCACCACTTCTACCAGCTCAGAAGAGAAGTCCTGCCAAGGGTCATGAAATAGACTTGACTACTTCCACCTGACCGTACGGAGGCAAAGAAAACCTGCAAAGAAAAGAGATTGACAAATTCAACAGGCAGGACAGAAGTGGCTCCAATTTGCCTTCATTGTCCCCAGTATTTGCAGTTAAATTGCAGTGTTGTGCAATTGTGTGGGAATGCAATTGATGCTCTTGATGCAGCCTGTATCAGGTCCTGGGCCTCGCATTTGTGGTTAAACAGTGTTATTAACGCTGTGTTGTTAACACCGGTGTTTTGGCTACTTCTGAAAAATACTTGAACAGCATCAAGGTTTTCACTTCAGCCCACTCCCCCCTAAAAGGCCAGTGGGCTGAGATAGGCAAAGGGTTGGGAGGACACAATGTTGGGACAGTCGACCCAAACAGACCAAAGAGATGTCCTTTAACATATGTCATTAAGCGCAGCAACACAAGTTCAGAGAATGAGAGAGGATGAGGGGGACATTGTGATGATGACATTTGTCTTTCCAAATACGCATAATGTGTGGAAAACACCTGGATGTCCACCTGCCAGTGGGAGGTTGCATATTAACTCCTTATTTTGTCTGGCTTGCATGTGCAGCCTTTGCTGTCTTATTAAACTGACTGTATCTCAATCTATGAGTCTTTTTGCCGTCTTACTATTTCCATTCCACGGAGGGGAGACACCTTGAGGATGGGTGGGTGTTTGGCTGCTGGTCAGTGTCAATGCAATCCAAGTGCCCAAACAAAGTACACATTCATCATCTTGGCAACAAACTTGGAGAAGAAGAACATACCTTGTCATTGCGTTCACATAAGAATTTGAGTCTTTGTGCCCTTTTGTGCATGAACACACCATCCAAGTGTCCAGTTTCCACCGATCGTATTTCAATAGCTTTTTCTCCCCAGCCCATGATCTGGTTAGATCGAATGTATGCTTTGGAAAGAAAACAGCACATTAAGACAGGTAGAAAGCAAAATGGAGGTACAGAAAAAGTAAGGAATATACTGAAGCACTCTAGTAAGATTACCTGCATGTGCATATTACAGCTATACACATGTTCAGAGTGCTATTTCTGTCCTCAGAACACTCATGGCACTAACAGTGCTTTTTTTTCTTTTAAATTTCCTCTGTTTGTTTTCTATGTTAGTTATATACTTCTTCCCTGAGCATTCATGACACAAAGGGAACTTAATAACCTTTAGTTAAGGAGGGAATGTTGAGTTTTTACACAGGCTTCTTCTCCCAAGTTTGGCAAAGAGACAGGTTAATTAGGTGTTGACTATGAGCAAGCAGGAGTCAAGGTTTAAATAGACTAAACCCATCCCGTCCACTACGTTCCCAGCACCAGCTCTGTGCTTACAGTGTTATTTTCCCTCCTTGAAGGAGTTTCTCAGCAAAAATAAACAGAGAATGAGAGAGAAAGGGAAAACTAGGCAAAAAATTGATCTAGCCTCCCTTAATAGTAGTAATACTTAAAAAACTGATCTCCATGAGAAAGCCAACTGGAAAAGCATTCTGTGTTTCTCAAAAGAGGTTTACATTAAGCTCTCAAAGTAGAATTATTATTATTTGACACACTGCTTTCTTTTGTGTATAAATAAAGCAACAAAACAAACATTTTTCCTTTTAAGTGTCACAGTGGAACACAGTAATAGCATGAGAAAAAAATTTATTCTTGAGAGCAGTAAGAAAATATAAAAAACAGAAAGTCACTAGCATTATGAAAAGGTATTCAAAAAGCAATTTGATAGACAGTCTTAGGAATGCTGCCAAAAATAACATGTGAACTTCATGAAGACTAAGCAGTTGCTTCTGATTCACATGCATACTTAACAGAAAACTAAAAAGAACTTCTTAGCTGGTAAAATTAAAACGTATTTAATTTTCCAGTATTTCCCTTTTATGTAATTTTTTCATACTAATTTTCAGTGAAATTAAATCAAATTATCTACTACAGTATAATGTAGTATAGTTGCATACACTATCATGGTGAAAAACTATTTATTGTTAAAGATGCCACTAGTGATAACTCAGCCAAATAATTTCTAAAAATTGTCAGATGAGATGTTCAGATGGTGTTGGCTGCTTCAGCGTCATTTACTTCACAAGTATCTCAGTCTCCAAAGGTTCTGGAATTTGGCAGCTTATAAATTCTGCTTCCTTTCAGATCTAGTCAAGAGTTAATCACAAGAGTGAACATGTTGTGCATGAAACTACTCTAAATTTCCTCCTCCATTACTGTTCCTGTTACTTGAACAGCTATCAGCAGTCATCTCCCAGTACGTGCATCCATTACACAGCACATGAAACACAATGTGCTTGCCCAGCAAACGGATGGTGTGACCACAGCCCATGCTATGCTCTGCACTGAAATATGGCAGCAGAAGCAGTAAGAGAAATCCTGGTGTGTACTTGTGACCATAAAAAATCTGCACCCACTTTGCTATACTCATTGCTCCCCCTCTCAAAACAACCTTACTTTGAACTGGAGAGAGGAGGGAGAATTGGGTTAGGATAGATGAGCAATTTGCAAATCAATTAAAGTAAACGTGTCAAAGGAGAAACACATTTTGTTATATATATATATATATATATATATATATAATTACCCATAATATTTTATTCATCTATCACCTTACATGTCTTTATACTAAAAGGTTTCCATAATTTTGTGGCTGTCTAGCAAAAATCCTGCAGCAGCCTACAGAGGTCATATTGAGTTTTTTAGTCATAAACTCCACAACTTGCTTGTTTGGATTTTTCATAAAAATTCCAGCACACAACAGATCTGTATGACTACTCTTTACTTTGTGCATCTGTTTTCCAGAAATAATACAGCACTGACTTCAGACCCAGAAGCAGCAAACCCAATGCTCCTACCTCCTTCCCATGTGCTCACAGTCACACTCCCTAACTGCAACTGTATATGGCTTGCCAGAGGCACTTACCAACTGAAGTTGGCATTTCTCCCCACTGCAGAACCACATCCTTGGTTATCCTTCCATATGTGTTGACATAAACTCCTTCATCCTCGTAGCAGACCAGTAGCTCCATCCCATCCGTGTTTGGGAGAATGATGATTGCATGAGGTTGGATACTACTCTGGATCTACAGAGACAGAAAAGGAAGATTTTGTTTTAATGCTGCAGAACTTGTGCCAGAAGAAAGGACAGGCGATTTTTGGTTTTGGCTCACACATCAGGGATTCATAGAACAGCTTGGTTTGGAAGGGACCTTAAAGATCATCTAGTTCCAAATTCACTCACTTTAGAAGTGGTAGATCTGTTCCCCTGGAGCTAGACACCTTACACAGTAACCAAGACCCGTAAACCCTTGGGGCACAAATCCTTTCATCTTAAAGCAGACATCTAAAACCAGGAAAGATTATTTTCTCTGTAGATGTACCTGTTTCTTTCCATAGGCAGAAAGGGAGCCTGGGGCAAGCAGCCCAGATGCAGACCTCAGACCTCTGCACCACATTGAGCAGTGCTTGGAGGGGCCTTTGACACGTCTGCATACAACAACAGGAAACCTTGGTAGTTAAGGCTAGCTGCCTTTGCCAATCCTGTTGAAACTTATCAGTGGGCTGTTGTGTCATTTGTGCTGCTGGGTACTTGCCATGTGCTCGATCATTTAGTTGCCACCCCTGAAATGGTCACGTTAGCCCACACCAGATCTGAGCAGGCAACTCTCAACAATAGAGACATTGATCATGAGGACAGGACTGACACTGAGGCACAAACCCCTAAGTACATGTGGCTGCATCCGCTTAGACCTCTCCACCCAATTTACCACCGCAAACCTTCGGCAGTTATCCACAGGGACAGCCTGACACATGATCATTTGAAGAAAAAAAGGGGTGAGGGGCAAAAGGGGTGATAAACCAGAAAGGAGGAGAAAACCCAACCCAGCAGCAGCACTTACATGTGTTGGTAGATAAATATCATAGACAGATCCTGAATCCACATCAACAGCATGGAAGCCAGCGCAGGAGCCATAGATCACTTTTAGTCTCTGACCCTCTTCTACGGTTAGATCCACCAGCAATGGCTTATGTACCAGTTCTCCAAATGACTGTGAGATAACCAACAGAGAGACTTATTTTACTGCTTAGAACAACAATTTTTTTTATAAAAACATGCTCAAATACACATATTACAGGGTTTTAGCTCCACATGCCTCTGGTCCCCAGCCACCAGACAAGTTAAGCAAACACGTCCCTCATGGTCAAGAACAGATTACTCTGGAAACTGCTGCATTTCAATCACCTAAGCTATTTTCTGTGGAGTTTACTTGGTCTGTTTTCTTTTTTAATAAGAATTGTTTTTCCAAAGTTCAGGGCAATTTGACACTCCTGAAGTACTTCCTTTAATCTGCACAACTGACAATAACTGTCTGTAAATCAGTCTGGCAACTAAACTAAGCCAGCTAACTTTATTCTTGCAGCATTCAAAGCAATACTGTAACAATGCTGAGTATCACTTGATGACTTGTTCTGCTCAGACAAAGCAGTTTAGACTCAGTCCACTTCTCTTTGTCTCGAATCTTATTTATAGAGAAATCAAACAAAAAGTTGTGATATTGTGTCATTTTTAGTTTATGCTTGTTTACAATTCAGACATTTAAGTAATGCCTCTCAGAACTTAAAAAACCTGGCAATTAAAATATAACACAAAGTTTGTGGAGATTTGCCCAAGAACTTGTAATATGGCCGTAACAAACATTTTCATAAAACGGATAACTGCAAGCGGCTACCAGGAAATCCAACATATGGTTGAAATATACTGTTACCTTAAAGGCCATAAATTTATGATATGGCTTTGGTGCCCATGCATAGACTTCGACAGAACTCTTCAATGCAATTACCAAGAACTTGATTCTTTCGTATTTTACTGAAATTTAAGAAAACAAAAGAGAATTCAGCAGTAATTTCAAAGTTTTCAATTACTTGAAGAAAGCAGAAAATTTATGTACATGTGAAGAAATAGTGTCATTTTGAGCTTTTTAGTAACACCACATCTTAGGATTGCTAATTCTATGTAGTTAAGCACTTCGATATATTTATGCCACAAAAGTCACTACACTTATTAGTAATTATGGTAACATGTTACCATATTTAGAATTACCTAGTCAGTATGCACTTATTTACACTTTTTTTCCCCACACTGGACAATGCTTATTCATTCCATGCTTATTCACAAGAAAAAACAGTTTTTAGACAGGGATATTGCAATAAAACTGACTGTGGAAGAGTGTATTGGCAGTTCCAGACACAGCACTGGCAGTGGTACTTTAAACTAACGGCAAAATTTCCCAGAGTAAAGGAAGACAAAAAGAAATTAAAAAAATAATTTAGAAACAACTCAATTTTAAAAGCAAAAGGCAAGATGGATAGAGGAGAATTTTCCTTTGTCCCTAAAGTATGAGGTAACTCATCTAAGAAAAAAAACACCACATAAGTTATCCAAAATAATGTGTGCTCCACAGATGCTAAAATAAATTTCTGTTGCCTCGTTCAAATCACTGGCTAAACCAACCATCAGAAAAAACTCTGTTCTGGACATTCCATAAGTGTTGCTGGATCTGTATTTCCAGCTACCATCTGGTTTTGGGAATGAACAAATCATGAGGACTTACAAATACTGATGTTTGTTTACCAGTTTCCATAATTCTTTCTCATTTCCATAGGGAAAGAAAAAAAATTAGTATTATTTAGATGATGCTGCGACCTCTTTAGCCCAAGTTTATAATAATATGATACTTCTACAAAACAATGTGTAATTCCATGCACTTTCACCTTTTGCTATTTTATCTCCCAACCGAAACAGATTTTGAAATGTGTCAGAAACGACTTTTAAGAAAAACACTTCTTTAATGAATGCTATTTTAATGTCTTTTAGATATCCTACTTCTGTACAAGCCTGCAGTGTTTTCTTTTGGTAGGCAATAGGGAGACCAAGCTAATGCTTGCTTTTATTACTGTGCGGGAAAGGAAGACTTCTGAACTATAAATGTTAAAAGACTTGACGCTTTTTCAACAGACAGTAAAGTCTCTCAATCTCCACAGCTGTCCTGACTAAAACCAGAGCTTTTGTTCAGTCTTGTCTAGCTTACAAGACTTCCTGGAATTTTTTCACAGGGAAGAAGGAGGTGTTGAACAAAATCGCCTGATCTGTGAAAGGGGACTTTGATAATCCTCGTTCTTTGCACTGGGCGCTATCTGGAAATTCACCCAAATCTTAAGTTTCAAAAGAGCAATTTATCATTTAGAGGAGCTAAAAGTTGCCTGAAGCAACTGAGATCCATATACATCACTTCATCGAGACCCCCGTTGCATCAAAAAGACAAAGAAGCGATTAGTGCCAGCTGCCTTGGTGACTGCGTCCAGACTGTGGGCCCAACTATTGGCAGACTCTCCTTCTTGGGAACTGAAGCGCAGCTGTCAAAGAGACCTCTCACTACCTGAAGAAGTCTACTGTATTTCTATGGTTCAGAGAGAAGTTCAGTGCCAGGCTGCAGCCCAGCATAACAAATCCTTCTTCATCTGGAAGAGAATGCTCTTTGTTTCAGTGCTTCCCCGCTGGAAAGCCTCCTTTCATTAGCTATTGGTGTACTATTGTTAACAGGCCACTTCATTATGCTGCTGAAACCCTGGGGTATAATACCAGAGAAGTGCATTATTAATTGTTTTCGGGGTCAAGTTCCTGGTTCAACAGTCTCTTACTGCCATTGCCCTTGATTACACCCCATTAACAGGTTTTTCCAAGAGCAAAAGCATGACAGGAGGAGACTGCAAACAGCTTGATTGCTGCTGCTCCACATTGACTGACACAGCTGGAAAGAACTGAGCTGGCTCTTGGGAGAAAATCAAATCAAAAGCAACATCCAATGCCACTTAGGATGCACCATGAAATCGAACCAAGAGAAAGAGCTCTTGGTTCATATCCCCACCTGCAGGGCAGCAGGCTCACTGCATATTCCGCAGGCTGTGAATGCTACACGTTTTTCACTAGCTTTGTTGGAAGTTTTGATAGCCAAATCCATTTGTAATACTTAAAACCACTCAAAGGGCACCTGCCTACTGAAAACACACTTCATCCTGTAACTATACTGCAGTGGATCTGAGACAGCATTAGGGAATTTCATGAACTAAGAGGAATCAATGAATCATCCTGAAGTTAAACATATGCTTCTGTTCCCAAATGCCTTCCCAAAGCTCACGCACTAGCTGGGCTTCCTTTCTCCTCCCACTCTTTCATTTTTCTTTTCCTTTTTTTTTTTTTTTTTCCTCTAGTCTTCAAAATCAACATTCAAGAGAAACTTTTTTCAATCTATTCCACCATGTAAATTCACCATGGTAAAAGATAGGGAAACTTGTTGGTGAAGACAGCCATTGCTGGGGACAAGAATCCCTTTGTTATCTAAAGGGTCTAAGAGAGGTGGTGAAATATTACCAGTTTTCACTGTCCATATCACCACCCTTCTAGAAGCTGCATCCATTACAGGAAGGAGACAGATAGGGACCCTCTCCAGCTCACAGCCCATCATCCCACCAAAAAGCCTCTCTCATCTTCAATTTAACTCAGTAACTTGAAATCTGTCCTGGTACTTTGCCAGCAAAGTTCACCCTGAGGAATAGGTAAGACAGTTAGAAACAAAACCAACCAAAGTTAAACCTAGTTGCTACATTCACTGCAGTTCTCTTTTTCAGCCACCCTTTATCCTGACTATTTGATTACTGCATTCACTACTCACCAACTTTATAGTGCACACAGCCTTCCAAGTCGCCCACCGTTGTCCAGCCCTGTTTTTTTTCCACTTCAGGGTCATTGTGAAGGATTTTATTTCTTAACCAGGACAAATAGTAAACTCGTAACTTGTTCTTCTTACCTGGCCACAAAATGAAAAAAAATGGTTTGTCTCCATAGGAAGATATTTGCAAAAACCCCTGCCCAGACAAACAGAAAGCCCTGCAGAGCAAACCAAAATAATGATGAAGTAGAAAATGCTGCAACCACAGAAATCTCCAACAGTTTTTACGTCTACCACAGCTTCACCCCAGACTCCACCCAGACATGCACTGTACTGATAATCAATGACAGGGACACCTGGTAAAGCCACATGAACAAAAATGACAGACTCAAGGGAACAGCTCTTTGGCTGTCTGGTTCTTAGGATTTAAACAATTTTCATCAGAATAGGCTATACTCCCACAACAAAAGCACCAGATAGTCATGCACTGAGATTATATATACATAGCTGAGTCAGAGTGGCTCTTTTTGGCACAAAACTGTAGCAGAACAGCACGATGGAATATGAGACCTGAAATTATCTATAAAGCTATAAGAAGGAATAGGACTGGTTTGAAAGGAGGAAGTGCAAATGAAAAAGAATAGGGATATGATATGTATTTTTACAAACTCTTCTCAGTTTGTGGCCTGGACATTTGCATCCATTATATCACCCTCAGAGACACCAAGTGTTGGAGTTTTATTAAGATTGTTCATGGTGTTGCTTGAAACAGATGAGATAAGAAATAACACAAACACGCTGTTTGCAGAGGTGAAGGAAGAGTGCAGATTTACTGGCAAAGTCCGTGATCCAAAAGAGAAAAATCATAACAATCTTCCCATTTTTATAACATTTTGAGGACCCATCTCTCATACTATCCAATTAAAGTCCATTTTACTTCTATGTTACCCCAACATTCAACAGAATTGTCCCTTATTACTTAACCCCACCTATGTCTAGCCCCTAGTAGACCTGGAAGCCTAAGTCTATGTTTTGTCTTGTACCCCACTCATCTACACATAAGAATGCAAATACACAGGAACACAGGCTCTTCTGGCCCTTAATATTCCAAGTTATCCAGTGAATTCTTAAAAATATTAAGTATACCATTAAGGCAACATTGGCAGTAAACAATTTCATTACTGAACCACTTTACACCAGTTTTGTTGTAAGGAAGAATGTACAATATCTGAAACTGCAGTGAGGGTATTTCACATGGCCCATGCAAACTTCATCCACTTGCTAAAAGCTGATGACTGCTTTGTCAGCAGCCCTTCCCTTGTGCTGCAAGGGGTGTAATATATATCAGGGTACACACAGAAACTGAAAGAAGTTTTTCTTATCCACAGGTGAGAGAAACTATTTGACCAGGCTGCCCTATCTTCAACTGACAATGCATGTGCCACATCATGAAAATACAGTGCAGACTCTTAACTCTCAATATGAGAAGGCCTCTTTGAATGCCAAGCAAGGTTCATGATAAACTTTATCAGTGATTCTTTAACAACTAAGGGCCTCCAAAGCATTTGCTGAACTAGTGAGAAGGTGGCCCTAAACGCACGTACTCAAAGTTGCATCCTCCTTTCAGCTGCTTTGCTGCTCAAAACCACTACAGTTCCACAGATCACGCTGTGGGGGATGAAGGGATATCATCCCTGCTTTGACTAGGAGCCATTTAATAAGGCTCCATGAGGTCTCTACAAGGAAAGGAAACAGGAGATGCTCTCAGAGACCCTACTTGTCAGTGTAGTAGCTCCATGCTCATGCTTCACCAGCCATCATGAGGTGGCCAGGTGACTGTTGAGAGTGTTTCACAGACCTGGGAGGTAAGAGGAAGACAGGTGACCTGTACTACAGTCACTGCTGGGCTGGCCAAGAGACACAGTACTGGCCTATGCTGCAGAAGGCTGTGACCTGTCAAGATGGCCCACCTGGCAGCCTGCCTGCCAGATCCAGCCACAGAGTTCAGCTAATAACTTTATGTCTTTTAAGTGTTCACATGATACCTACTGATGGATCAGTTCACAGTTGGCTGCTTGGGGGATACTGGCCTAGAGCAGGACATGAGGTCCAAGCATTGGGACCACCTTCCTGTGCTCAGCCAGCTCCAAACTGGGGTCCTGGAGCTGGCATAGACTCCCTACCCTGACAGTAGGGCATCCCCTAACAGAGCTGGGCTTCTCAGAAAAAGCACCTGTAGGCGTTGGAACAGCATATGGGGAAGCACAGCTTGCAAACAGGATGCTCCACGGACTTCAGCATCACAAGGCACTGCGTTACAAAGACACACAGTTTGAAAGATTTTTTTTATAATTACCTGGATTGGGAAGGGTAGGAGGAAAAGAGAAGGCAGTTTCAAAGCTTAAACTGGAACTTGAGACCTGATTGCAAATACTGGACCTGCTACTCAGTTTTAAAAGCCTTTCCGCTCTGAAGGCATGCAATGAAATGTGAAGTAACATTGCACTGTCCTTCATTTATCTCCACTACAAATGGGACTGTAGATTTGGCAGTAAATGAGCATCCTAATTTATTGCCTGACTTCCTATTTATTAATCCATGGTTCATAAAGCGATAAAACCCTACTACTCCTGTAGCTTTCCCAAGATTTGGAGAAGAGACTGGAGCAGGAAAAGAGTATTCCAAAAAGTCCCACATCTGACCAAGAAAAGGTGCTCCCATGAAAACAGTGCAAACAGTAGGCACAATGGTCCTTTTAGAGACACTGAAAAGTAGGACACATAGTCCATACAGAAGCCACTGGTATTCTGGGCAAGGAAGACCTCAGAGGGCTCAAGGTCAGTACAATGCACCAAATGCTTTTAAAACTATCCTGTTCACCAGGAGACAAATTCTGCCTCAGATATTTCTAAGGCTGTAGCTTCCCCAGTAGCTTAGTCAAACTGAAGACTCAGAACAAACAGTACACATGGGAATTTCCCAACACGTGGCTAATTTTTTTTTAATTTTGGTTCACATGATGTGCACCAGGGTATTTCTCTCCAAGGAGAAACATTTTTCAAAACAACAGAGAAATATTTCAAGTGTGTTCCCATTGTGTTTTGGTGTCTAGACCACAAGGAAAAGTGACAAGACAGGAAATTCCTCTGCCTTTCTGTAGCCTGACATGAAAAGAGCAGGACCGGTTAGTTATATAAACATGGCTATGCATGTATTTCAACAAGTTATGCTGCTCTTAACGTTCACAATGGGAGTGGGGGATTAGATCCTTCTCTTTGTAAAGTTCTACCAGTTAATTTAGATAGCACTCAAAAAACTGGTCTGTTTTACTTTTTGGGGGGGATCTAATCATTACAGTCACGAAGTAAGAAAGAAAACTCTGCTCCAGCCATCAAATTAACTGATCAGCTAGTGACTTCTATGAGAACTTTCGGCTTGGATTCTCCCACAGACATAGTTTCAAATGCAAAGTCCCTTTTCTTACACTAAGTTTTTGTTCTCATTGTAGCCGTGGTTTATTACGCAAGCAGATTCTAACCAGTTCTTCTACTCTGTCATCTCTTTCTACCTTCCTGGTGCCACCATCAGCCAGTTGGGCTGGCAAAACCCCCAGGGAGCCACAACTGGAATGTGTTCTGTATGCATGTTGCCACTCTCACCTCCAGCATTTTTATGACTCTGTACTGCAACACCTGAGCAGCTGAAACAATGTTTTTGCCTCTCAACAGTATGAACTGAAGAACCAATCAACCACTTTGTTTTACCTGAAAAGCTTTCTTGTACCAGTTCTAGCAGGCTCAGTATCTCAGTAGCAAAAGCTCTGCTGTCAAATAGTTTTGTATTTCAGGTATAAATCAATTTCAGGTTTTCAAATTCAAGAGCGCATATTAAAAGCAATTTTAGGTGGTAATCCGCTCAAAATCCTAACACATTGCAACCTCTTTGCACGATGCTGTGACACCTTTCAAATGCCACCACCATCAGCACATCACTACCCAAAGACCTCGTGGGAACATAAAGCTGGATGCACCACAGCAAGATGAATAATACTCCGAGTTTAGCTGTAGCAGTGCCAGGATGAAGCTCAGAGGCAATTCCATAACCAATTTGCCAAAATATACCATTTGCAGAAATACAACCTCACTTCAGCATTCCAATTTTGCCTGGAGAAGTGAAGCAACTCACAGCAAATAAAAAGATACTTAGGGAAGTCCAGCATGATGGCAAAAAAAACCCCTCAGAAGTGCAGCACAGAAGGAAAAAGCAAGATATAAAGGGGAACTTGGGCATAATAGCATTATGGTTTCACTGAGGATACTCCCTCAGTCACACTTTTCAGTGCTCAAGGATGCCTCTTTCCTGCCTCATATTCCATAAAACCCCTTGAATCTCCCATAAAACATAGGAGGTGGGACAGAGACAAAGGCATAAAACAGTCAAAGATGAGCTGATTTCTTAAGGGTTAATGTAGCATGTTTTCACAGAGGAAGCAATAGCTTAGAAGGAAACAAAGAAAACGGATGTGTCAGGGTACTCCAACTGTGACTGACGGAAACATAAAAAAACTGAAACCAATTATACACAAGACTGAATCACAGACATTTGTCTGTGTAGAGTATTTTCAAACCAACGGATTTTACACAAGTTGGATTATACAGTATTTTTGTTTACAAGGTCTGCTATAGAATAAACTCTATCAAATGGTGCCTTTCAAACAGTTTGTATTTTAACATACAGCATTAGACATCAAAAGGACACACTGCAGGTTGTGTATTTTTAACTGTTGCTTGATTCATCCTTTACTTTTTATAGATTTCACAGCATAGCCATAGCTGTAGCTGAGAACGTAGCAAGCAGCAAGCCAATAAAATTCAGTTGTTCCAGACAGAAACAAGTCCCATGGGAATGATTCTTTGGACCTGTGATGGCACAACATTGCTAATGCATTAAACTCCATTGAATTCTCTAGGTATGTGCCCTTTTGCACAAGCATTGGGAGAGCCAGAGAGCTCCTCCGGTGGACTCAGAGAGGTTGCAAAACCAACAAAATTTAGGTGGATCTGAACAACAACACAGGGAACACTGTAAGAAACTCATTCAACATTCTCCCCTGTCAGACACACAGAGCACAGCAAAGACTGATTTTTCAAACAAAACAAAATGAAGATAAATGGCTGAACAATACCTGTGAAGGAAGAATAACAGTGCAACACATCAAGTTACCTAACAGTAACAGCAGGATAATTTATTCAATAACTCTCTGGAGCCAAAGAGTCTGGAACCTCAAGCTTCACAAAACACAGTTTTCATCAGAGCACACAAAACAAACACAACAATCACCACAACCCTTCATTTCCTGTTGCTTTGCTGTCTACAAGTCACACCCAGTGAGAGATCAGGCCAAAAGCTGCACCAATCTGCCTTCTCAGTCTGGTAATTTCCACACCATGTACACATTCTACTCCTCTCTCTCAAAGACACACTCTTACTGTGCATCATATTAAAAGCAAGAGCTTTTCCCAAGCTATAATTTTTAATACACAAGAAAGATGTCTTTAAACCCAACTAGCAAATTTTGGTTTTGTTAGAAAGGGGTCAGGTTGAAAGCAATTATGCCAAAGAGAAAGAATGTCATTTGCACAAATTTCACAAAGCATCAACTTTCAGCTTTCAAATACTGAAGAAGCAAAGACAGACATTTCTCCCAATATCATGCAGCATTTTTAAAGATCACCCTACAGAAGGAAGAACAGGCGGCAAGGAGCCACGGGTGTTGTGTGGAAAATCATTCACTTGCAGAAATAATCTGTAGACTCAGAGAGGTGAAATGACGGAAAACACACTGGCTTCAGTCAAGTCAAGACTTTGCCCTCAAAAGGTTGCCAAGAAAAGCTTTCTGCCATGCCATGCCAGACGGAAGAAAAATATAATGCACAACAGTTGACTTTACCAGAAATTGTCACCAAGACATTCAGGCCTTCAAGTACATCCATTTGCTGGAATCGTCTTCGATTGATGAGTGGATAAACCTTCCCCTGCCCACTTCTGTCTAGGAGCATCAGACCACTTTCAGTGCCCACCAACAAGTTCACTCCTAGAAGAAACAAAACCAAAAATCCAAGTTAGCAGGTACATTTTTCACATGTTCTGATGAACTGATGATAGACACAGCAACTGTCTTGTTTCAAGCAGGTTTAACCACCGCTGGTTTGGTCTCAGTTGCCTGCAGCCTAAATGATCTCATGATGTAGAGACTGTCTACATTATCTGCCTCCAGTGACTACTGACACCAAACAGTATTCTAAAGAACAAGAGACTGGTAGACCACAGAGAGCTTTCTAAAATCAGAGTCACAGAATCACATCATATGGAAGGGACCCACAAGGATCATCAAAGTCCAGATCCTGGCCGTGCACACAATCACCTCCAAGAGACACATCACATGCCTGGAAGTATCATCCAAACGCTTTTTAAACTCTGGTAGGCTTGGTGCTGTGACCGCTTCCCCAGGGAGCCTATTCCAGCACCCAAACACTCCCTTGGGTGAAGAATGTTTTCCTAATATTCAATCTAAACCTCCTCTGACACAACTTGAGGTAATTTCCTCAGATCCTGTAACTGGTCACCACAGAGAAGAGATCAGTGCCTGCCTCTCCTCTTCCCCTCACGAGGAAGTTGTAACTGCAATGAGGTCTCCCCTCAGTCTCCTCTTCTTCAGGCTGAATCAAGTGACCTCAGCTGCTCCTCACATGGTTTCCCCTCAAGGCACTTTATCATCTTCATTGCCCTCCTTTGGACACTCTCTAATAGTTTAGTATCTGTCTTATATTGTGACATCCAAAACTACATACAATATTGAAGATGAGACCACATCAGTGTGGAGCAGAGCAAGACAGTCCCCTCCCTCAACTGATATTGACTCATATTCAACTTTCCATTGACCAGAACTCCCAAGTCCCTTTCCATGGCACTACTTTCCAGCATCTCATTTGCCAGTCTGTACATATATCCAGGGTTGCCCCGTCCCAGGTGCAGAATCTGGCACTTTCCCTTGTTGAACTTCATACGGTTGGTCTCTCTGCAGGGCCTCTCTGCCTTCAAGGGAGTCAACAGCTCCTCTCATGTTTTGTACCATCTGCAAACTTGCTTAGTATCCCTTCTAGTCCTGCATCAAAGTAATTTCTGAAGATGTTGAGGAGCACAGGGCCCAAGATGAAGCTCTGTGGAACCCCACTAGTCACAGGTCACCAGTCTGATGCTTCCCCGTTCACTATTACTGTCTGTGCTCGATTGCACAATGTATTTATCTAGCTGTATGGTGGACAGAGCATCACTTCCCAAACAAAAAGGCATGCTAATGCTGGAAGAGGGCTGAGGCACAAAGTAGTACGCAAGCCTATGTATTCCAAAAATGTATTAACTCTTGACATGAACATGGCAATAAAATAAGTTCCCACCAGGAGAAACATATTCTGGTGCAGCCCTCCTTTTAAAGGACAGGCACCAGGTTGGTTCTCAGCTTCACAACATTCTTTTCTATCTGAATGGTAAAACTAGAGGAACTGTAGCAATTTTGTGATGACAGGTTTCTCCTAAAGACAAAGCAAATACAGACAAGTAAAGTCAGTAGGCCAGTTTCTTTATACAAATTTTCAAAGATCCATTGGAACAGTTTCCAAGAGTATTTAAGGTCCATTATATTTTTTAAATTGTGTATGTCTATATGAGGCTAAATTTTAAATATCTATTAACATATTATAATTCTTAAATTTCCTAACTATTTATTTTCAATATTGTTTAAGTCCAGAAGCTCACAAATTCTGCAGACAGGTCAGATACAGCACAGGGAATGGAAATCAAACCAAAGATATGATTCATTTTATTAGACTTTCATGTTGTTCCCAATGTAAAACTTGCCATCATTTAGTACAATAGAATAATGAAATAAGAAAACTGAAACTCACACATGATCATAGTTACATTGCTTAATGGCCTTAATCTCTAGTCAGACAATTAATCCCCAGATACAACTATACTGGTGCCAATGGGTTATCTGTGCTGATCCCATAAAGAATCTTTTCTAATACAGCAGGTGGGCCCAGTGCACAGGTGTGTATCTCAGTGTGCTCTGCACCTATGGCAGTGACATGCCTTCTCAGAATACTGAAAAAGGGAATTGCTCACCTAAACAACACCCTGGCTACAAGGCATGGGAGTGATTTGTAAAAGGGAGGGCACATTAAACCTGGCACAGGGGGGCACAAGATGTCTCTGAAAGGGAGAGGTTGTAAGGCGGGGAGCAGAGCAGCAGCCAGGAGGAAGTAATGATGCAGAAAGGGGCTGAGCTGCATTTGCTGGAGCACTCTAAAAAGTCTCTGGGTGGATAAGAAAAACAGATGTAGCCTATGGCAAGATCAGAAACCACCACGCATCTCCATTTTCATCTCTTGCCGTTTCAGTAAGCAACCTCAGTCCCCAGCAGTCCCCAGAAACAATCACATATCTTTGCTCAGACTTGCTGCTCTGCTACTTCTCCTGGGAGGCCTATCACCCTCCCAGGCTCTCCTTCAGCAGATGACACTTCCTTCATCCCCATCCTGCCCACCTCCTGCCTCTGCATCCCCCACACAGTTTGCACCCACTAGATCTCACCCCATCCCACAGCTCTCACGGGCATTTCACCATGACAGCACTTTCACACAGACTGTCTCTCATACTGGAAGACATTCTCAAACTGGGAAAGCAGCAGAAGGAAGCAGGGAGAGCAAGATATATGTGAGTCAGGGCTCAGCACAGGCTGCAGCAGCTCCAAATCAGCCAAGGAAGTGCCCAGCAGTTGGTCTCCTCCTTCAGCTTCAGGATTCATTGACTAAAGGTGTAAGTGATTCAGCTTCAGTGTGTATGTCTGTATGTTTTCCAGCGTGGATTACAATTGCAAGCCAACTGCAAACTGCTCCCTAAGGGTCCTTTCCCCTCTTTGCTCATCAGGGCTCCATTGCTCTCATCTCCACTACAATCTCTCTTTCTGCTGCCTTTGTGGTGCAGCTGTTCCTGCTTCAAGTTCACATGCACACCTGTCCCTGATCCCATCCCTTAGCTATATGCATTTTGAGCTTAAACTAATGAGGTACTACACTGATGGCAAGCAGTGCTTGTGTTTTAAAATGCGGACACCCTTGTTGCACGCAGATAGCAAAGCTCTTCTACCACCACCTTACAATTAAGCAGGTCTGTTGTTTTTGAACAAATGGAAATGGTTCCTGAAAAAGTATAGGCTGTCTGTGGAGGCTGGGTGCAAAAAATCTATGTTACTGCAGCCATACCATTAACATTGACTTTCACCACTCAGAACTAGAAGAAACAGCATCACCAACCTAACGCAATTAGCAGCCTGCCAGACACTACTGGATTCACCACTGGTAAAGGCAAAGCAAATCAAAGCAAAGCCAAGTCCTCCTGTTTTAGATTAAGAAACATCACCATGAAATGGTTTAATTTGCTTAAGGGTAAAGGAAGCTAAACCTTATCAAGAAATAAGCAGCTTGTGTCACCATCAGTTTGGCCCTAAATGTTTAACAAGGAAGAGCTGTGTTACAGCTGTAACACACTTCCAGGATTTTACACCTATTCTTTAAATCACCCTAACAGTCAGATATAGATCAAAGAAATATAAAACCACTAATATGAATTGCTATTGGCAAAACAAGGCAGATCAGAGAAATTATGAGTGATCATTACTGATACCATATGATTTCTGTCTGTCTTTGCCCTCTCACAGTCTGAAAGTTTACATTTGCAGAAGCTCTCATTTTATCAGAGAATGATATACATGAATACAAGCAGAAATAGCATTGGGGTAAAAATTCCAGTAAATTCTGGAAATAAAAAAAGAGCAGATAGAAAGATAAAGTGTTGAGAGAGCTCTTTAACTGTCATATCTCTGCAGCCAAGAAGACCGGGACAATAGTGCTGTTCTGAGAAAAAAGAAATGCTAGGAATAACCCCAAAAGAGAACTAGAGCTTTGGAAAGAGCTATGAAAATGTAAGAAACAGAAGTGGACTGTGTTACCTATACAATCATCACATGACTCAGGGAAATGGCCAACTCTCTTCTTCATAGTTTTTAAAATTACATTAACAGTCTGTCAAGATTAGAGATGCTAGATAAATACATATGTAACATACACAAGTATCAGCTGTTAACATCTAGATAACAAAAAAAAAATTCATGTGCCCCAATAGATTCTGGCCAAGAAAGAAATGACACAGCAGAAAAAAGCTCTCCCTGGGTGTTGCAGCAGCAATTCCACATTGTAGCAGGCAACAAGCACTGCTCTAAGCATGGTGAAGTGTGGGATCCTGACTAACTGGTCTGGCATCAACACAAATTATCTCTTGGGACAAGAAGACCCAGCTTCTCTCTGCAGTAGCTACTCTTAACAAAGCTAAGCCACAGTCTCAAAATGGAAAATGTCCCTCCTACCTTTTATCCCCTCTTCCTTCCTACATAAACTGATGACCAAGGTGGCAAGCCATCTTACAAAACATATCTTAATCAAGCTCTGCAACAATACATTAGCAAGACCACAAGATGATTATTTTTCGAAAGAAATATCCTGTGTGTACCAGGTGTACAATGCAACGACTATTAGAAGCTCCCAAAAGATGATGTACATCCAAGAGACGTACCAGTAGGGTTTAAAGAGAGCTGAAAAGTCCTAACCAACTAAATGAGCCTTTCTCAGGCAAATAGCGACAGGACAAGAGGACTCAAGCTGCACCAGGGTAGGTCCAGGATAGGCACCAGGAAGGATTTTTCACCACAAGGACAGTTAAGGATTGGAACAGGCTGCCCAGGGACGTGGTAGAATCACCATCCCTGCAAGTGTTCAAGAAATGACTGGATGTGGCACATAGTGCTATGGTCTAGTTGATGTAGTGGTGTTCGGTCAAAGGTTGGACTCAATAACATTGAAGAACTTTTCCAACCTTAATGATTCCACGATTCTAAGTCTGAACTTCGCCATCAGAAGCATATATATACACCAGTGGGAAATTATATCAAAGCAGAAGCAACATACTGTATACAACACAGTAAAAATCAGCTCTTGCAACTAGAAGATGTGAACAGGCGCTGAATAAAAGCAGAGAAACAGTCACAGGTTTGGAGAGTCTTATCAAAGACTGCAAGCTCATACTGGCACATCTACACTTCAGAAATGCAGGAGGCAAGGGAAGAATACATTTGCATTACCCCATAAGGCAGCACACAGTATCTCGGAATTGAATCTCTTCTTGTATTTGCGAATCTCTGGTGTATCACTCTGTGGCCGCGTATTTGTGGGATTCACATTGACAACCGATCCTTTCCGCGTAGGGTCTTGCCTTATTGCCTCTGATCTCATTGCTTCACTAGAAAACCCTACTGAAAAAAAAACAAAAGTAAAGTGCATGTAATATCCTCCAAGTGCTAAGTTCTGGCCATATACTCTTTATACCACACAACCCAAATCAGTAACTGAGAATACTGAGAGTCTTTTTGTAAGAAATGTAAATGGAAAAAGAAAATAAACTATGCAATCCATTGCAAATCAAATTAAAAGCATGATGGTAACATTCTTATGTACTTGAAAGAGCCACTGAAGTCACTGAACCCTTTTTCAGTTGTCATCTTCAGCTAATTTACTTACCCACAGAAGTCACAGTTGTCCCACTAGATGGAGAAATCTGTAGTAATCTGGGGTCTATAAAAGGTGTAAAGGAGGAGGAAGATTTGTGTTTCTGGAGTGTGTTACTAGCGGACTGAGTCTGCAATGTAAATTTCAACTTTATTAATATTAATGACAATAAAAAGCATGGATAACAACAACCAACATTTTAAAGTCACTAGAGAATTATGCTACAGAGCTTCCCCAAGCTTTTATACTTCCTTTATAGATATATGATGCACTACAGGCAGCAGACCTGAACTAGGTATATATGCACACTGCACACATTAAGCAAAATGCAATCAGCTAAAATGTCATCCCTGACCCTCAGTTACTAACAAAGCTTTTTAGGACAAGCCACTACAATCAGGCACAAAGTAAGGGAATGTCTCTCCTTTTAAAAATCTGCTTAAATTTATGTATACTATTTTATTTGCAAGCTGTCCACTACCTAAAATTTTTTTATTTTATGAAGCATCTCCTGAATTGAGCTAGTTTAATAAATTATGAAGTTTGATCTCTTGGTTTGTGCAACAAAACCAGAACGATCTCGGATCAAGCATTCACTTCTATGATGGATTATGTTTCACTGTTTGCTACTGTTCATTCTCTCTTTTTGTTTAATCTGTGCCTCTTGCCAGAAAGCTGCAGCAGGTTCTTCCACCTTTATTTTACAAAGAAACATATTACACCTGTATCGAACAAAGGGGCTCATTAGTTTGGAAGGTGTAGCAAACGGTGATATGACACTGTGAATATGTAGTGGATAAAATCACTGGTGCTTGCCGAGTTACAAGGTCTAAACATGAAAAAACACAAAGAAAGAAAGAAGACAAGTGAAACAATGAACTGTTAAAAGTGGAAATGGAATGACTTTAAAACCCTTGCCAGTTTAGTATTATAGTGACAACATTGCATACTGAAGCAGAATGGGACAAGTGAAATAAAAAGTATATATATAAAGGGTGTGCATGTGGGTAAGTTATATCAAGCAGTACTAGGTTTTTGCTCAGCTTTATGCAAATGTAGTTATGAGATACTTCTTTAGCATCAGCTAATCTTCAACTTCTGAACTTCCTAAGCCTCTACTCTGCAGAAAAAATAGCAATGGGTCTTTGGAGTGTATTGCTTCCCTGAACAGCTCAATACGAAAAGGCTCCTTCATCACCAGGTACTGTCCCAGCCTCCACTTCCCAAGCTGAGTTAACTGAACCTTGCTTACTTATTGCTTAGACCAAAGTAATGAGCAAGCATAACTCTAGATCAATCAATTGATCTCTACAACCTACAAGAGTGTGCTTTTAGAAAGATCAAAGACCAATGAAGCATAGCTGAAAATTAAGTATTATCCTGAATGCATTTCCAGGAGGAAACTCTCCCTCCCACCCACCCTCCTGCTATGTGGTTCAGAAGCATTTTTGATTATGTGATAAATGTGCATTGCCATCAGCCTACCCAGCACACTGCAACCTCTCCTTATCACAGCACTGGCACACCTACATGACAGGACTCTACCTTGAGAAGCTGCAGCTTCTTTTCACCAAGTTTTGTTTCCCTGTTAGAGAGGCTCTCCCTGTAAGCCAGGCTGGCCACCTAGCCAGGAGGGGAGACACCAAAACAGGCTCCTTCCTTACTTGCTAGAGCTGGTAAGGGCCAAACGACGCCCTTCATTCATTCACACATGTGCATATACTCTGCTGTGAGGAGTTACACACACGTGAAGGACCAGGCTTTCCCACCAGCATCTGATAAGGGAAGGGACCATCCTGGGATCAGCCCAGAAGGACAACAAGGATTTTTCCCCAAGGCAAAGCCCTCACCTGGATGCAACCAGGGCTGGTGAACAGTCATCTTTATACAGCTGCTTTTTTAACTACACATATACTTGGAAAAAACCCAAATATTTTTTTCCCATTCATTATTCCAAAATAACAATACCTCGGGCTTTTAAAACCATCCCGGGCAACATCTAATTTGTTCACTTAGCCCATGTGGCAAGGTTTAAAGAGCCAAATCCTTTCACAGCCACTTCCTCTCCCAAAGGGTGAGTTTCCACAAGCAGCTCCTCATATGTGTGGACTTACTAGTCCTGTCTTTACTGACAAAGCCAAAATTAACTGCTAATTCTGAAGAGGCACATTCCTTGCAATTAGCCTGCTCCCGAAATAAAACAAAATTAAAAAAATGAGTATTGGCTTGAAAATGCAGTAATCAAGTTTAGTTTAAAATGAATGCCATGCAATTAATGACTCACTAAGAGGAAGCAAAAATAGTAAACTGACAAGTTTGGCGTGGGACTGCTCTAGAGTTAACGGCTTCTTACACAGAACTGAAATGTGTTATTTAGGGGGTGGGAACAAAGGTGACAGAAAAAAAAAGCAGGGGAGATTGGCTGGAGTTCCTTTGCAAACTAGCTAATAGGCAATGCTGCTATAACCCTACGAAAGCAGCCAGCTGTGGTGTAAGACATACCTCATTAGTAGTTAGCTTGTCCTGGGGTGCCTGTGGGGACATGGTGGGTGTCGGCTGGCTGGAGGATGGGGAGGAGGAGGTGGAGGAAGTGGAGGAGGAATGGCTTTGCTGTAAGAGATCTGGCAAGAGGTGAATGCGACCGGCAAAGCCATTGCTCTCATGATGGCTGGCACGCTTTTTGTCAACTGTACTCTGTAGAAAAAACAGGCACACTTGTCTTGCTCAAGTGCTGTTTAAAGGTCTATATCCCTAACAACCTCTCTCCTTCTCTCCCTCACTTCCTACCTTTTCACATTTATTTTTTAATTGATTTTTTAAAATAAGCTCATAATCCATGCTTTAATGCCTGGATGGAAAGGGAAAAGCAGGCAGCACTACTAGAATTCATCAAATTCCCACCTCTTCCGGCAGGCAAAAGCTTGGTTCCTGTAGTTGACTTGCACAGCCAGTTTCATCATCAAAAAAAGAGTAACTGCGCTGCTAAGTCCAACACTACAACAGGGACAAGCACATTTTTGGGGGTGGTGACTTTTTTCCCTATTGTTTTGTTTAAAACTAACTTAGATCCTATATAGATAGCAGTTTGGACTTTCTGGAGAATGCCTGCAACTAACTATTTAAAACAATAACCACTAAATCTTAATTTTCAAACCAGAGGGCTCAATTAAGAAATTGGCATTCAGTTGTGGAACTCGGAAATGCGATTGCTGAGGAAACTCCTATAAGCTAGCACGCTCATTAACACACAAGCTCATTGAAAGGCAGGGAATCATTATCTTCCAAATGCACAAGAATGCAGTATTTTCAGAATCAAAGGCAACAACACAGCACTCTAGCTCTGTCCACATTCTCCACCTCACCACCTATTTTGCTTCTCTCTCACACCAACTGTTGTGTGAATTTGTATGTACGTGTGTGTGTATGTTATCTGAGTGGTCTCTATGCCAGGTTCAAAACAATCTTAAAAAACCCTGAGTGCTCCCACTCCAGTCTCCCTCCCAGCCCCACTCCTGAGACACATTTGGTTCTATTATAAAACTAAACTAAGTTCTTGCTCCAGGTACTTGCTTCACACACCTGCAGCTTTTCTACCCTTCGCTCCCACAAACTTGGAGATATTCTGCATGGTGCTGCCATGGGTGTCACTGGAAAGCATGCAAAACAGAAGCAAGGGGTGAAGGGCTACTCTCTTCTTTGCATGCATCAAATATGCTCTTTATCTGAAATTCACTACAGCTGTGTCTTGATAATACAAACAACAAATATAATGTAGAAACAGCATGGGTGAATGAGCGAGTGGGTTAATGAGCACAAAAAGGGTGCAGCACTGCATAGGGAAGGGAAAGCAATACCTGTCGAACAATTAAGGTGCCCTCCTTAGAAGGAGTCAAGGCAGGTTCACTCTCCACATCATCATGGACAATCATGGTTTTCACTGACTCTGTTTCACCGTTGCTCAAGTTCAGTGTTGACCTGTTTGTCAGATAAGAAATAACTGGAGTGAGATAATAATGCTGGTGCCCTAGCTGTGCACCAAAGCACACTGAAAATTAACTTGTATTGTGACCAGAGTGGAATATTTACATAACTCGCCTAGAAAAACCCCTCTATTAAAAAAAAAAAGGAAGTCAGGAAATTGTTACACACTTCTTGCTTTGTAACAAATCAAGGGAAAAGAGGGAAAGAATACTGAGATTACCCTCAGTATTTAAAAATATGAACATACAAGGCTGCTATGTCGTGCTCACAGATTGTGGTAAGCTGAAAGCACTAACATATAAGCCAAAATAGTCAACATCCTTTTCCTTCAAACCCCTATTAAGGAAAACAGATGTAAAACACTGTTAGAAGAACTAACACTGCTCGGACATCATCTGGTCCAGAAGTAGATTCATCTGCTCCTTCTTGTTCCATATCATCATCTTCCTCATCTGTTGTCCCTGAATCCTCACTTGAGGATGAGTAATCTGTTACTTTATGTGGAGGTCGCACATCCTCTACTGCTCGCAATTCCTTTGCCAATGCAGTTAAATCCTGATGGGACAGGAAAGAAAAAAAAACTGATGTTGTAGAAGAGAGAAGAATAATTTTCACAACAAACCCACAGGATTAGTGCTTGAGTTTGGTCACTTGTCCGCTGCCATGTTTCCATTGCCCTGGAAGTACTGTGTCCTTAGACTTACTCATTACTAACACTTATGAAAACTCACTCTCTGACACATTAAAGTATCAGAAGAGTCAAACTAATGGGGTCTTGCCATATCACAGAAAAACATATATACTCCGAATCCCGACTATCCTGACTATGTCTTCAGTTTATCCTATTACACAATCTGAAGGACATATACAAGCACCAGGACCCATAGTGGTTGGCTCTCAGAGTTTATTTTCCTAAACTTTTCAGGTTAGTAGCATTCACCTACTATCAGAAATAAAGGACCAATCTCTATATTTCTTCAAGAAAGCTGACAGAATTGGGTGCTAGTGAAGTATCATAAGAGATGTGGCAAGAGAAGAAAGTTGTAAGGAAAGTTGGAAATACTGTGAAAACCCAGTGAGTTTCCTGAAATATATAATTAGACACACAGCTGAAATCAATTGTAATAGCAATCAGACAAATGAAATGTCAGAAATCTTTCATAGAAAGTAGCAACAATTTAAGGTCTTACCACTTCTCCCTGCACCATTCAGCCCAGTATTGGTACATTCAGGTCAAATGGACGAACATTGGTCCAGCCCCAGGAAGGATGCACAGGATTGAAAGAGAGAAAAGCAAAGGTTAAGAAGGAAGAAGACCAGATAAATCAATCCCAGAAGTAAAGCAAAATCTAATGTTTAAAGTACTGTGATGTGCGCGGACAATTGCACAGCTAAAAAGGTGCTGCTAGACCCACAGTTAGAAACTCAACTCAAGCTGAAGTTCACCCCTGATGGCACCATGAATGGAAGATCACACTGAAATTTTTGTGAGCCTACCTGAAAGAGAAGGTGGACAGAGGAAAGAGGATGCAACTTACAGCAGGCTTGATAGGTCTGAAGACTTCCTTTTTCTCTTCAGGCTTCTTAGGTGCACTTTCATGACGCTGAGATGGCGAGCCCTCTGATTTGGATGATGCTGCATGGCCAAAACCCCAACAGGGACACAGAACAAAAGAGATTAAGTAGGAAGCTAAACCATGCTTTTTCTTACTCCACTTTGGAGCGGGGAAGAGAGCTGAGAAGATTATCAGGTGGTGTCTGACTGCAAGACTAAGTTGCACTAGTTCAGTATTACACTGCCCCTGAAGGACTATACAAAGAAACAACATTAACTGTGATTTGTATAGGTGCAACTGACCCATGACCGAAGCCAAAGACTCAAGTGTGGGCACAAGCCGGAAAACCTCCATCAGCATTCATCGTAGCCCAGCTGAGACCTATCCATAGCAGTCTGCACCCCATCAACAACCACCAAAGTGATAGGCAACAAGCATCAAAATGTGCCCTTGCACACATGAGGAAGAGAGCTATGAGGGCACGGAGATTGGGCTTTTGCACATAGGAAAACGAAGCAGTGAGTGGATGTGAATTAAGAAAATTAAACACTTGGACAATGACTTCTGTGCTTACAACCTTTCCCAAGCAAGAACAAAGAGCCAAGGGGATACAGGAACCCATCTTTGACACTGCATGCTCAAAGGTCATTCCATGTAAGGGTTATTATCCTTAATTTTTGAGTATTTCACAGCTTAATAAACTTAGAAACACAATGTTACAAAGGATGGGAAAAGGACTTACATCTCATCCGGAACCGCTCTCCAGATCCACTCTGAGAGCCAGGGTGGGAGCCAGGCTGTGAGCCAGAGTTGCTTGAACCTGAAGAACTGCCACTGCCTGGCCTTGGTACGAGCTTCTCCACTCTTTCCCACAGCAGACGAGGCTCTATATTGCTGTACCACGGGAAAGAAAAAGTTCTTTGTCACACACTTTAGTTCCAGATTCCTGTTTCTAAACTCAAACATCACTCTTCCTCAGTGTTTCATTAATAACTCATCTGAAAAATCACTGAGCTGGGGGCATCAGTGATGCTTCATAACCCAGGTAGTGGTTCCCTCTGAAATACCTATTACTTACTTATGATGGTAAAAAAAGAAATTGAGGTGGGTATAAGCTATTCTTTTTATGACTACTTTATGGCTACTTGCCATTCTTATGTGTCTAACCTAATGTGGACAGTTCTCTCAAGCCTGTATGCAGCGGGTTTAAAATTGGCTCAGAAGTGCCCTGGGCACCCAAGCACAGGCCAAAAAGAATACTAGAATACCCTCACCCCTGTCCAGCGAGATAGTTCCAGGGGATCCTGTCTATGTTGCTCTGTTGAGCTCAGAAGTCAGCCCCTCCTCCCTCTTCCTGACCTCAGATTCTCTGTGTCACAGCTCAAGGATGTTTTTTCCCCTCTTTAAGTCTGGTTCTGGCTAAGAGATCAGAAAGTTTCTGTGATTTCTTCAGTTTAGATGTTACAAACACTTCTGCTACTAGTAATCCCTACAGTATGCCCAAGTTGACATGTTGCATGGCAAGGCAAGATGTCCATAAACGGCCCCATTTTTTTCAAATCTTAAGGATATTGAAATTATTGTTAAAGTTGCAGGGCCGGTAGCTCAGAGGAGGAGAGGGAAGAAGAAATTTTGCCAGTTATAGTTGGCACATGTACTACATCAAGGGGAATTAACATTAATCTTGACTGAAAAGGAATCCAACATCATCTTCTTTTAACATCCGACAGGCATTGCCAAAAGCTGTCTGGAAACACCTGATTTCCCATGAGCCTTTTCCTTCCAATTCAAGAAAGGTAAAGACACATAGGCTTACAAACCTCGTGGAGTTTCTTTGACCTGCTTGGTTATTTTGCTGCCCACTGCCCTGCAGTGGAGAATCACGGCGGGACAGGACTGGTGATCGGGACGTTGTTCTCACAGGTACCTTGGGAGAAAAAAAGATTGAGTTAAACCCATGAAGAGGAGAGAGAGAAGAGGAATATTAAACCTCTCCTGCCATAGAATATATTCTTCAGATTTTAACAACACTTTCTAAGTCCAATCAAGCATCTACAACCAAAAGCAATAAACAAACATCCATAAAACCAAAAGCTTTAGTTTGGATGCTGTTCAGAATTTGAAGAGAACCCAAAGTTTAGACTTAACATTAAATAGTGTTTAATAGTTACCACACAAACACATACACGCCCCACTACCCTCCCAACTACTGAGACATTTAAAAAGAATATGGCATTTTGACTGAAGCAGGGGAGGCACAAAGCAATTTGCTGAAACAGCATGAGAATTAGGAGAATAAGCTCAAGGGAACCAAACAAATGCCCAGGAATGGATCAGCAGAAGGCAAAGGCTAGTCGGGGAGCAAGAATATACTCAGAAGAAGCAAATCCCAGTGGATGGGAGGGGGGATGGGAGGGGGAGAGGAGGAGGAAATATATTGAATGTTTCCTTTTTGTTCAGTTACATCTCAATTTTAAATAACTATATGATTCATTGTTTGGGTTGCTAACAGATTAAGAGGAAAATTAACTCTGAGCAATAACCTTAGGGATATTTTAAATTCTTTCCTGAATATGGTAATCACTTGTTAACTTTGCATAATAAATTGTTTCTCTGAAATCGCTGCATTCTATAAATAATTGCTAATTTTATAAGAAGCTTCAACATTGGACTTAAGGTTGGTTATCATTAACCCATTGACTGAACATCTAAATTATGATCTGCCTTCCAAAATACTATTACCAATGCTGGCACAAAGGCACGATCTTCCCAGTGCCCAGGGTATCACATCCTTAAGAAAATTATAATTAATAATAAAAAAATAGCACACATCTGTCTTTCTACTCCTTACCCTTGGAGGCACCTCGTCACTGTCTGATCTAGCCCAAGCCTTTTGGGTGGGGTCGGGTACCTCCGACTTAGAGTCAGAACTCTGATTTAGCACTTCACTGCGTGAAGGTGGATATGGGTCCTGGGAACGAAGATGGTGATGAGCAAATTTGGGAGAAGGGTCACTGAAGGAATGGGATCGCGAGACAGGGGAAACATTGTTCTTGAGAGATGCCAGATGGGACCACTGTACCTTACAAGAAAACAAAACATAAAACATTCAATGCGCTCAGTATAACCGGCTTTCTAATTAACACAGAATAAAGGCAGGTGGCGTGGGCAGAGACAAATTGGTTATGGCATTAGGTAAGCGTGGGGTGGAATCAATGCACTTAAAAGCAAGGCAAGCGCCAAAGAACATAACAGACTGGAAATACAGCACATATGCATTTCTTGTGAGATACGCTCTCCACATACACATATACTAGTGCCCAGAAGAAAACAGGACTCAAAATCTGCATTATGAGCCTGAGTCCAAAGGCCACTCAGGACAGAAGTTGCCTTCCATTCTCTCGTCTTCAGTGGGCTTTGGTCAGGTGATATGGCAGCACTGGTAGACTGGGAAATTTGAAGTGGACATCCAATTGAAGAAATGTACAAAATTGAAGAATTCTCTAAATTGTGCAAACCAAGAGATATCTATGTTTCCTAACAAATTTAGGAATAAGATACAGTTCCAAACTTTTGGAGAAAGACCATAACATAAAGCCTTTATTCCTTGACAGTCATTGCAATATATATAAAAAAACTTAATATATATTTTGTATAGTATACATATGTACAATGCATATTATACTTACACCATATATGTACCATATACTGTACATATATACATATTTAGACACAAAGTACACACAGGCTTACACGCACACATATTCAACTACACATACTAAGAAGGCATTCCAGTGATTCCAGAATTAAAACTCCATTGGAGTTTCCACTGAAATCCATATTGATCCTTCAGCCTATTTCATCCTTGTGCATAAACCTGTCTTTCAGAGTTGATTTCTGAAACTAAGGAAGAGGAAAGGCCATAACAGGAGCATATTGTTTCCGCACCTAATAGTCAAGCAAAACTTTGCTTTCAATCCCACTTTTAGTAGGCTGTATGTATTTGGTTTTGAATGGTTATTATTTCCTCAATTTTAATACACACAGCTGTTGAAGAGCCTGATTATCCTTAATAGAGTAGAAGACACAGACTTCAAAAGCAACTGGCATAGAGAACATGAAGATACAAGTCCAATATTTTGAAATAGTCCTAGAGGTTTGAATAAAAGCCAGGAATTAATGAGTAAGAGATGAAGTTCTGTCCTGATTTCTCCCACTCTCCCGTCTGTTCAAATTCTGCTATTGCCCAGAAGAGTTGCAATACCTAGTCGCAATCAGGAATGGTTTTAGCTTGAACTGTCACCAACAGACTTCATTTGAAAGCAGAAAATTCTACATGGAAACTGAAGAACTGAATGCAGAACTATATAGTTTTATTTAGTGTACCTAAATTGCTCAGAATTTAAGGGCTACGGCTAAGCTTTACACCAAGGTGACTTTTTCAATTCATGCAGTAATTCCCATGGGATCAGATATCAAGACCTGAAGGCTCTATATAAAAAAACAGAACAATAGCTGCCATGCAGCTCAGTGCTTTTAATCTCTTTTTGATTCTCCAGGGGTGGTACACAGCCCTGTTTAGCAACTGTAGGCCTACTGAAAACAAACTTGCTTTTCTTAGTCATGCTTTGTAAATCTGTTTGAGTGTTCATACTATTAAATCCATTTGTTCAGCTAGCTTTTCTCTGCAAGAATGTTAAAAACTAAGCAAGCTCAGTTTTTATCCTGAGCATCCTTCTTAGTAGTAAATACATTGCACAGAGAAAACTCTGAATTGTAAGTGTTCTGCAACTGCCATCAGCTTTTAGCCCACCATGTCACTATTGCACAGATATAGTAACTGAATGCAACAGTTCTAATCTAGCTTTAACATTTAAAAAACCAGAACACCAAACCCACAAATCCATCAGTTTATCAATAAAATAAGCAAAAACAGACAAAGAGCAAATCTGCAAATAAGATACTTTGTGTAACAGTGCTACCCTTTACATAAGACTTTCTGAGTGCCAAGATCTGTAAATTTGAAGGCAACCTGTTAGGACTTCTCCATTTTTCCAGGCTCACCAGGATTTTCCTAGACACTTACCTGGGGCTCCATTGGCCTCTGCAGGGCAGGCTGAGCAGGTTCTGAGTTTCCATTGGAAAAGGACTCTGATCTTGAAGGCACTGGTGGCTCCAACACTTTGCCCATCTGTTTAGACTGTGCTTCAGGGGAGCCCTGATTAGTTTTTCTAAATCTCTCCTCCACCTAAGTCAAAATAAACAGAGGTTAGGCCTTGAGTCAATAAAACCAATTACAGTGGAAATACAAAGAGGAGTGCCACTTTTTCCTTACCATAAAGAAACCAAATACATTTGGGATTTGGCAGGATTTTTCCCCCACCACTTTTGCCACCACTGTTGAACTACATCAAAGTGGCAAGTGTGCCAATATGAAAATCCATACTAGAAAGACAGGAGATACAGGAGGCAGTAAGATGTGAAATAACACAGTGAAAGACCATTATGAGGCTTCTTTCTCCCTAGACTAATTATTATCCATCAGTATTTTCCTCACAGATAATAAAAACGATATATAAAAAAAGAAACAACTTTACAATATAAAAGTAAATTTCCCATTGACATACCTTAATTTAGTTACCCACCTTATGTAACCAATGGTTTTGGATTATCTACTTTCCTGTGCTTTGTTCTTTGGTAATGGAAGAAAAGATAGGAAGACATGCTTCTGCACCAGGTAATACAGCTTTAGGTACAAAACTGTAGGACTGATCATCCTCTCTCTTACCAAGTAGTCCCAATATAACCTCACAGGCTGCACAGCACAGCCCCACCACCTAGTTTCTTTCTTTTCTTCAGAAAGGTGCAGAAGTGATCATACATTAACCTCAAGAGCTTGTTGAGGGAAGACTAAATCAGAATGTGCTCGGTCCTCACAAGAACATCAAGCAAGGTCTCCATGCAGAAACATCATCTCTTCCAAGGCCACAGCACTGAGAACAAATTGGGAAGTATGAAGGGCAAGAGATGGAGGCAGGCTACAGGCAGAAAGGAAATTCCTCCCATTTCTTAAGACAGTCTGTTGCTGGAATCAGGTCAGCATGTGTATTTCTGCCAGGGAAGGTGCCTCTAAGGAATGCTAAACTCCAGGCATTTTATCAAAGCATCAAACAAAGATCAAACTGGCAGCTTTAACCCTTGTGCCTGGAGCACAAAACCAGTATTGGGGTGGCTTCCCAGCAGTGACAGTCTGGAGAAACTGGCTGTCAGAAGACAAGAGGCAAATTTCCAGGACTCCTTACCTCAACTGATCTGGTTTACAAATCCAACCTGCCTCTGCTTTCCAAAATTTGAGGATAGTAACAGCTTGCTTATGGGAACAAGCAGACAAGCTTCTGACAGGTCTACACAAATACGCCATGTCTTGGGAAGTACAATGATGGAGGCAAGCATCTTCACCATAAAATTATTTTCACCACCATGTTCAACTTTGCAAAGCCATCCTTTAAAATTTAAAAAACAGGCCAGAGTCCTTGTTATGAATAGAAATACAAAAAGGAAAAGCCACAAGTCCTTCTGTCTGAAGGACCAAGTTTTCACATCTCTAGCAGTAGACGATAGGAGGTTTCTTCCACAAAGCACGTGAACTGCATGAGCCACATGTCTTCAAAATAAGGCAAGAAGTGGGAAGGAGACAGAGTGCATCCCTGGACAGAAACAAGCCCTGTTCCAGTCATTTGACTGTCTAGACATGAAAACGATATTAAGCTCTAAGTTCCCCATTGCTTTCCCAAAATCAATGTTAGAAGTTCTTTTCCTTATATCCTCATTACTATTGCAATGAGAAAAAAACTTGTCACCATTAGACTTTTCCAGAACAGGAAAGTTAGTCCACTTTAGCTTATCACTCTGATGGTCAACATCTCCATAGATGGAGACTTTCTCTAGAGAGCAGTACATCTGAAAGTATAAGGCACAGAACACACGTTCCAATTTGCTGTTTTATGTCAAGAATGATGTCTGAGTTAATGCCTGCTGTTAAGATTAACTGGTGTCACTCCCACCGCCAGACTGTACTTCTACCACAAGTTAAAAAAAGACTTTTTCACAGCAATATCTGGGAAGATTTGACTACTAACCAATTTTTCTGTGCCTTTACTCTTTCTAGTTTGACCAATCACAAAAGACTACAACAGAAAAATAGCTGAGTCAGTCACTCTAAAGAACATAACACTTGAATCCTGATGAGTTTCTCTTTGTCAACTCTGAAAGGAAAATGGAGCAGATACAGTTCTGCATCCCTACAAAGCGAGCATTCGGACTGGACAGAAGTGATGGACTGGCACTATGCTTTCAATGAGATGGTCCAAGAACTTGCAACAAGGACTGGAGGGCTGTTTGCACCATGTCTGCACCACCACGTACCAGGCAAGTCTGAATTTCTTCCAGGTAAGAGAGATGTAGCAGATACTTCAACCATCACGCATAAGCACTCTTTATGAAAAAAAGCATAAATATTCTTTATGAAGAACTTGGACAACAGCATCTAGAAGAAAGTGAGTTTGTGTCCACCAAGCCCAAACAGCGATACTTCAAAGACTAAGAAGCATTACTGGATGAAGACAAACCAATAGCTATTTTATCATGTTCAGTAGCCCCAAGGATATCTTTTGTTCTTGTTCCAAAATGTATTTACCTAGTTACCATATGATGCTGATGAATGCCATTAAGAGCTTTGGCTAGCATTGCCCAGTTTGGTATTTTGTGGACAGCATGGCGCTCAAGGGAAGCATAAGAACACGACCACTGAAAGAAAGCCAAGTATGCGTCAAAGAGGCAATTACTTGCTTAGCCACGTTACCCATGGACCAGTGAAGACAGGGGACCACTCATTGAAACAAACAGCACTCAGGTGACTTTTGATTGACTTGTGAGTGTCTGAAGTCTGAGAAGGCAGCACCACAGAGTTTCAAAACAGGGGGACATGATCTCAGAAGAGAAGACTTAACACTTCAAAAATGAAACTAATGAAATTCAGGTTTGTGTTTATGATAAGGAAATTTTGAAGAACATAAGTTAAAACATCAAATGTATAAACATGGGCTGTGTGCAAACATCCCTATAAGTTTATGCTTTCCAACTGCCTCTCAATTTCCTTTCACCAGTACTTTTCACAGACACAGATCACCAACTGCACCAATGCTTTCCTATAGAAACATGTCTGATGAAGTACAGGTGTAACTTCCTGAGGTGATGCTTCCAAAACCAGATCCCCTTAATCTGCAGCTTTCCAGAGCTTCTCAGCTTTTATACCAAAAACTCTTAACCTCAATGATTGCAGCAGAAATACCCAGAAGTAGCCCTCAGGTTTGGAAACCAGTGACCAACAGTTCCCTGCCCCTTACGAGTGACACTTTGGCCTCCAACTGTACTGTAGGAGAACTGCAGTCATGCTGATGCAAACAGGCAGAGAAGCAGTTAGCAGATTCCTGCTCACAAGCAGGACGTACCTCACGTGCTCTTTCAGGAGGCTCATAGTGAGATTTTGGCTCAGGGGTATGATAGCTTTGTTTATTTCTTTCTTGCTGCTGCTGCTGCTGTTGTTGCTGCTGCTGCTGCTGCTGCTGCTGCTGCTGCCGCCTGTGATCGTGCTGCAGTGACAGGAGGTAGGCTTGCTCCTGCTGCAACTGGCGCTGTAGTCGCTCTGCCTGGCGGTGTTCCTCCATCTCTCGCCATCTGTATTCCTTTGAGAGAACGGGTGAGTAATTCAAGACATGACATCGACTTTATGGTGGACATGTCCCTATCCATCCCATTAAAAATGCACCTTTCAGGTTGCTGTTGTGCGCCTTTTTATTTGTTTTATTTTTTGTTTATTTCATTTTAAAGTGTAACCAAGAGCTAAATTAGACCCATATGGTTTGTGTCTCACATTGGGAAAGTCAAGAGAATACTGCTAAGCTTGACATGATTGGAGAGTTATGTCAAAACTGATTTTTATTAAAGGGAAAAAAAAAAAAGAGTTATTTATATTAAATCCAGTGTAAAGTTCATAAAACAGTGATTAAGACCAACACTAGGCCATTGTATCCTGGAGTGGATTTACATATCATGTGTGCTTTTGATCTGCAACACAAGCACTCTAGTTCTTCACTGAATGCCAAGGTCTGTTCAGAAACTCGACCACCACACCAGAACTGTTCCACTTTAGTATAAAGCCTCCTCTTACTGCCCAGAAAGCAGTGTGACCATACAGCACTTCTCATATGTGCCTGTCAGCCCACAACACTAGCATAAATGGCCTTTTAATCAAGCTCCTTTGTTGTCATACTGTCAGTGCAGCTGTGCCCGACTGAGGGAAGCCTAGGACTGGCCGAATAAATGGATCCTATAGCTACTGAACAAAACAGATACAGTGCTTTACCAGTAACATGGCCTGCTCCTGGAGCAGCTGCTGCTGTAGAATTTCCAAGTGCCGCTGCTCCTCTTCTAGCTGTCGCCTGATATACTCCTGTCACATAGAAATTACCCAGCAATAAATTTATTCAAAAGGAATGCATCAGAACCCCCTGGGTGGAACACCACACGCTACTTCCCCAGTTCAGCTTTAACAAGAAATGCACTTCAGGATGGATTAGTGCCTGCAGAACAATTTAGGAAGCCCTGCTTCCTGAGCATTCAATTTTGGCCCCTCCTGTTCTGAAATTTGCGCTCCTGCAAACATTGTCGGCACAGTGGCATTGTGGCTCATTTATGTATTTTGGAAGTGGTTTCAAGAAGCAGCAAAATGCACTTGAAGGTTTTGGAAAGTTAAAACACAGCAAGTCTGACTCAACACAGCCAATACAAAGTCACATGCAAGTTGTATTAAACATTAGTGTGTTGCACTGGTGCGATGAACTGTTAGCAACAGCTAGAGCCAGGCATAGTGTAGGCAGAGCTGGAGCAAGCTCCCCCAGTGGGGCTCTGCCAAGTGCAGTTGGGACCTGTCCTGCCATCTCCCCTGCTACCCTCACCAGAAGTTTCTCCTGAGCAAACACTGCCAGCCTTGCTGAATTATGCGATGGTTATGACACAAACAAACATCCACCAGGAAACAGGTATTAGACCAAACTCCCTTGCAATCTAGCCATCTCTTCACCTGCAGCCTCAACAGGTCAAGACATTCACCCACTGCTTCACCTACCCCCTAGAAGAACTCAAACTCTGAAGCACCAAACCCAAGCTGGAAACATCCTATCATGCAATTAATGGAAGTATGTAACATGTGCATGCGCGCACACACACAAGCACACGCACACATTTACAGTGTATGCATAAAGAAATTAATGAATCAGTGATACAGTGATGGGAGTTATAGAAAGTCTTGTGACAAACTGATGAGATACACTATACTGTTGTTACGCACATTGGCTGAGCCACGGTTTGAGTTAACAAAAATTCTAAGAGGGGACATGTCTTTTCTTCTCAAAAAAATAATCAAAATTCAGAGTGGCTCAGCTTGGCCGCATCAATTAACCATTATTGGCACTGTGCGTAATTAGCATTTCGATAGTTTAAAAAGCAGCTGGGGGAATATCCGGTGTCTGCCCAAAAGCAAATTGCTATGCTGTAGTTAGAGATTTTCCACACATTTATTCCCATTGGTTAGTTTTCTCTTCTTTTGACTCAAAAATGTTTGAAACATACACAAACACAATAAAACTCCCCAGTAACACAATCATCAATGATCTCAAATACAGTGATTTTATGTAAGAAAGAAATTAAGATACATCAGACCAAACCCAGCATTCCTGAAGTTAATGGGGAAATTACAATTAGCCTCTAGGACAGCAGTCTTGGCCCTTTACTTGGGATCAGTATTTTGCAGTGCATGCATAGTAAGTAATGCCCTGATTATCCCCCTGGTTAAAGTTATTAAAGGAATTTAAAACATGCAGATTTCATGTATAAATATAGCTGTTGAATTTCACAGTTTAACAGGTTTCTCACCTGTACTTTCAATGTATTAAGGGCATACTGACACAACTTAAGATACACTTGTTACCTGAACTGGCATACATTATTAGAGCTGATTTTAAATAGAGCAAGAGAGGGAAATTGCATGTTTAAGTTCTAGGAAGGAAAACACTGTAGCTCAAAGATTCCATCTCAAATTCAGAGTTTCAAAGTTCATGACAAGCCTCTGACCAATTCTGAATGCCAGAAGTTGGCATGCAAGAGAGCTGTCCTCTTGGGAGGCCTTCTGAACAGGGGCATGTCCTGCAAGAACTGCTGATCCAGCAAGACAAGCCTAGAAACAATTTTCAGCCCCAGTGATGATTTCACCAATTCTGATGATTTTTAGTCCAACCCAGAGGCACGAGCTGAATTTGCAACGAGTACAGTAACAAGACTTCTTTTTTTTTGAGGGAATATTGAGTCTGCCAGAATTTTCCATAAAGCCCCATGATCTATGTTAGTGCATTTGCTGTCAAAAACAACAAGGATGAAAGCGTTAGTGTTAAGTTGCCTCTAAGCTGCTTTAGGCCTACTAATTTTTTAAAAATTAAATTAGAATTTAGAAGAAACAAAGCTATTGCACATATATCTGTATCATGGACTCACCTGCTCCCTTTCTACCCTCCTCTTTTCTTCCTCAGCTCTTCTTCTCTCTTCTTCCTCCTTACGCCTCCTCTCCATTTCTTCCAGACGTCTCTTTTCCTCCTGTTCTCTCCGCCTTTGCTCACGCTCTTGTTGCCTTCGAGCTTCCCTTTCTCTTCTTTGTTGCTACAAAAAGGGAAAAGAAACCACAGAGTTTTACTTTTGTTGTTATCAAAGAAAGAGGTGGAGTTGTTTTCTATGGTGAAGAGCAAGATTTACCAGGACTGGCAAGCCCGGCAACTGAGTGACAAAACATTTTATGCAATGTGTTCCACCAGTAAACTAACTCATACCAGGCACACATCTATCTCTAAAAGCAGCCTTGCATATTCTCTTTGGTCTCTTCACACGCACATACAAAGTCATGTACCATATTCCTGACAACGAAGGTGTGGAAGGTGATAATCAGAGTGACAGCTTTCTTGATATAACAAAATATCTACATGTCTCCAAAAGAGAATTATCACCCCTACTGAATCAGCTAACTCCAATGACAACTATCTGAACTTTCTGTAAGTAGCTTCTCTCAAAATAATTCATGGTCTGCTAAGAATTTGGCAGTGTTGGCCCAACATCCAAGCTCAGCTTGATGCACTGCCCAAAACTCTGCCTAAGAGAGAAGGAAGCTGACCAACAGCACCTCAGCCCCTCCCAGAACATCAAAGCCACCTATATGTAAAAGAGGAAAAACAGCTGAACTAAGCTTTTACACTTAGACGGATAAGATTCCACATACGACCCAAATACAAATTGGTGCTGTTAAGTCTGCTCAAGTCTGAAAACAACCTGGAAAACAGCTCTAGAAAGCACGAACTGACTCATTTATGTCTACAGAGCACCATGTATGACTTCAGAGGAGACATTTTAAATGCCCATACAGTCGTGACCAACTCCTGATGCACTTCAGCAGAAGAATCCAGTTACTCCACCTACCCTGAAATCCCAGGCAGCCTCCCACAACTGCCTAAGTGTCAAAAGACCCAGCTGTCTCCTTTTCAGCCATCAACTGGGAATATCTCTACAACATTTACTTCCATTACAGGTTTCTATAATATGCTAAAAAATACAGAAGAAATTTAAACAAAAAATTAGCATGCACAAATCCCAAGAACAAAAATGAAAATCTACACTGGTTATTCCTTATCACATTTAGGTTAAGGTTAATACTACCCCCAATTTCTGCTGAAGCAAAGCTGCCACAGATTTGCCAGTCTTAAGGCACTCAAAGTAGTATTGCAAGAATGAGCACTTGGACTAAGCTTTTATTTGGATTCACAAATCCAGTTACTGGTGTGTGTTTCATAGTTTCTCTTAACTGAACAAGCAAAGGCCAATCCACATTCACTGTGTTACTTCATGAGATGAGATTTCTCTGCTCAGCACATTATTCTGCATTACCATGAAGTAATTTAAAGATAACAGCCTTTCCACCTTCTGGAATTGATACTGACATGACACTGGATAAGAAACATTGGGGTAAATTAAAGATGGTTCTTGGAGTTCTCCAGGCTTTTCTGCCAAGCTGTGGATGTCCCATCCCTGGAAGTGTTCAAGGACAGGTTGGAGGGGGCTTTGAGAGCTAGAAGGTCTCTCTGCCCATGGCAAGGGGGCTGATTTGTTTTTAAGGTTTCTTCTAACCCAAACTGTTCTGTGATTCCATGAAGTAGTAGCACTTAAATAATACAGGCTGCTTTCCAATTCTCTTTAATTAACTGCAGTCTGGGGAAAGATGCAACTTTACTGAAGACCACAGTTCAAATACACCCACGCTGTTACTATGACACCCTCCTTCCTGGCCCATAGCATCATCTTGGGTTCACTATCACCTTTCTGTGCCACAAGACATATGCGCTTTTCTCCCTTACATTTTCTGTATCTTCTCAGCACCATAGCTTCCTTGGTCTTGCATTTCTTGTAACTAAATCCATTTAACAGCCTTTTTGCAAGCAAGCTCTCTTCAATGAAAGCAGATACAAAAATAGCAAAAGTGCTGCAAGGCAGTTATGGCATGCAGTGCATTTCATAGGTTTCACTGCTTCCCCTCATTTTTTAAGCACTGTAAAAGGATTAAGTAGGCACTTTTATTTCTGAATATATGCATCAGTGTCAAGCAATTTCTACATTTGAGTCAATATATTCAAGTACTTCTTGGCTAATCAAGTCTGACAGGCTCTTTGTTTAAGAAAACTAAGATGTGAAGTACAATAATATTGTTGCCTTGAGGATGCAAGAGTCAGCACACTGGTGACTGGTTAATATAATATGCACATTTATCAACTCAAGCAATATTGTGTTGACATTGTTAAGTGGATATATTGCAGATCTTGGGTTGGCATCATTCTCATTACAAGGAACATGTGCAAATTCATCACTTCTTGAATTAATTCAGAAGTATTCAGCAATAATTATAAATAACTGAACTTAATAGGGGAAAAATAATTAACGAATTGATTAAGAGAACTGGTTTCCTGTGGCAGCACAAACTAAACAAAATCAATTGTTAAAAGATGAGATTTTTAAGCAAACCTTGATCCCGGCATCTAGCTTACAATAGCAGATACTTATTACCCAGCAAAAGAAAGGGGGGAAAAAAAGAAATGCATGCTGGTGGCAGAGAATTAAGTAAAATCTCCAAAGCACAAATGTGCTATTGTCTATGTGCCAAAGTACACAGAGAGATGGTGTTTCTCAGCTTCACTTCCACCTTCCCATCAGGGCCTGCTTCAGCCCCTTGCCAACCAAATGGGAAAGGAGGTACCTGGCACTGTAGGAGCCTGCACAAACACCCTGCATGGTTCCCTTATTCCCAGCCCTAACTATGAAGGAAAGATTTCACTTCCTTTGCACATGGCTTTTGAAATCTCAGCATCAAACTACTGGTCACTAACAAAGTGGAATTTACTTTTACCGAGCCCACGGAATGGAAACCTACAGTGGCAACCATCTCTTGCGTCCTACTCTACATCTTCTCAAAGTAGTGGTGAAGTCGGTTTCTGGCAAGTTGCATTGACCCAAGCTAGCTTCAGAAGCAGCCCTGTAGCTGACTTCCTACCATCCTTCTGTTGGCACAAGGTTGCCTTCCTGACTACCCTTTGCAACAATTCCTCATGAACAAACAAAAACTGTGATCGCTGTGTTCCTTAGGCTTGCTCAAAGAAGGGGAGAGGGACAAGGGAAAATCATTAGTTAAAACCAACATTGTTTCTGTTTACAAAAATTTGCCTTCTGAATTAATTGTGAGTGTCAGATATAGTTTTTACCACGTACTACAAAAATGCCTGGTAAAAATACTGCTGTTCAGTAAACAGTGTGTATAGATCTAGATTCCTGAAATTATGAATGCATATTCAGATCTACTTTAGATGAATATGGTATTACTAACTTTCTTGCACATGTCAGATGAAAAGCTTATTTTGAAGGAGCTAAATGTAGACCAGAAGGTAAGGGCAATTAATTTAATTCTTTAATTCTTTAATTTCAGATATGCCAAAATATTATTTTGACAGAGCCCATACTACCTCTAAGTACTGCATTTCACAAAATAAGCATTTACTATGCAAATAACATTAAAAAGCAAACAAACAAAAAAACCCAAACCACACAAAACCCCACACACAGAAAATATATTGTCAGTACTCTGTCTCCTTGTCTGGTGCTGGGGCACAATAATGATGATCTCATAATGAAACCGGACATCTCCAAACTGAAGTCCATGCAGTGGAGCATGATTTACCAGGAGAGGGCAATGTAGCTACACATGCAACTATACATGGTCTATACCAGGGGTCCTCAAAC